>JAVISA010000028.1:0-340043 GCA_032595095.1 Didymellaceae sp. YAFEF048 | reverse complement strand
TACTACTACTACTACTACTACTACTACTACTACTACTACTACTACTACTACTACTACTACTACTACTACTACTATTACTATAGCCTATACTAAGTAAGCTACCTATAAAGCTCCTATTACTAGTAGTAAAGCTCCCTATAAAAATCTTACTACTAAAGCTACCTATAAGAAGTCTATTTTATCTCTAAGTAAGAATAAGAAGTAGAAGAGAAAAATAAGAAGGTAGAAGCCTAGTAGTAAGTTATTATAGTTTTTAATTATAGTTCTAAGCTAATTTTCCTAGCTATTACTCTTAGAGACATTTATAAATATTAAATAAGCACCTAACTTCTTCTTCTTAAGGTGTTTTTTAGTTAATTTTACTATAAAATCCTTAGAGAAGTTACCTTAAATATAGCTATTATAACAATATAAGGTTCTACTCTTAAGGCTTTATAGAAATATACTAAGGCTTTTCTAGTTAGATATTCTAAAGGTATTATATCTTCTAACGTCTCTCTTTTAAATATTTTACTAATAATTTTTAAATCTTAATCTAAATACTATTTATAGAAGAAGAGTTACTATTTAAGCTAGAGACTTAGTTTTAGTAAAGTACTACTATAGAAAGTTTAGTAGTATTAGTATATAGTTAAAGTATCTAGAATCTTTCTAGTAGAAAATATTAACCTTACTACCTTAGAATTTAAATTCTACTATAATAATATACTATAATAAAAAAAGTCCTTAGGTAAGGAAAATTTAAGTATATAGGCTTTATTAATTTTACTATCTAACTCTAACCTAATACCTACTTAAGATTATATAATACTACTTAAACCTAACTCTAAGTCTATATAACTCTACCTATAGAGGTACTCTATACTAAAATTTTTAACTTAGGTAGAGGTTAGGTTAGGTTTAAGTATTATATAATACTACCTAAACCTAACCTAATACTTACCTATTTACTAGTATATTCTTACTTATACCTTTAAAAAGAGTAGAGTATATATTAATAAGATAAGAGTAGTATAAAACAGAATTAGAAATAGATCTTTTCTTTAAAAAAAAAGTAGAATAAAAATAAACCTTTAGATAAGCAGGCTAAAGAAGTAGTTTAAAGTATAGTTAAGAAAGGCCTTTACTAGAAGCTTTACTAGTATAGATATTCTAAAGACTTTAATAAAAGCTAAAATATTCTTTTAGAATATTAAATATAATAAAGTAATTATTAGACTTACTAAATAACCTCTTATTAGATAAGTCCCTAATAGAATACTATATAGCTTTATTAACCTATTTCTACTTTTCTTTAGTATTACTAGTAGTATTAGAAGGGCTAAATTTAAGACTATTAAGACTAAACTTATTATCTAAAATATAGGCTTTAAAGCTTTTTTTAATAATTATTATTATAATCTTCTTCTTTATTATGCTCTTCTTACTTATTTTTCTTAGACTTTTACTTAAGTTACTTTTACTTAATAAAATTAAGGTAGTTAAACTAGTTATCTAACTAATTAGGCTTACTAATATTAAAGCTATACTTGATAGCTTCTTAGCTATTACTAAAGAGTTTATTAAGTAATCTAATATTAACTAAAGGTAGTCTAGTACTCTAAACTAAATTATTTACTCTAAACTTAATAATATTTATAAGTTATAGACTAGCTAGTTACTTATATACTTCTTAGATACTTACCTTTTTTATAGATTAATTAATAGGATTAGCTAAAAAAACAGTCTTATAGTTAAGCTATAATTAAATATTATTCTTAATATAGTAAAAAGATAACTAAATAACTTAAAAACTTTAGAGTAAAGTAGGTATAAGCTTAAAAGAGCCTAGTAGCTAGAATTAAGAAGTACCTAATAAGTTAGTAAAACTAAACTAAGTAGTACCTAAAGGACTAGGATTAGAAGCTTTTATAGTAGTAATAATAGGCTTTAGAGTACTTGCTAAGCTTAACTTAGGAGTATTAGATATAGTAATATCTCTAGTTATAGGCTAAAAAGTAACCTAAAGAAAAAGAGTTATATCTAAAGCTTTAGATTAAGCCTTAGCTATAGTATTAACTATACTAAAAGCTAGAGTATATAATAGCCTATTAAGTTAAGCCTTTATTAAAGTAGTATTTATAAAAGTACTAGCTAGATTACTATTAGAAGTATTAAATATATCTATAGCCTAGCTACCTAAAGGCTAAGAAGTGTTTATTAAAATAGTACTAGACTATAAAGAAGTTAATACTAGCTACTAAACTAGCTATTAAATAGGCTATAAAGCTAGCTATTAGATAAGCTAGAAAAGTAATAGCTAGCTAAGTAGAGATAGTGCTAAAGTAGTCTATAGAACTTAGACTAGAGCTAGAGTAAAAGTAAGCTATATAATAGGCTAAGTACTTCTCTACTTTATAAGGTAAACCTAAGTAGCTTTTAAGGTTTAAGCCTAGTAGTCTTTCTTAGGTTTATACTATAGAGTAGTTAGTATAAAGCTTACTAAATATAAAAAAAACTAAATAGATATATTCTAAAAGTATAATAGTAAGTTAAGAGTCTAATAGCTAGCTAGATAGTATTTCTACTATACTTAAGGTAAATAAAGCTTTAAAAGTATAAAAATATTAGTAAATAGCTAGTAGTATAGCTAGAATATAACTCTTAGAAGCTATCTAGAGGCTCTAAGATACTACTAATAAAACTAAAAAGTAAGAGAAGGTATACTTATAGCTATACTAAGTAGAAGTAGTAGAGTATAGTAATAATAAAGGGTACTATAAAAGAGATAAAAATATAATATCTATACCTACTAGTATAAGCTTATTAGTAAAGAGTAAGATACTATTAGCTTTTCTAAGAAGCTTATAAGAGGCTTATATTATAAGAATTTTAAAATAGTAGTAAAGGTAAATACTTTATACTATAGTAATAGATAGTAATAAAGTACTTTCTAAAAGTACCTTAAAAGCTTATAAGCTTTAAAGATAAGTTATATAAGCTTTCTAAGATAGGCTAAACCTATAGGTAAAGTTTAGAAAATTAAGTAAAAGAAACTGATAAGCTTAGAAGCTAGGTAGAGTAAGCTTATAGCTATAGTAGTAAAAAGTAGTATATTAGAAATAAATAGCTACCTACTAAAAGTAAACTTAGAAGGAATAATATAGATATAAGATTCTAAGTAGGTAGAATCTAGAAATAAGGAGTAATACTTTAGAAAAGAAGGCTAGAAGTAATAAATAGTTACTAATATAAGATATAAATTATATAAAAGACTAACTTAGAAGATAATTCTAAGTATTAATTAACTAAAATAAATACTTAAGAAATATTCTCTTTAGGCTTAGAAGCTCCTTAGATATAGCTTAGAAGCTCTTAAGAATTACTAGATATTATATCTAAGAGTTACTAAATAGAAAAATTAGTAGAGATATTAAAACTTACAAGCCTACTAAACTTACTAAATAAGCTAGATTCTAAGGTATATTAGCTAATATTAGCTAATAGAGAAAGCCTAAATAGGCCTATTTTTAGGCCTAGAAACTAGTATAAAAGTCTAATAAGCTTTAGAAAGATATTTATTATATATAAGAAGGTAATAATTAAGAAGCTTATAAGCTTCTTAGATATGCCTTAAAAGTAATTCTACTTAAATACTTTTTTATATATATCCATAAGCCTATATATAATAGCTAAGAAGGTTATAAGCCTTTTAAGAATACCTAAGAGGTACTAAAACTTAATAAAGCCTAGCTTAAATAGAGAAGCTATCTTATAAAGTAACTACTAGATCTAATTCTACTTAATAAGGAAGATAGTACTATAATAATAGATATAGTATAGAAAACAGTAAAAAACTTAAGCTTATAGAGAATAGCTTAGAAGCTTATAAGCTTTTTAGCTAAAGAGCTAGAGTATAGAATATATTAAGAAGTTAAGCTTATAGGTAATAGCCTAAAAGCTTATAAGCTTTTTAGCCTAAATAATAGAAGTATAGAATCTATAAAGAAGATCTAGCTTATAGTAAGTAGCCTAGAGGTACTAGAGCCTTTAAGATACTACTTAGTAGTAATATTCTAAGAAGAAGGCTCTATAATTATAGAGAAGTAAAGTAGAGAATAAAATAGCTAAGTTTTTATAGTAGATATAAAAAGAACTAGAGTAAGTAGCTAGGATACTACTAAGCTACTTATTAGCTTCTTAGACTTAGCCTATAAGTAAGTATTCTAAAAGGTAAGAGTAATTAAGTAGATATACTTATTAAGATAGATTTACCTAAGAGATATATTAAATACTCTACTTAGAACTTAGTTACTCTAATTATTTTAGTAGATACCTAGAAGCTTATATACTTTTATTTTATATCTTAGTAGATTATAAGCCTCTAGCTATAATCTAGAAGCTCTCTTACCCTTTACTTTAAGGTATAAGGATATAATATTATTATATAATAAATACTAATCTTCTTTATATATATATATTACTACTTATCTAATATTTATAATAGATATTGTAAAGATTACTATAGTGTTGTGTTTTTCTATACTAGGTTACTTTAGGAGTGTTACGTGCACTTCTGCAGTATAAAGCACGCACTCTCTATAAGGGAAGAATATAATAAGTATTATTATTAATATACAACTAAGCTATCTCTTTACTATTACTCCTAGTATAAAGTAAATACTATTACCTATAACTAGAGCCTTGTATAATAATACTTCTGCTTTAATAGTCTAGAGATAGCTCTAATAATATATAGGAATAGCTAAGAGGCCCTAATATAGGGAACACAACAACCCCTAAGCTTAAGATATAATAATAATAATAATAAACTGCTTAGTAGCCCTAGTCTAGGTAATATAGCAATAATATACTTATATAGTGTACTCTTATTACTAGATAAATATATCTAAGCTGTAGAACAAAGATATAATAAACTCTAGAGGCTATAGTACCTATAGGCCCTTAAGGCAGAAATTGCAGAATTAGAGAACTAATATAGAAGTATTACCCTAACTATAATTAGAGAAATAACTAGGGTTATACCTAAGCTTAAAGATAATAGTACCTATAAGAAAAGCGTAGCTTAAGCGCTTACGCCTCTATAATTAAGGTACTTACTTAAACTAAAGGACCTAGCAGAATATAAGGGAAAAATACTTAAAAAATACTATAAGTTCTACTAATCCTGTAAAGTAGCCTTTAGGCTACTACTATAAGAATTTAGCTATAATAGAGATAAGGTCTTCTAGGCTATATAGTACTTAGTAGGGGAGCTATAGGAACTATAGTACATATACTATAAGCGTGCGTTTAAAGCCTATAGAAAGATTCTAACTTAGGAATACTTTAAGGACTATATACTTAACCTACTCTTAGACCTAATTAACTATACTCTAGAAGTAGTAACTGTATATGTATAGGCTATATAGTAAAAGAACTAGACTATCTAGTTATTTATAACCTACCTTAAGGTTTTAGAAGACTAGCTTACCCCCTATACTAAAGAATAGAGAGTTTAGTATCTCTTTTTAAAACTATAACTAGAAATTTAAAGAGTAATTACTAACTACTACTAGGTCCTAGCTATAAGAAAGGACCTAGTAGTATTAGGCTCTATACTTAAGAAGAACCTGCACTATATATTACTAATACGTAATCTATATATATATATATAGTAAATTTAGTATAAAATAAAGAGAGTAGAGACTAAAAGAACTAAATACTAGTACCTCTGTAAACAGGCTCTAAAGAGATAAGAATAGTATAACCTGCTTTAAGTGCTAGAAAATAGGCTACTATGCTAATAAGTATAGAAGTAGTAACCTAAATTAAATCCTAGTATAAGTCTAGTAGATAGGAAAAGGGAGAGCTTTATAAGGAGCCTAGTAATAGTAAGGTATACTTTAATATATATCTTACTAGGTATAAAGTATATATATAGCGCCTGTAGAGAGATAACTCTAGAATAGGAACTATAAGTTATTTTAGACCTCTAGGCTAATATTAGCCTTATTAGCTAATAAATAGCTATAGAGATAGACCTACTACCTATTAAAGGGGCTAAACTTCTATAACTAGGTTAGATTAGTACCTAAAGGTAAAGTACTTATACTGCTTATACACTCTATATATACCTTACTAATAATACTAGTACTAAATATATATCCTAAACTACTATATATAGAGTTAATAAAGAAGAGGCCCTACTACTACTAGGTAACCTCTTTCTATAATAAGAATATATCTACTTAGATTATAGTTTATAAATATAGTATTAGGGTTATACTATAGCTAGTATTTAACTAGTTATAGCTAAGAAGCTTAAAGAAACTAATATAAATACTAACTTTCTACTTCTAAGAGTCCTATAATCTATAAAAATAGACTTAGAGTATAATGCGTATATCTATAAAGTATATATAGTGCAGAATACCTATATTCTAGGTATATTATAAGACTATACTAATGTTTTTAATAAAGACTTAGCTATAGAACTGCTATAGTTTAAATCCTTTAACTATACTATTCTACTTATAGAAGGTAAAGAACCCTCTTATAAACTACTTTATAACCTCTTTTTATATAAGCTATAGTTACTCTATATATACTTTAAGTAAGCCCTTAAGAATAGCTAGATTTACTACAGCACTAGTTCTATAAGAGCCTCTATCCTCTTTATACTAAAGAAGGATAGAATATTATACCTTTATATAGATTATAGGGGGCTAAATATAGTAATAGTAAAAGATTAGTACCTGCTTCTACTAATTAAGGAGATACTAGATTACCTATTAGGTATATACTACTATATAACTCTAGACCTATATAATAGCTACTACTAATTATAAATTAAGATAGAAGATAAATAGAAAACTATATTTAGAACGTAATATAGTTACTTTAAATATCTAGTTATACCTTTTAGCCTTACTAATATACTAGTAAGCTTTTAGGCCTATATTAATAAGGTACTAATTAAGTACTTAGACTATATCTATATAGTATATCTAGATAATATCCTTATATATACTAGTAGTAAAGACCTTATACTATACTAGTATACTATATATACTGTGCTTAGATTACTATATAAGGCTAAATTATTTATTAACCTATAGAAATGTATATTTATATTAGATAAAGTCTACTTCTTAGGTTTTATTATTAGAATACGCAGAATATGTGCTAATCCTGTAAGGGTAAAGACTATTACTAAATAGCTATAGCTTATAAATATTAAGAAGCTCTAATTATTTCTTATTTATAAATTTCTATTACTGCTTTGTCTAAGGCTATATAAAGGAGACAGCTGCCCTTATAGATCTACTAAAGAAGAAGCGCAGATTTAAGTAGACCTAAGCTGTAGAAGATTCTTTCTAAGGCCTAAAAACCTACTTCTTAAGTATACCTATTCTATAGTACTTTAATATTATGCTGCTAATTTATATTAAGATAGATACCTTAAACTTTATAATATTAGGGATCCTCTCTTAGCTATTTAAAGATAAGAAGTAGTACTTAGTTACTTTTATCTTAAGAAAACTATAGTTAGTAGAACTAAACTATAAAGTATACAATCTAGAGCTATTAGCTATAGTATATAGCTATAAGGTATAGAGATACTACCTAGAAGGCACTTAGTATACTATTTAAGTACTAAGTAATTATAATAACCTATATAGTATGTATACTATATAGAAGCTTAGCCTATAGTAAGTATACTAGGTAATAGAGCTTATAAGCTTTAATTTTAAGGTAGAATATTACCTAAGTAAAACTAACTCTATAGATAGACTCTTATAAAGGGTAGATTATATATAAAAAAACCTAGTATTAACCTAGCTATTACCTACTTTATAGAATAAATTATTAGTAAAGGATAGGCTTAGTAGTATAGGAGAAACTATAAATAAGCTTAGCTTACTAGGTGTATATAAAGTATAGAATACTAGTATTTATAGAACTAGAGAGGTCTCTACTACTAGCACTATAGGGTATATACTATATATACTATGCTTACTAGCTAGGGTACTAGTTAGTAGTAAACCTATAATAGTAAAAGCTTAATTACTTACTAAGACCCTATACTAGCTATAGTAAAGAGATACTTTTACTAATATATAGATTATAGACTTAGAGAGTAAAGACAGCACTTAAATATATAGAAAAGCGCAGGCTTAGTGCTTAGATAAAAAGAAAGTCCTAAGATATAATAGTAGGGTATATATTCTAAATAAACTAGCTATTAGGTAAGAGATTTTATTCTAGTACTATAACTTATATATAGCAGGCTACTTTAGAGTATATTAAACGCTTAAGCTAATTAAGAGAGCCTACTATTAGCCTTCTCTTAGTTAAGAAGTTTAAGATTATATAAGAATATATGCTATTTACTAAAGAAGTAAAGCTCTAAGGCACAGTAAATACAGCTAGTTAGTATTACTACTAATACCTAGCAAGATCTTTAAGGAAGTAATACTAGACTTTATTACTAGCTTACTACTTATAAAAAATTAAACTAGGTGCGCTTTTAATACTATACTTATAATAGTTTACTGCTTTTTAAAGATAGCACTCTATATACTAGTACTTAAAACTTAGGATATAAAGTAGTTTACTAAAGCTTACTTTACTAAAGTAATTCTTAAGTTTAGTATTTAGAAAGGTATTGTTTTAGATAGAGGAGTAATCTTTACCTCTTAATTTTAGACAGAAATTTGCTACTAACTATAGGTAAAGCGTAGGCTTAGTATAGCCTTCTATCTACTGATAGATAGGTAAATAGAATAATAGAATTAGACTCTAGAATAATACTTATAGATGTTTATAACTTCTACTTAAGATAACTAGGTAGAGCTACTACTACTAGCCTAATTTGCTTATAATAATTCTATCTACAAATCTACTAAAATTACAACTTTCTTTACTATATATAGTAAACACCCTGCACTACTTAAGCTTCCTATAGATAGTAGGCCTAAGAGGGAGGTACCTAATACTATAAATAGGGTAAAATATATATATAATATATATATAATAATAAGGGAGCACCTATAAAAAGTATAGGAGTATTAGAGCTAATACTATAATAAGAAGTATAAGAATAAAATATTTAATCTAGGAGACCTAGTTTTACTAAGTATAAAATATATAAACTTAGTATACTAACTAAGTAAGAAGCTATTAGAAAAGTTTATTAGCCTATTCTAAATATAAAGTATAATAGGAATATAGGTATACTAGCTACTACTCTTACCTTTCTACTAGATTTATAATATCTTCTATATATTACTACTTAAGTAATAGAAACCTAGGTAGAGCTAAGCTAAAGAAAATACAGCCCTACCTAAAGTAACTTAGAAAGGTAAAGAAGTCTAGGAAGTAGAAAGAATCTTAGAGAAAAGAACTAAGAAAGGCTAAATTTAATACCTACTCTGCTAAAAGGGATATAATAAGTTATAGGATACCTAGACTCTAGTATTTAACTCTAAGAATATAGAAGACTTAGTATAAGAGTATAAAGCTATATATATACTACCTTAAATAAGAAGGTACTAAGTATAATAAAAGTATATAAAGTATATATAAAGATTATTTATTTATCTAGCTTTAGGCCTACTAGGTATCTATAGAAAAACTAAAGAACTATACTCTAGAAAAAGTATCTAAAGAATAGTAGTAAAGATATATACTACCTGTGTAATATATAAGCGCTACTACTTACTATTATCTAAACTACTAATATTATTATTAAAAGTATAAATAGACTCTATCTTAATATTAAGGTTAGTAAGCTTAGAACTATCTTTAATATTATTAGCACTATTATTACTACCTATATTATAACTAGAATGGTAAGGCTAACTATTAGCCTAACTACCTTAACTAGCACTATAAGTACTATATCTGCTACTATACTAATATATAGGTAACTTATAGTCTAGTAGTATAACTTAATTATCTCTAATATTACTATCTTAAGTAATAGTAGCCTAGGTAGTAGTATTCTAACCCTTAATTAGTAAAGATATTAGTATATATATTAACTATACTAAGTATATAAACTTACTATATAAGCTATATACTAAACAAGCTACTCTAAAGAAGTTAAAATATAGTACTACTTAGAGAGAATAAGACTAAGAAATTAAGGTAAAGTAGTAGGTACCTAGGTAGGGACACCTATAGAAGTGCTAGTATAGGTAGTAATATAGTAGTAGTAGGTAAGCTTAAGGTTAAACTAGTGCTAGTAATATACAAGCTTAATACTAGTATAGTTAATAGTAGTATTAGTTCTTAGGGTAGTAGTAGCTCTAATAGCAGTATTATATTACTTATAAAGATAGTAGAGATAATTAATATAACTATTAAGCTTATAAAGCACCTATACTAATTAGTTAATATATATATATAAAGTATAATAAGGAAACCTATAAGAGTATAACTACTATAGTTACTATTCTTATAATAGTTATAGTAGGTATAAAGATCTTTATCATAGATATACCTTAACTTAGCAATTAACTATACATAGTATATATAGGTTAGATATATAGTAATATAGTTAGTATACTACTTAAGGGTGCTAAATATAAAGTAGGCTTAACTACAGATATAAGACTTATTAATATACCTAGAAAGAGGATAGTAAACTATAGTAACAGGTATAGAGTAAGAGCTTAAGGCATGCTAAAGATATAGTTTAGTATTAAGAAGTAGAAGTAAAATAGTTAGCAGACTAAGTAAATATACAGCTATCTTGCTGCCTAGAGAGTACTAGCCTATGTTACCTAATAATAATAAGTAATATATATAATATTATAGGTAAGCTGTATATATAAAGTAAAAGATAAATATATATATATTATGCAACTGCTATATAGGTAAGGTATAAGACTAAAGGATACTCTTTTTCTTACCTATAAGATAAGGTTTTATTAGGGCCTAGTTTATACTGCTAGGGACTATAGCTAGAAGAAGAGGTTCTATAATAGATATTATAAAGATTGCTATAGTATTATATTTTCCTATACTAGGTGTTATAAACCCTTATAACTAGCTAATTACTAATACTCTCTCTCTTTACTATTAGTAAATTAGAAACCTCTAGCTAATAGAATTATAAGGATCTACTATGTAGTATAGTTAGTAACTAGATAATTATAAGTTATATAATAAGTGCTTATAGCTTAGTAGTTAAGCACTATAGGTCTAACTATATACTACTTACCTAGCTTATAGTAAGTAAGTAAGTAACGCTTATAATACTTATATTAAGTATATTAAGTATTATATATTCCCTTAGTATATATCTTAGTAGGAATATAACTCTTATAGTTTATATTTAACCTAAGTAATAATTTAAGTTATTAGAACTTACTTAACTTTTAAGCTAGACAGTCTACTCTATACTACTTATTATTACCTCTACTCTTAAGATAGATAGATTGTATCTATACTCCTTATTATACTCTACTATACTCTGCTATACTCTGCTAACTAGTGTTATATTCTGCTGTATAGTACTAGCGCCCTTAAGAACCTCTATTACTATACTTATCCCTAAGAACTAATTAAAGAAGTGCTTATAAGCTTTGCTTAAAGTACGACTTTTAATACTAGGTTACTTTAGGAGTGTTATATGTGCTTCTATAGTGTAAAGTATATACTCTCTATAAAGGAAGAATATAATAAGTATTATTGTTAATATATAACTAAGCTATCCTTCTACTATTACTTCTAGTATAAAGTAAATACTATTACCTATAACTAGAGCCTTATAATATTAGATAGAATAGTAGTCTATTAATTAGATTACTAAAGTATAGCTACTTAGCTTTAATATATATTAATTTTACTATATTATTAAGGTATTAATATAGAAAGAGAGATTTAGTATAGTCTTAATAAAAGTTTACTATTTAGTTATATATATAATTTACCTATATAGTATATTAATACTAATTAAGCTTATTTATTAATTACTTAAGTATTACTCTAAAAGCTCTATAATAGTAAGTTAAATAATAGAGCTTATATTTTCTTAAAATAATATATAATAAAGGAGCCTAGAGTATAGTATATAAAGAAGTAGTAATAGACTAGAGGCTAATATACTTCTTTATAAGATTACTTAGACTTTAGAATAAAAATAGTCTTTTTTAAGAATAAGTAAAATAAAAAGAGATAACGTATATATAATAGGCTTAGGCTTTTTTCTTTATAAGCCTAAGCCTAGAGCTAAGTAAATATATAACTTACTATATATTAGCTAAAAAGTACTTTAGAAAACCTTTAGAAGACTTATTAACTTATTAATACTTACTATAGTTGTTACTATAAGCTAGTCTATAATACTACTAAACTTTAACTTAAAACCTACTTAAGTTATATAAAGCTACTTAAATAACTTAAAGTCTAATTAACTTTACTTAAAGAAGTACTTTTTATAAAAAAAATTAGTATATATAGGTATTAAGTTAAGTTTAAGAAATATATAATACTACCTAAACTTAACTTAATAGCTACTTATTTACTAGCCTAGTAATATAATAGAAGATAGTAGATTAAAATTAGAAACTAGAGTTATATTATAGAATAATATAATACTTGGATATTTATATTCTAGTATTATATTTCTCTAGATAACGATGTAGCTAATATTTCCTTTTTCTCTGCCTTACGTGCGGATCCTGCCCTTTTCTATTTCTTCTCTGTCGGTCAGTTGGCGGCTTATACGGCTCCTTGCCGTACTCTTCCCTAAACAAGCCCAGCATGTATTCATCAACATGTCTTTTATCGATCAGCCCACCCAACTCAGCCTCGGCCGCAGCAACGGCTTCAGACGCAGCCCTCGTCGCGTTGTTCGATTCGCTGAAGTCCACTTGGTCGTCGTGGATCTCGTCGACGATCTCTTTTTGCGCAATGGACGCTGCGTTGCGATCCTCGGTATCTTCGACTGTGTTCATCACCCGTGCATCACCTAGGATGCCAGCGCGCTCATCGAGGACGCGTTCCATGGCGGCGCCGGCTTCGTCGGATGTGTCAATGCCACGGCCATCATCAAGCGCGTCACGCCAAGTGACTTTGTTGAAGGTGTCAGTGGTGAAGTCACCTTTTTGGATAATCACGTCATCGAGAAGGCGCTTCTGATTTGATTTGCGAAGAATGTTGGCTTCGATGGTGAATTCACTGACGAACTTGTAGATGTGAACATCGCGCGTCTGACCGATGCGGTGGGCGCGATCCTGACATTGCTTGTCCATAGCAGGATTCCAGTCAAGGTCGTAGAAGATGACTGTGTCGGCACCTGTGAGATTGATGCCAAGACCACCAGAACGAGAGGACAAGATGAACGCCAGGATGCTGGTGTCGGTATTGAAGCGATCAGTGAGGATCTGACGCTGTTCGACTTTAGTAGATCCATCGAGACGCAGATATCGATGGCCATGGATGTTGAGGAACTGTTCCAGAATGTCAAGCACTTTGGTCATCTGGGTGAAGATCAGAACACGGTGGCCGCCAGATTGCAAGTCCCGGAGAAGTGTAGCAAGTCTTTGCAGCTTTCCGCAATCGTATTGAAGCAGACGTTTGTCAGGGAAAGCGATAGACTGACGCATGCGAGCCTCATGGAAGGGGTCACGCTGCTGAACCATCTCAGAGGACCGGATACGCTGGACACCTCGCCTTGACAACGTCAGTGGGGCTAGCTCTTCAGCGGCGACAACCGGAGTCACACAGGTAAACTGAGTGACCAAAGGCTGGAGAGCCTCGGCACGCTGTTCGAGGGTGGGAACCATGTCCAGGAAATGCGTGATTTGCTCATTGCACCATTCACTTGTCGCGCGGGTTGATCTGGGCGACCGAAAGCCGAGATCGCCATGAAATCTCCTGATGATATCGTACTGCTGCTCAGCTTCTCTAGGAGGGATGATGGTAGTCGACTGCCCAAATTGATGGTTATTGCTATTTGGGGGAAAGGGTGCGTAGGTCGGCAGGATCTGAGGCTGCAGCGAATGTTGCATGGGATAGTACGGATTCGCAGGTGGTGGCTTGGGCTTGAGTATCTTAATGCCACCTCTTCGAGGACCGAAGGTGTACGCATGCCAGTCAACGGAAACAGCATGGATTACATCTTTCCCGTACACTGGTAGGAGCTGTGTCCTGGCACGCGTGAGACTCAAGCACCTCTGAAGATGCTCGCAGACAGCGACCTGCTCGCGACGAGCAAGTGCTGACATTGTACCCTGAAGAGACGTCGCATTTGCAGAAGATGTCTTGTTTATCCGCCTGGTCTGTCTTTCGATAAGGTCTTCCAAAGGACGGGTTGCGCGAATCTGTTGCGAGCGTCGAGCGTGTCGCAATTGAGTGTGTTCGCGGCGGGAGAATACGAGGTTAAGTGCATCGAGATTGACCTGTTTGTCTTCCATGCCCTCTTGTAATCGTCTACGGATCAACAAATCCTTGATCTCGAACTCAGCAGCTACCGACCTTGGCATCGCCATCGACGTGACGATGGCGCGCGTCTCGAACAGGTCTGGATGGTTACAGACCTTCCGGAGCGACATCAGACAGTTGATGATCGACATGTAATTGCCAGATGACAGGATTTGCTTGGTATCGGCGCGCCCCATGAAACCATCATATAACTGCCTTTGACGCTTTGAAAGCTTGCAGTAAACCACATGTTCGTATTTGCCAGGCATTTGCTTCTCGACTTCCGATTTGAGTCTGCGGAGCAAATAGGGGCGCAAGACTTCGTGAAGTCTTGCAACGATCTTCTGCGCCTCGGCATCAAGCTGTTGCCTTCCTTGATCCAAGATTTGCGATGTAGGATTCTTCAAAGCTAGAGTGAATTCCTCAAGGTTGGCGATGCGACCTTCACCTGCAAAGCCTGCAGGCATCAGGAAGTACAACAATGACCATAACTCATCGATATTGTTCTGCAAGGGCGTGCCCGTCAAGAGCAAGCGACGCTCGGTCCGCAGAGTCAGCATGGTCTGCCATCGTTGCGATTTGAAGTTCTTGATGTTATGAGCCTCGTCGAGGATCAGATAATGCCAAGCTCTCATTTTGAACGCGGCGGCATCTTGTAGTATTAATTGGTACGAGGTGATGACGACGTTGTACATGTCCTTGCCCGTGTTGCGCCAGCCCATACGTTTACGTTTGCGTTCATTGATGTCGCCATAGTAGGTTAGGATCTTGAATCCGGGAAGGAACTTCTTGAACTCCATCTCCCAATTGAGCATGACACTGGTGGGAACAACGACCAGATGAGGACCCCACACGTTTCGGAAGCAGGCAATGTAGGCGAGCAGTGAAATGGTCTGTATAGTCTTGCCGAGGCCCATTTCATCAGCCAGAATACCATTCGTCTCAGTGTCGTAGAGGTTGACGAGCCAGTCCAGCCCACCGTGTTGATACTCGCGAAGCGTGCCCCGTAAAAGTGGCGGAATTTCTGCACGTGGAGGAGACGAGGAATGACGAGGCCTATCGCGTGCGATTTCCGGTTCTTGCTCATCATCCTCGTCAATCCCCATCATGATGTCGTCTTCAGGGATTTCCTTCGGAGGCGGCTGGATTGTGTCCGCTGGTACAGCCGATTTGTCCTCTTCCCTGGTAGAAGGCGTCCCATTTCGGGTGACTTCCAGATTATTACCACTTTCTGTGTCGCCGTTTGGTCGTATGTGCTCGATGCCACCGTTCAAAGAAAGAGATGCGTGCCCATTGACGCCGTTAGTCCGCACGGGGTCCTCGGACGCATATTGCTCAATCGACGTTCTTGCGTCCGCCTTTAATCTCTTGAGATCACTGGCTCCCAAGAAACCCGTCAGCCCGACATCGTCATCCTCATCATCTTCATCATCAGTGCCATGATCGGAGGCGCCCGTTACAGGCTCTGCGTCCTCATCTTCATCCGAATCTTGAGAATCTTGAGAATTGTTGCTAGGCCATGACTCGCTGCCAGATCCAGAGCCGTCATCCTCATCATCCGAGTCTAGCAGCACATCATCAACTTGTTCCAACTCGACATTTGCAGGATCGATATAGTTGGTACGGCCCGCACCCTCCATAGTTGAAGCAGTTATCCAATGGCTGCCGTGTGTCGCTTGCTCTGTTGGTGTAGCGAAAGCCTCGTCCGTCGCAAAGTCAGAGTCGATTGTGGGTGCAGGAGTCCCCTCGTCCGTCTCGTGCTCTGGGTTACCTTCTTCGTCGAATCCACCCTCACTCGAGCCGCTGTCTGGCAGGTCAGGAAGCTGCTCGTACTTGGCACGCAGCTGCTCGGCAGTAAGATTGGCGTCGTCGTCATCGGCATCGTTCTCCTCACTGTCGTCGCTCGAAGACATGATGTCATCGTCATTGCGGATTGCAGACCCGTCGGACCTCTCACTCTCTGATCCGGCCAAGTCATCTTCAAACTCACGATCTTCGCTGTAGTACGAAGCCGAGTCGGCAACGCCACGGCCGAGAATCTCCTGCGCCTGGTTGAACATGTCGTCCATAGCTTTGTGCCCCAACTGCAGCTGCTCCTCCTCGTATTTGGCCACACGCTCCTTATCGATCTCGACCTTAACAAAGGCCCACGCATCCTTGACGTCCTTGACGAGTTGCTTGTAGCGTGTTATTTGACGATCAATCTCCTCCTGCTCAAGTTCGTGCTGGCTCTTGCGCTTATACTTGATAGCCCAACGATCTTGAGCCTCACGGGCAAGAACCTTGGCCAGACGCCGGTGATTTCTCTTCTCGTCAACGAGCAGTCTTCCAAAGTGAAGAACGTGAGCAGTGACGTGGTCCCAGTGTCCAAATTGTTGGGGAGGCTCTGGTGCAGGTTCCGGAGCGAAGACGCTACAAACGGTTTGGCTCAAGACACCGCCTTCAGCTGCATCTTCAATGCGCATGCGCCGCAGCGCTTCCTCCTGTGCCTTCTCGTCGGTAATGCGTTGCCCTTCTTCACCCTCGAGCGGGTCATCTTGGGCAAGGAATGCTGCGAGAGAGCCGTGCTTCGAAACCGGCGGCGCATGGAGAGGATGGCGCTTGGGAGGGTCGAGCTTGCGCAGCTTAAGACGAAGTCGCGGCGATGGCGCGGAAGAATCGAGGGTTTCTGCGTAAAGGCCGCCGTCGGGGTCGTGTGCAGCCGTCGCTTCCGGATCCTCGCCCGCATTGCTGCCCGCTGCTTGCATAGCACGTGTCGCACGGCCGCTGCGCTTCCTTGTCCCGTCTGGATAAACATTGTGCTGGGCGGGCGAGGCAGGAGGCGTTGCGCGAGCAGGGCGGCGCTGGCGCTCTGACTTGCGCGAGGCCGGCGTACTCAGTGCCAGGGCGGGGGCCTTCTTGGTAGACGTTGCAATAGGCTTTCTGACGCTATTAGCTTGCGCGGCCTTCTTGGCTGTAGCAGCGCTCTTGGGCGTGCCGTTGGCCTGCGGCGTCTTGGTCGTGTGCCTCCCAGTACGTTTCGGCGGCTCAGGTGTCGGCGGGGGCCCTTCGCGATTTACGCGTGATGACTTCCTGACGCCATTCTCGAACACAGTTGTGGGCCCGTCGGCGCTGAACGACTTCCACGGCGGCGACGCAGCGCGTGAAGTTGAGCGCGACGTGGACGACTCAACGCGTCGCCGCTTCGCCGGCCGCTGAGTGGCGCCACCATCATCGAAGTCATCCGCCGTAGCCCCTTCCTCTTTTATAGGCACCTTGACGATCTCGTTGCTGGTGGTGTCGCCATTGGGCGCGGCGTCGATGTCGGCGTTGCTGAGGTCTGCGTGGGGGTTCGAGTGTGCGTCGTCGGCAGGAGACGTGTGGTCCATATAGAGAGGGATGCTGCCTCGGAAAGGCCTTGTAGACCACCCGGCGTTGCGCACACTTCAAATCAGCATGTATCGCTCCGCAGAAAACGCCCTGAGATCCGCCTGAGCCCACTGTTGATGCTGGTATCTTCGGATCTGTGCTATTCGTTCGCGTTGGGGGTGCAGCAGCCTGCGCGTGTCTGTGTTGTGAGGATTCAAAGTTTGGAGCAAGCCCGAACGATTGGTTTACGCGCACTAGCGCCGGCCTGTAACTCTACTGTACTTACATCACTGTCACCTTGTCACGCGCCGGCACCATCGCTCTTGCATTACTGAGCTTCTATGATGGTCTTGAACCTGATTTAACGTTGATGAATGCTGCCTACTCGAAGCGGATATTGAAAACAGTGCTGCTAATCTATTGCTATCAAGTGCTGTATACAGCTTAGCACGGCAGCAGCTACCGTGATCACAGAGATATTTCAGAAGCGATCAGGAGAGTGCGCGCTTCTACACTGATTCAGAAGTATGACTGCATGTATTCCAGGAAACATACGCTCAAGTCCTATATAGTAGAGTAACGTGTGGTTGTGACATCAACGGGCTTGACCTGAATTAGCCTAGCGCCGTATCACGCGCCAAGCCTCCTGCTGCGAGCATCGAGCTATCACCAACCTCACGTCGACCAGTGCTTACGCAACGACCTCCGCAATATCGCCTTCACGTACGGCACCCACCCAATTGCACTCCCACGGCTGCTGACACGCACCCAGCATGCTTTCCCGGCGCATCGCAGCGGCGCGCCCGCTCCCCAGGACCGTCATGCGCTCGACCACCGTCCCGCAATTCACCCAACGCCGCACAGCACTCACCGCACACGAGCGCGCCGAACTGGCCGATCCCAACCAGAACGGCGGCTACATCAACCCTGCTCCTGAGAAGCGCATGAACCGCGACCCCTACGCCGACTGGTGGGACAAGCAGGACCGCCGCAATTACGGCGAGCCCTGTCACGAGGACCACGACATCCTTGGTGCCGTCTCGCTGCACGACTACAACCACTTCACGCCCGGATGGGGAGGTGTCCTGTTTGGCACTTTCGTCGTTACTGTGGTTGGTCTGTGTGTTGCCGTGAACCAGGTCTACCCAGACAAGATCAGCGCTCCTAAGACATACCCTGACGGTTTGGAGGCTGAGCTTGGTGGAAAGGGCGCTGTGTTGGTAAGTAGTCAGATATGAGCAGCAGTTGCATATTGTTAACAATTCAACAGGCGAGGAAGCCCGGCGCGGAATGGTAGGGACGGATGCTGGAACAAGCCATGTGTAAATACCACCAGTCAAGTCTGCAATGAACGCTCTCATATGTCACACTCATTGCTCGCGTCACTGCGGGCCTTATGCTGCAATTTCGTGATCACCGCCAACCGATTATAACCAAAACCAGTCTCGAGAGCAGCGTACTCAGTAGCGGATGTCATCTCATCACCGATTCAGGTTCACTGTGCGAATAAAGGGTAAAAGACTGGGCGATGACGTCCGCGGCATTATCATTACGTACTATCCTGCCCGACGACCAAGCACCCCGGGAGTGTAACAATGCAGAGGTATCTTGAGCAAAGAGAAAGCACCGATCGACATCAACGCGCCCCCATATGTATTCTATCGTCCTCGGCCCATGCCAAGACCTGTCATGCGACCCCCACCAGCATTCAAGCTCTGTCGTACAATCATCTCTGCGGCCTGCGCAGCGGCGAGTCGTTCCTATTGGACGGTTAGTAGACGCGCTAGTGCTGGAAATATAATATAAGAGCATACCTTCTGCCTGCTTCGGTCTTTCAAGTACCTCTCAGCTTCAGGTCTCATTCTTAGAATCCTCAAAATCATGTCATCGTTTGGCTCAGCTTGTGCTTCCTTCCTCTTCTCTTCCTTGGCCTTCTTCATCGTGCCCAGATTCCTGCTCAACATGATAGTTTTGTGTTTGCGTGTTGGCATACCAACTAGACCGGCGGCGCCGCCGAACTGATGGCCTATAGCCGGTGGTGCGGACTGCCTGTTCAGTCGAGCTGCCGTCTCTTGTTGTCTGCGGGCGCTAGCACCGGCCATTGCTTCGCTAGTACGGATGAGGTCTTCTGTCGACTCGAAGTAGAAGAAGTTGAGGTTCTGCAGTTCGTGGTACTTGGGCGATTTGAGGATATCCATTGGCACTCCATACACGTTGCCGTCTTCATCAGCGGCGTGGAAGAAGTCGAACAATAGCTTGAGCCACTTGAACACAATGTCTAGTTCCTGTTGTGTCAATGGCCGTTGTTGAGAAAGCTTGTCGGAAAGAGGAGGGACGAGTAACGACTCTATGGTCGCTAGCGCTTCCTTCCATAGACGAGTCATGACCATGATCATAGCAGCTTCTGTGAGGGTTTCCTTCATAATGGCGAAGTTCTCATCGAAATATTTGAAAAGGGGATCAAGAGCTTGTGTGACATCCTGCGGTGTGGGACCCTGGACTACAGACTGTGGCCGAGCTGCACGGAAGTAATTGGTCACCGAAGTCACTGAGATACCCCGATTCAACAACGCCTTCAGCGTTCGCCGAGACAGGGTATGGCTGATAAAAGACGAGAGCTAAGCTTGTCAGTAAATGTGGTTAGACGGATGGATGACGTCTCTCACCTTGTCGGTAATCTTTCGGGTCATGTCTCGCTCGGTCCTCTTAAGCGTCCTGAACGATTTACCGAAGTAAAATTGGATATCATCTCGTTCACCCTCCATACTGACACGCAACAGCAAACGACCTTGGGTGTCGAGATCAAGCCAATACTCACGCGGCATGTAATCTCTGAAATGAGAGGGGTCCAGCTTGAGTGAGGTGCGACCCACACAATCATGATCTCCAAGAGTATCCCAGTCCCAGATAGTGGCAACGATATTGAGCGGTCCATTAGTGGTAATGTCAATAGTCTCGTCCCATCGAGGGTTGAGGTTACCATAGATGACCCTAGTCTTTGCAAGGCGCTTCTGATACTCATCACCAAGTACGACGTATGGATCGCTCAGTCCATTCATGTCGCATGCTTTGAGATCTTCCGCCTCAATGATCTTAATGGTGAAGACGAAGTTGTTATTACGGATGCGTTGAGTTGGTGGTGGTGAGTGCTTTTGGATGACCTCTGCACACGCGTCTACTCCAATCTCGCGTTCTAACTTATCGAGCTGCTGCATGGCGTACTCGATATTGTTCAGTTTGACAAGTGACTGATAAGGTCAGCAAAATCACAAGTCGCTTGAGTACAAGAACATACCTCAGGCCAGAAATTGAAAGGTGCAACTGCCTCCTTCTGTGCATACAAGTCCTTGGCCATGGACGCCCATTGTTGCGTTCTAGTCTGTCGTGCTGCAGCCTCTTGTTCTGGCGTCAAGCGATCCATCTCACGCGAGAATTTCTGTTCAACAAGATCGCAATACCTGGCCAGCGCAAGTCCTATGGACTTGGACACGGCGGTCATGAATTTGGCATACTGCAAGTCATCGTCCCAGTTCAATGCAACGATCTGCTCAATACTCTGGTTGAAGGAGCGGAACATGTCCACGACAGAAACACTGTGCCGTTCGTCATCAGCCGCGACAGCATTTTGAGATTCAATCTGGAACTGATCCGCCTTGAACGCATTGTCGACCCAGCCTATGAGGTTGGAGTCTGTCATCTGAATCCATCTCCAGACGAAATCTTGCAGTAATCCCTCGATATTGAACGCAAACCGCTGGTTGGGGAGAGCATCGCTATGTATGCGTCGGATCTCGACCATCTCCTTGTAGAGATCAAACCCATCTTGTACCGGTATCTCTTCGTCCTGTGATTGAGCGACATCCATGATGCGCGCAACTATGTCTCTTGCATCTGTAGCATACGCTGGGAACATTTCTGCGACCAGACACATCATAGGGCTGACCCCCATGATCTCAGGAGTCTTGCGGTAACGTTTCTGAATCTTCTCGCAGAGCTTTACCACTGCGCGCCCAAGCTCAATGACATGGTAGAACTCCCAAGCCTCTTTAGAGTCGGGGATGTTCTTAGCCAGCATCTCGCCGTACACATCGCCAGCCTTTCGTCGAAGTGCTTGTCGCAGCTGCTCGGTAAATTCATTCAAGCTATCTTCTGGTGCGTCGAAGATCGGGTCCTCGTAAATGTGAGAGGTAATGATGTACATGATGGGCCCCAGTGGTGGCGCTTTTGCGTCAAAGACGAACATCATAAGCTCGAAGAGCTCACGTAGGAGCGCATCGTGCAGTGACGAGAGAATCTGTTGATTGAGTAAGAAGTCATGTATAATCCATTTCGAGCGATCGGAAAGAAGATCAGGCACCGGCATCTGCATCATGCTCATACGATTTGACTTCTTATCGGCTGGTGGTGGTTCCTTGACGTAATTGAAAGCAGCGTCCAGAGTGTCAAGATCCAACTCTTGATCCAGATATTTTTCGCGAATAACGTCAAGATAGAGCATGAAGCGCGATGGCAGAGGCAGCCTCCACCTGAGCGCAATCTCGCTGAGTAGATCATGTGACTGTTTGGAAAGTAGTCCGGTGTACTCAGTCGATCCGTCGTTTTGTTGCGCATCTGCAATGTCGTAGGTGAGAGCCTCTTTGATGATGGCCCGGTAGTAGCTGCGAGGGTCTGATGGTATGAAAGTATAAGACTCATCGCCATTAGCCAGGTCATCCCGCATACTGAGGGCATCCATCGTGTGATCAAGCCCGTATCCAGTCTCAGATGAGTGCGAGTTCTGCCTAGAGCCCAGGTCAACCGACGCGTTGTGGGACCGGAGCTGCGCTGCGGCACCTTGTGAAGAGCTTTTTGCCAGGTCAGGATTGGCTTGCAAGAGATCCATGATCAAGCGCGAAAGTTCAGAGGTTTCCTGACTTTTCCACAGCTCATATGCCTCCTCCGATTCGAAGTCGTCCACGCTGAGTGTCTTCTTGGTCATGAGACTGAGGTTGGTCTGGTATGTCTTGAGATCCTGCAAGGCGGACACTTCCGTCCAAGTGTCTCGATATCTGTTGACATCTGCCTGGACATCGGAGTAAGACACGGAAAAGATGCGCGAGACAATCAAGACGAGCGGCATGTCTTTGACCTCGTATGATCGGTCTACCAGAACTTCTATTGTAGTACCTCCCTGCCCACCGTTCCGCTGACTCTCGGCTGTTAGATCCTGATCGTGCACCAAAAGCTTCCTCTCCATAGTCTGGAGCCGCTGTAGCAGCTCAGGTCTGTCTCGTTGCCAGTCATGATCCCTCAATGTCGAACTGATAAGGCGAATGAACAGAGCCAAGTGTCGGTCGACCATGAGACGCCAGCTATCGTCATTGGCCGGCTTGCCTCTCCCCATCTCCTTTGTGGCGTTGGAGAAGAACATGAGAACCAGGCCCTCCACTTTGCGGTCCTGTTCCATGTTTCTCCTGGCTTGTGGCTCCTTGAAAGCGTTCAGGAACACAGCAAACGTGCGCTTGACGCCGGGATCTTTGAATTCAGGCATCTTCTCTGTGCCTATCAGCACCTTGGTTACGCGCTTCTCAAGCTCGGCCATGAAGCCATGAGGGAACTTGGTGCTCTTCGAATCGCGGATCGAGGCGATTTCGCCGATAACGTTGGCGGCGGTAGTGGTAGACACGCGCTGGACCGGTTTCGGTGCAGGCACATGCTGAACACGCTTCTGACGGGGTTGGAGCAGATAGTGCAGGTAGCCCACGCGAAGGGCGTAATGGTAGGCATCTTGGGCGGAGATGGGGCGCCTGCTCGCGCGGGAGGTTGCGGAGCTGTGTCGCTGGAGGCGCTCCCGCGTTTGGAGGCTGTTTATGCGGCGGTTGCTTATGCGTGTTGATTCCATGTCGGTGTGGTTGGGGAGATGAGGAGGCGGTTGGGCGCATAGCAGGGCAAGCTGGCAGCTTGCGACGGTGTCTAGGTTGGCGGCAGGCCCAATGTGGGCGGTCAAGGAACGTTCCTGCTCTTCACGCGCTCGGTGCGGTTCTTCGAAAGGCCCTGCAGGTGCCGAGCGTCGTGGCCACGCTTCACGACGACTTGGTTGTACGGGTTGCGGGCGCGAGGGTGTGGCGGGAGCTTCGCCGAAAGATGAGAGGCTGCGTCACGTCGGGCATGGAGCTGACAGCTATCAGGTCATGAAACAATCTTTTTAATTAGCCATCGTCATGGCAATCGCACTACGGAGCCTGAAGATGCCAGCAATACGATGGCAGCGGCCCAGTGCAAGAGCCGCGCGCCTTTCGTTCCTTGCAGCGATCGCTGTGTGCCCTCCCCCTCGCCATGTAAACAACGACCGTGTCGTCCCGCACCCACATGCGACCCTGGCTAGGAGGCTGCCGCCGCCACGACGCCGCACGTGCGGCGGCGGTACTTCACACTCGCACCAGGTACTGTGGTAGAAGCGTCGGTGTACCTGTGTCAGTATGAGGCACTTTGATTCTTACCGTGATCAGCCACCCCTCTTCTGCTCGCTACCATGGCACCTGAGCACAAGGGGGGCATCCGCCGTTGTGGCTGAAAATGCGGAGGTCGCTGACGCCGCCGCGCTTGCCGAGCAGGAGGCGGATCTCTTCACATGCTCACACCATGTGTCGTAGGCCGCCGTGACAGCACCTGCACAACAGACGCGCATCGAGTCCGCCTTCTTTGCCGCAGCGCAGGTACAGTGCTACGGGCAGTTTCACTCAGCCTGCCACAGACGATTCTCTGCCTCGGTCCGGCTTCCAAAGTCTGTCCGGCGCGCAGCATCACTGCATGCCACTGCCAGCAAAGGAGCATGTCACTGCACTCAGTAGGCAGCTTTCCTTTCCCTGGAACCTTTCCACCACCTTCCCACTACACCTGAGTCCTCTGCGCCTGTACTACACCTACCACTGCAACACCGCGGGTACCACCACCGCACCGCTACAAGAATGGGCTCACAAAGCCCTACCAACGCGACCGACCGGCCACGCTTAACCGAAGCTCAGAAGAAGGAGAATCACATCCGCTCCGAACAGAAGCGCCGCGAAGCCATACGTGAAGGATTCGACCGGCTGGCATCTATCGTGCCTGGAATGGAAGGGCAGGGGCGCAGTGAGGCAGTGGTGCTCGAGGCAACAATAAAATTCATGCGCGAGAAGATCGTTGAGCGCCAAAAGATCGTCGCAGACGCGCAGGCACAAGGCATCGACACCTCGGCTTGGGAGTTGCCCAAAGAAACACTCGACGCATGTGACGCTCAGCTGCAGCGGACAAGGGATGAGGAGGCACAGATGAACGGATTAAATGGAAAAGGCTAGAGCATTGATACCCAAGCACGGAAAGGGCGCTCTCAGAGGGGAGCGTGTGCATATGCAGGCCTGCATACACACCTCCCTTGGCGCATTGGCTGCGGGCGTTCATCATACATGTTGTGGGGAGCACATTATACCCACATTTGCGTTTACATTCGGTTAAGCGCATGGTACTTTGTTCGATTTAAACAATGTCATCAACAGTGTTTGATATTCCAATGCTCATTCACCAGACACGGACCGTTTTCTCTTATCGATAACGTCAAAAATGTTCCCCACGTTCACCTGCCTGCACCTTGCATAGATCACACACATATCGAAGATGGCTTTCAGCTTCGGTTTCTCAGGCGATGATATAGAGGAGGATCCAAACGATGTCGTGTACCGGGTGCAAGATACGGATGCTGAGGGCGCTGACGTACCGCCACCAATCGAGGCAAGAGCACATGACTTGGACGAAATGGTATGTAGACCACAGACCGATACAGCACACGAGAAGATGCAATGTAGTCTTGTGCCGCCACATGCCAGTGCTAATACCTTCTAGCTCACGAGTCTTCCAGACAAATTGTCCTTTTCGACAATAAGTCTTATCTCGCCCAAGGGCTTCACCACCCGCCTGCCGCGGCGCGAGATCTTCGATGTGCGTGTGCAGTTGATGGCCGAGGATGACGGCTCGCAAGAGAACGTCCTTGCCGGGCTCGAAAACACTGATCTTCAGACAAATGTCTACGAAGGAGGATACAAGACCTGGGAATGCAGTCTCGATCTCGTCAAGTTCCTCCTCGATCGAGGGCCGCGGAAAGACCTGGATGATCTGGTCCGCGTCAACCACGTCGTGGAGCTGGGCTGCGGATCTGCTGTCCCCTCGCTATTGCTGTTTCAGTATGCGCTAAAGCACCAGCTGGCTATGGTGTTCACGTTGGCGGATTACAACGCTGACGTCGTGCGCCTGGTCACGTTACCTAACCTTCTTCTTGTATGGGCGGCATCACTGTCACCAGCAGAGAACGCAGAACTACTGCCAGAGGGGAACCCACTGCATGACACCGATGAAGAGCACGGCGATCTTTACCTCACGCCTAGGATTTTAGAGGCGTTCAAGCAACAACTCAAGGCTACTGGTATAACTCTTAACCTACTCTCTGGGTCGTGGACACCGACATCCAATTTCCTTGACCTAGTCCCTTCCGTCCCTGAGCTGGAGACCTTCATACTTGGTTCTGAGACCATTTATTCTCCAGCCTCGCTGACTGCATTCGCGGAGACGATCGTGGCGTTAATGAGCAGGGTGAAGACTGGCAAGGCTATTGTGGCTGCCAAGAGGGTCTACTTTGGTGTTGGTGGCAGCGTGGACGCTTTCAGGGAGGAGTGTGCGAATCGGGGCGCGGTGGCGTATGAGATGGAGTTCGAGGGGTTAGACACTGGCGGTGTGAGGAGGTGTTTACTTGAAGTGCAGATGTGCTAGACTTGCAAGGCAGGAATAGAGAAGTGTGGATGCTGAGGAACATAAAATCAACAAACTAAGGCTAGGGTATCTGCAAACAATCTGAGACTATTACGTGCTGACAAAGGAAACCTGACGAATGAGATCAAGTTTCCGTACTTCAGCACAATATCGGTCAGCTTTACATGGCTTTCGCGGTGACAACCGACGGCGCAGGCAATTCCTTGAAATCGCCACTCTCGCCACCTCGGATCTGGTTGCGGTACATCTCGCTCTCGACTCTCCTGTTCTCCCCTCTTGCTTGCTTCAATCGATCAACTCCCTTATCGATGATGTCCAAGTGATAAGTGATAGGCAGTGCGTCCCTCCATCCCAAGACCTCAGGCGCTGCAACACCTTCGCGCAAGTTCTCGAGCTCCGCCTGAATTTCCCTAAGCTTCAGCAGCGTCGCGGAGACATGGTTAAGAGCTTGCTTGCGATAGGCCGAAATATTTTTCAGCAAGCGAAGATGGCTGTTGTTCTTATTGACTTTCGAGTTGTTCCGTCCAAGCTTGGTCAAGAGCTGAGCAAGAAGCTCTTCTTGGTTCCTAGTAATCGTCGCGTCGTCACCGATCGCAATATGGTGGATCGTGTCCAAACGCTCATCCAAGTTCTGCAGTACTGAGAGCAGAGCAACAGCGGTGTCGATCAGTCTTTGGATCTCATCTGTGTTCTTGCTGACATGGAGAGAGTACAGCTCGAATATACGCTGTTGAAGGGTCGGTGGTGCTGCGATGAACGGACGGGTAAGGGCGCCGTAGACACGTTCCACGGCGCCGTAAGATTCTTCTCTCTCAGCGATGCTCGAGAGAACATTTCGCGTCCATGTGTTTGTTGCAATGATTCGGTCAACTGTCGCGCCAATACGAGAGTTGAATCGAGAGAGATCCATAGACGCTTCATTGGCAGTGAGCACGAAGTTGTCGAATTCCAGACCAAGCTGATGCCGAGATGGTAGGTGGGAGTGGCGTACGAGGGTACGTAGGTCACGAATGGCGATTTCAGAATCCTTGATCGTTGATGGAAGGGTTAAGGTATCTTTTGCTGCGTTCATGATGTCTTCGAACCCAGACTGCACATCGATCGCCCGTTCAAAATCAGCGAGCGGGTCATGGTGAGTCGCCACTGCGCAGAAGGGTACAATGTAGGATGAGCCAGGAACGAGACAGACTGGAGCCAACGCCGCCGTAAATCCGGAGTGAAGAGACCCCACAGCCCATTGTATGCCAAGGAATAACACACCCACGGCTAGTGCAAGGCCAAAGAATGGCTGCAAGTTACCCATGGCGTGTCCGATAACACCAACAGAGTAGCGGATGACCGGCGACAAGAAATTGGTAAAGGCAAGGTTGAGCAACTGCACGATAGCTGGGCTTTGCTCCGCAGGTGCAAACCCTGGCTGTGCTCTGGTAGAGGGAGTGTAGGAGGTAGTAGAGCGATCTGAAGTCCGCAGGTGTGGGGTCTTATTCCGTACGTTTCTGCTTCGAACTTGCGATCTGCGCGAAGGAAAATCGTTGGGAGACTGTAGAGAGTCCTCCAGCTTTGGCATAATAAAACTAGGTTCTTTGTGTACGGACTGTGTCAAGGGCTGGGCCGTGTTTGACATACGCTGAGCACGGCCATTGTCAAAGGTTGTTGTCTTTCTTGTGATTGTCTCCTTAGGAAGGGCTTTGGACGAAGGGCTTAGAACATGTGCGACAAATGGTACATCCGGATCAGGCGCTTGCGAGAATTCATTGTCTGATGTTTCCAGGCCAACCTCACTATGGTTAGTAATGGAAGCGCTTCCATCGGTTGAGTAGTTTGTATCGTCCCAGCTATCTCCAAGGCTTGCTTTGAGCTTCCGCCGCGCGGCTTTGCTGACCTTGGCCATAGTCAGATGCTTTTCGATGAAGGTATTATCCAAGGGCGTTCTTTCAGATCATCAAACAACGTCAATATAAACAGTAAGTAGGCTGTATCAAGACAGACGCTAAAAATATCTGTCAGCAGAACAAGACCAGACACAGCAGGGTTGGTGGATGAAGGACTGTCAGGTGTGGGAGGTTGACCGCTGGGGCTACCGCCACTACAAACACATACTGTGACGTAGCCGCCTGCCAATCAGGCTTCGTCATGCGGAACAACGTCAAGCCGTTTGCTGAGTGAAAGGCCTAAGCCTACGGTGAAAGCATTCACGAACATGCTTTTTATTTGGCCACCAAGGATTCCCCTAGGAGATCCGTTTGTACACGTCGCGCAGTGCGGGGCCGCAAGTTCATGGTAGTGTAGACACAGTCGGGCGCCAAGACGCCAGCCCGGAAAGTGCAGCTCCACGATCAGCAGAACATTGGCCATGTGAGATTCGCCAGTCTTCTCAATGCCGCCCGCGCTGCGATCAGCACTGCGAGTTCCACTGCGCCAGCTCTGGAGTCGACAGCATGTCAGAACCTCAATCCGGAGCTGCTCGTGCTCCGCGCCGCACCAGTTTCAAGCCTCAGTGACGCGCTCCTCTGGAGCACAGCTCGACACAACAAGTGCCGCCGCTGCACCGCCCACTCCCGCCCTTGACCACCGCACGCTTGCCGCAACACACAATCTTTTCGTAACTTCGCCTTACAGTCCTGGCTCGCCGCTTCTTCTCCCCAACGGCGCCTACGTCTTCCAGAAACTGCAGTCGTTTCTGCGCGCGCAGTATCCCCAATTCGGCTTTCAAGAGGTCATCACACCGATAATCTACAAAAAGTCGCTGTGGGAGAAGTCGGGCCACTGGCAGAACTATGCAGAGGACATGTTCAGTGTCGAGGGGAGGGACAAGAAGGGCGAGGAGGAGGAAGAGATGGGGCTGAAACCCATGAACTGCCCTGGCCACTGTCTCTTGTTCAACACCGATATCAAGAGCTACCGTGACCTGCCTGTTCGGCTTGCAGACTTCAGTGCACTGCACAGGAACGAGATCTCAGGATCTCTAACCGGTCTAACACGGGTGCGACGCTTCCACCAAGACGACGCACACATCTTCTGTCGCCCGGATCAGATCTTGACGGAGATCGAGCAGACATTGAAATTCGTTGGCATGGTCTACGAGACCTTTGGTTTAGGACCATACAAGTTGCTGTTGTCCACGCGACCAAAGGACAGCTTCATTGGCAGCATCCAGGAATGGGACAGGGCCGAAGCACAATTGACCACTGCGCTAAATAACATTGGGGGTGAATGGGCTATCAACGAGGGCGATGGCGCCTTTTACGGGCCTAAGATTGACATCGTCCTGAAGGATTCGAACGGTAGAGAGCATCAGACTGCAACTATCCAACTTGACTTTCAGCTCCCGCAGCGCTTCGATCTACAATACCAGGCCTCGCCAGAAGAATTGGATGCTGGCCTAACATCGTCGATGGACGCTGGTCTGGATCCAGCCTTCCGTCGACCGGTCATCGTGCACCGCGCCATCTACGGATCCATCGAACGCTTCATGGCCCTCCTCATTGAGCACTATGCAGGCAAATACCCCTTTTGGCTTTCTCCACGCCCAGCTATCGTGCTTTCGCTCAACTCTGAACCGGCCGTGCTGGAGCACGTTGACCGCATACAGTCCGTGCTCTCCGGTGTTCAGTCTCTTGACGTTCCCACTCCAGATCCATCGTCAGCACCCAAGCCACTGCCGCTGTCAAACATCCATCTGCCAATCGACATTGACACCACCAATCGGCCACTCGGTAAGAAGATTGCCGATGCTCGGTCCAAGAAATACAATCATATCATCGTAGTCGGTAAACGAGACGTCGACAGCGGCGGCATGAACATGCAGATTGCGAACCAACCTGCTGAAGGAATAGCTCTGGGAGCACTAGAGCAAGCTCTTGGTCGTCAGCTTACGGAGGCTGATCGGTCAAAGAAACAAACCAGTATCGATTTGAAAGGCGCGCGCTCCTACTTTGAGAGCCTGGTCACTTCTTATCTGTAAGCCAGGTATCTGTGAATGATCATGATGTAAAACATATACGATTAGCACCTGTTAATAACAACAATGTTGTGGGGTGAGGTGGCGAAAGTGTCCTCGAATGGAATCGAGAACTCCACATGTGCTTCAATCTTGAGATAGTACCCTTGTGATACATGTCAAGCGAGTCAATTCATTGTTTGAGAGCATGTAGTTGAGTGTCGTAACCCAAGCTTTACATGTCTTCGTGCGGGATCCTCCAGTACACATTTTCAAGTTCCCGCTGTCGGAGCAATTCCGCACTCGATTGGCCGTCTAGGCGTCCCAGCACGGGTGATCTAAAGCCGCGGCCTCTGACAGACCAGCGACAGCCCCTGGGTCCCTGCCAAGCCGTGACCCTGGCAATAATTTTCACTTGCCGTTCTGATCCGGGTCGAAAGACGCGTTGCCCCGAGCGCATCTGATAAACGAGATGGCAAATTACGGGCTACCTTGAAACAAACACCTTTGCCGCTGCCGCCCTTCTCTTCTTGTTTCTCGACACCGACTTGTGCAGCACAGCGAACATTAAACCATGGACGTCGCATTGGAACTCCTCGATCCCCTTGTTTTTGACAAGGCCTACGCATGGGCTTTGCCGCATCCCGGCGCGAGTTTTGGCAGCAATTCCTCAGATGCGAACCACCTCCTGGTTGGGAGTACAGCGCCGGCGTCTCTTTGGGATCGCGACAACATCTACCGCCAAATCATCTCAATCCTTATAATCACGCAATTCGGTGCATCCGCACTTTACTTCTTCTTTAGCGCGCTATCGTATTACTTCGTCTTTGATCGACGTCTGGAGTATCACCCGAGATTCCTTAAGAACCAAGTCCGCCAAGAAATTGTCTCTTCGATGACTGCGGTACCTTTTATCAACATCTTGACATTGCCGTGGTTCCTTGGCGAAGTTCGCGGTCACAGCCTTTTGTACGGTGACGTCGAGACCTATGGTTGGAGCTGGCTCGCCATTTCCGCGCTATTGTACATGGCTTTCAACGATGTTGCTATCTACTGGATTCACCGCCTGGAGCACCACCCAAGCGTATACAAGTACATTCACAAGCCACACCACAAGTGGATAGGTCAGTGCCCTATAATCCTATCTTGATCACGCGACTCGATACTGACTCGACCCAGTCCCTACACCGTGGGCTGCGCTTGCTTTCCACCCACTCGACGGTTACGTGCAGTCGCTGCCATACCAGTAAGCATTCTTCTCACTCATGCTCCCATTTTTCCTTAGTTGACACGTGACCAGCGCCTTTGTCTTCATCTGCCCAATGAACCGTTACTTGTACATGGTTCTCTTCGTCGCCGTACAGATCTGGACCATCTTCATCCACGATGGCGACATGATCTCTGGACACTGGACCGAGAAATTCATCAACAGCCCTGCTCACCACACGCTGCATCACATGTACTTCACCGTCAACTATGGACAGTACTTCACTTGGTGTGACAACTACTTCGACTCGCACCGTGCACCTAGACCTGAGCTGGACCCCATTCACGACGCTCTCAAGGTCATGAGGGCAAAGGGTCTCGTCGATGAGGCTGGCAACCCAATCACGAAGCCAAAGAAGCAGTAGGATCGTAAAAACCTTGGGGTTCCTTACCATCAGAATCTTCTTTATGTTGTTCACGAGGAGCAGGCTCTATTTGCATTGGTGGCGTCTTAGAATTCTCACGATCATCTTCATCAGCAGGCATACTCAGTACGTAATATTAATCAATACCACCTATCTCCCATGAGAGATTCTACATTCGAAAAGTCCGTGGATGTAGCTTAAATGTTGTGCATATGGTGTCCACATGATTTGACTGCTCAAGAATGGCTTACATACGAAACGACATCTCGGTAACCTGCACCCTCCACAGGGAGTCTCTACATACTTCATAGACACATTAGCTCGCGACTGGTCTTTATTGAGAATCATTTTGTTGTTGCGCGTTGAAGGGTCTCGAATGCTCGGGTGAGTATTCAGCCGCGGTCAACTGATTCATTCTAGCTCGCCGATATTTTCACAGTGCAGAACGTATAACACATCGAACTCGACCTCAGGGATTGAAGGAGTTGGTTAAGCCACATGTGTACTGCCAAGGGTCAAAAGCTGAGCAAGTTGACCAAGCCGAGTGTACCTAGAATGCAAAAAAGTCAAGGTGAACCAGAGCCAGACCAGGTGACGTGACAGAATGCGCTAGGGCGCGGACTAAATAACGTAAGACTCAGCAAAGGCCGGTGCCGGACCTTGATAAGCATGGGGTCCTCCCCGCAACATTACTCCAGAACACCAAAAGCATAAGATGGAGCCGGGATATTTTGATCAATATGTACACAATCAGCCAGACTCAGTGGACGATATGCCCTGGTTATCCGACTTCATTGCTGATGAAAACGCCACCGAAGATTGGGTGAATACTTTCCCTCAATTTCCACCTACCAACACAATAACTGGCAATGGCGAGAGCTCCAAACCTCTAGACTTTGACTTTTCCAATCTCGGGGCGCTGGATACCCCCGGAGAGTGTGTAGCGAACACCAATGTCATGCCTGACCTGGCGGCACCTTTATCTGTGCTGTTACAACAGGTGGAGCAGGAACGCAAATTTGAGTCTGTACAACACCGAAGGACCCTTCCACGCAAACGGAGCACGTACTTCAAGCGAAATTCCTGGAAATCGTCAAGCCCAATTCCAATTCAGACGCCAGAGAGCAGCCATGGTGGAACCCAATCTTTAGCAATGCAGAGATGGCAAGACTCGCCGCCGCAAAACGAGGCGGCCTCTTTGTCTGCTATCTGCTCCGCTCTCGAGAACCCTTTGCCAAATGGCACTCCTCACAGCCCGTGGACGCCGAATTTTGACGCTTTCCGCACTTACCGAACGCCGCCTTCGTTGACCAGTGTTGCCAGCAGTGTATCTTCTCGACATTCCGCTGGCTCGAGTCATTCGGCAACATCCGGGGCGTCGAGGCGATCTCGTGTTACAAAGAAATCGAGGAAACCGAAAACCATCAGGAAGGAGACTAATCCTGAAGAGCGTATCTTCAAATGTACTTTCTGTTGCGACACATTCAAACATAAGTATGACTGGACGAGGCATGAGCAGTCGCTGCACCTGAGTACAATGGAGTGGCAATGCGCGCCGCATGGTGGATCAGTGGTGTTGTCGTCAACTGGCAGAGCGCACTGTGCCTATTGTAGTGCACTCGATCCTACCAACGAGCATCTCGAACAGCACAATCACAGCGCGTGTCGTGGCGAACAAGCTATACCACGATCTTTCCGGCGCAAAGACCATCTCGTCCAACACCTTCGCTTGTTCCATGACATAGCCACGCTTCCGCTAGTGGAGGATTGGAAGGTGAACCTGCCACCGATATCATCACGCTGTGGTTTCTGCAGCGCACGCCTAAGCGGCTGGGACGAACGCGTCAGCCATCTCGCTGCGCACTTCCGCGAAGGCAAGACAATGGATGACTGGACCGGGGACCACGACTTCGATGCGGCTACTGCGGCTCGTGTGGCTTACGCTCTGCCACCCTACCTCATCGCCAACGATTCGAGGAGCTTGGTCCCATTCTCTGCGACTGATCCTGCGTCTAGGGATCATTTCAATCAGTTAACTCTGCGACTCAATGAGGAGAGATCACTCTCACCGGGAGTGGAACGCCAGACAGATGTCTCCAAGGGCAACAACCCAGCACTGCCAAAGCTGGTGGACGACGACACGGTGATGTTCGCAGATATACTCGCTCAACATCTTAGCCAATTCGCACGCAACAATATCTTGAGGGGCGTCATGCCTACAGATGAGATGTTTCAGCGCGAGGCCAGGCGAGTCGCGTTCGGTGATGAAGACGGCTGGAACCAAACGCTGGCTGACAACCAGGAATGGCTGAAGAGCTTCAAACAGCAGGAAGACTGGCTAGCTCAGACCGCCCAACTGAATCTTAACTAATTGGACTTAATATCATGTTGTTCTCAACTGTATTGAAACGCGTCGAGCATCGGTATGTAGAGTCAATCATGGTTTTATGCACCACTTGTCATAACTTTTCAACGCGCAGACGAAGTCTCTTCAAGCACCTCTGTAATGATCACACCCTCAGTCTTCGTATCACTGAATTGAGAGAAGACCAACGTTGAAATAGCATCGGCTGAACTAGTCTGCTAGCTAGAGGTGGCTAACACAAGGAATAGCCGTTTACTTAGATACGGCGTGTCTGCATAAGACTTGCGCTCCTCTAAGCGCAACACACATGTGGGAGTCTGAGGACCACCAGAAGGTAGCCCTGCGGGTCGGCCCGATCCGACATGCAGAACGATGTGTTGATTGTGACGTCAAACCAAATGTGTACCACTGCCATGCACTGTCCTGTACCTTATTTTGGTCTTGCGAGCATTACTCGGACGATTATCAGCTCCCGTTTTGTGTCTGCGAGCGAATTTTGCGTGAACACAAACAAACGGAGCCCCACAGATCCTCGCTGGGATTAAGTTTATCCAGTCGAACATCCAGCGATAGCTTCGACACCAATCGCTAATATCACTCCCTGCCCAGCTCATAGCTAGAACACCGCAAGCTGTCAGCTTTGAAAGTCCCTGCTTAATAGGTGTGTCAGACGTACCTCGCTGCGCCCCCAAGACTGGTGGCCTGATACTTCACCCGCCCGACCCATTAACGTTCGCAACGTCCGCAACAGCATCTCGATACACGGAATTCAGGCAGCATGTCTATCAGCGTACAACGAAACGTCGCACTTCTCGTTCTCTCAGCGCTCCCAATCTTACTCCTCTGGTTTTACGGCGATGGAACCCTTTCCTCTCATGCCGTTAGCAGAGTCTCCTCGCTCTTCTCTGCTTCCGTAGCTACAGCATACTGTCTACCGCCTGGCTCATTACTTCCGCCACCTAAGGTTCTCTCGGACACACCGAAATTAAAACTCCCGAGTTCGACATTCACAGACAAAAACTGGCTGTCAGACACATCATTCGCCATCAAAGCATCAATCGGAGACGTGACGGTCTACAAGTATGAGCACTCTTCACCCGGCCGCGAAGTTGGCCAGTCACTCCTCGATACGAGTTTTCGTGTTGCGAGTATCACAAAGATGTTCACTATGTTAGCTATTTTGCTTAGTGGAAATAAGGTCAAACTCTCCGATCCCATCACCAAGTTTATTCCGGAATTGAACGAGGATGTCTATGGGCAAGTCACGATCGCTGCGTTGGCAAGTCATACTAGTGGATTGGGTAGGTTCATTTACACTGGAGATCTTGCTATAGTACCGGGTTTCAGACCAGCTGCTCTTGGGCTCCCAAACATCAACAACACTGGCGTAACACGACCGACATGCGACCTGCTCCCGGGTGGCCGGGTCTGCACTCGCGAGCAGCTGATTTCAGGCCTTAATGACCCGGCATACTACCCACGCACGCTGGACTCAGGACCTTTGTACTCTAACATTGGCTACACCCTTCTCGGTATGGCACTCGAGGCAGTCCACCACAGGAGCACCGAGCAAGTCGTCCATGATCTCATCACCGAGCCACTAGGCTTAAGCAGGACAACCTTCACCGTGCAAACCGACCCGAACACCGCCATAATTCCTCGCCTCAAAGCAGACGGCGGTTGGTTCGTGCCTGACTTTGGAAACTACAATCCCTCGGGCGGTCTATGGTCAACACCCAACGACATCCTGACATTCCTACAAGCCATCCTGTCCCATCAACTTCTCAATGCGCACGAGACACGCAGATGGCTACAACCTCGCGCTGCTCTGCCGTCGTTGCATCAGGCGGTCGGTGAGTCGTGGGAGATACTCAGGCCGACAGATCTCGATGTTAAGACGCCACGACCTATTGAAATATTTACTAAGACTGGTGGCGTGACGGGGTATGCAGCGTACGCTGCTATTATTCCAGAGTATGATATCGCGCTCACTATCAATGCGGGTGGTGCACAAGCTCAAGACGTTGTTTCAACGATCTTTCCGCTGCTTGTTAAGCCGCTGGTGGCATATGCAGATAGGTTGGCCCACGAACAGTGCGCAATTCAATGTTCCGGAACTTATAAGGACCTGAACGCCAGTTCTTACAGCAGCTTGACGTTGGCCATTGACAACGGTCCCGGTCTTGCAATCACAGACTTGGTTGTAAACGGTGTGCCTGTGTTGCCCTCGCTTGCTGCTGTACAGAAGATCTCCATTGATAAATTCAGCGCACGACTGTACCCTTACGATCTGGGCCCACTTGGATCAGAGAAAGAGATATGGAAGCTAGTTATTGGCAGATCAGATAGACAGAATGGCTTCGCTGAACTCCAGTGTGCCAGCTGGTTCATGTCTGATGCATTCAGATATGCGACAGAGCCCCTGGATGTTGTCGTCTTTACCAGAAACGTACATGGGCTTGCAAGCGTTGAGCTCCTAGGCTGGCGTGTCACGCTAAACAGAGCTTAGATAGCACAAGTCCGACATACATTTGACCTGTGTCATCGTGGTTATCAATATGATTATATATACACTACGAACTATTTATGGTAGATAGAATGTCGTCCTGAGAACTAATCTTCTTGCGACGAAAGGGACAGTCGCTGGACTTCTAACCGAGTTGGCTAGCCAACGTACCAGCATAGTTGTGCTGCAATGTATTTCAAGCACATGTCAGTCGACTTTGACAGCACCGTAAATCCTTGTTACAAAGCCGTAAGCTGATATGAAACCAATAGTACCGGTCAGTAGCGCATAAAGGCCGCAGACCAGGAAGCTGTATATGAAGAACAGCATGCTCGATACGAAGCCAACAATGTGAAGGTTGGTGAAATAGCAGTAGACCAGATAGGTGTATATCCAGAGGGAAGAAGAGCCGCCAATCGCAAATGAATACCACCACCAGCGGTAATCCTCAGAGCACAGGAGCAAGTACGTAGCGACCACAGTAACCTCGACGACAGTTATGGCCAGTATAGTGCTGATGACGCCCGCGAAGCCGAACGCGTAGTAGTAAGTCGTCTTGTCAATCCAGAGGCTTTTAACAACGTATATCAGCTCGACGAAGATGACCATGAATGGCACAAGGCCGGCAAGAAGCAGCTCATGCCCGCTCTTTATGTACCATCGCTGCTCGTGTATTTGTCGCGGAATGGCATTGGCCCTGATTGGGGGCATGTACGCACCCATTCGCTCGAAGCCAAACCAACTGCCAATATAGACAAGTGGAAGCTGCACAAAGACCCAAAGTAAAACAAGCGCGATGAGTGTACCCAAAGGCAGTGCGGTACTGGAAGCTTGGACCCAGACGAACAGGTTGAGAACGAAGACGGTCGCGAATAGAAGACCTGGCACCAGAGCGGCTGTGACGACAACATTGTTTTGCCAGTTGTGACCTCCAAACGTTTTGTATATACGAGCTGAGAAGTATCCGGAGAAGATCCCGGCAAAGATGAAAAGCCCTATACCCACACTGACATAACCTCCTCGGGAACTTGGGTTGAGCACGCCCAGTGCGCTAAGAACGAGCAGAACGAATGTCATGTAGAGAAGTTGTATGCCGGACCCGATGAGAGGAGCAAACACGCCACCGTAGGGTGGTGCGCGAAAAACATCGCCGGACAATAACTTCCAGCCCGTAGTGTCTTCGACTTCGTCGTCCGAGTCAGCTTCATCCAGATCCATGTCGCCCGTAACACCGGAAAACTTGCCCCTTTCTCCCTTTGGCGATGACAGTTTGTGGTTGGTCATGACCAATCCAGCCAGGCTTGTGGCTTGATGCCCTTTGATGTTGCCACGGATCGTACGCGTCAACACAATTGAGAAGACGTATGTCAGCAGTCCACACACAACCATCGAACTGATGATCGCAAGCCAATGTACGTTCATGCTCTCGTCTTGAGCCACTAAATACATGTCCCAGCGATTCTGCCACTCAACGCGGTCGTCCTCTCGCCAGTATACCGAATATGTGTATGGAATGGTCAAAGATGAGGATTCGTCATCTGCCGTGCTGGTGTTTGTGCTGTGGTCCTGTGGTGCCAGGACAAACGGGTCGAGATTGCCTTCGATATGTGCGGGGAGGCCAGAATCGTCCCGGGCGGCTGCGGTGATGCTCCTTGCAAATACCTCAAAGCCAACGATAACCTTCATACCCTTGTCTCCATCCTTGCCTGGAGCGCGACGAAACCTTATGACCAGGGTGGCATGATTGTTGAGCACGTATTGAGCCGGCCCGCCAGATGCTGTCTTCATCTCATTACCCAACTTGAAACCGGCTGCATAATACTTCCTGCGCTTGTCTGTCGTTTGAAAACTCGTAGCACCGGGAAGATTGTCTACAATCCAGTCTACAATGTACCCGTTCCTGATGAGCTCCTTCGCCGTTCGGATCCCCTCAAGGTCGATCGTCTGACTGCAAAGATAGCGCGCTTCTTCATCAACCCCTACGATCAGCTCATAATCCGAGATAACAAGACGATCGCCGCGCAACACCTCCCCAAGGTTCAATGATACGCTGGTTCCGCTTGTGGTATGTCCTGTGCGTACACGACCGGTTGATGGGCAAACGAATGGGAGATCGGCGAAGGTATACTGCAGTTCGCTATAGTCTGAGTATATCTTGTTGACAAGGAGGGGTATCGTCTCGCCGTCGCGGTACGTTCTGTACGAGATACCTGGATTCTGTGAGTATTGTGAAGTCACGACTAGTGAACAATAACACTGACCTGGTAGATAGTAGGCTTGAGTAAAGGCTAGCAGCGCGCTCATCACTACCGATTTGCGCATCGCGCGCATGTTGCTGCAACTGTGTGTACGATTAGTATCAAGACATCAGTGTTGTCGCACAGTGTTAGGCATGTGACTGTTGGTCGTGTGTGAGAAAGGTGTGAGCGTGTGTTAGTCTGATACAAGTGCAGGCTAGGTGAGTGCGCGTTCCTGGGAAGGGACAATGGTGAGTCTACGCAATTGCCTAGTTTTCGCTACCAGGAGCCGCTGTCTCGCGCATGTTGCGAGATGTGCGAAATGAGGCCGCTGGGGGGTTTGCAAAATGACACACGCCATGACGCGTTAATGGCCGATCAGGGAGTCATGGCCCCACACCAATGGCCGAAGGTCAGAATGAATCACGGACATTCCCAAATGTTGCGGCTTTAGCAGATGCCGGTTGAATACCTGTGTGCCTGGTGTCAAGTGCAACAGTGCTATGTGTTGGAAAGGGATCGTTGTGGCTGAGACAGCTTGATGCTATCGATAAGCCTTGTGAATACGGAGAATACAGCCCAGGGGTCCAGATCAGGACAGACATGTGAGAAGATGGCTCCGTGCCACCATCGATGAATACTCTCTGATATTCGAGCATCGCCATAGAAGATGGAGGCTGATATCGTATAGCGCAAACAGTGTTTGTTAACCTAATCTAATATTTTAATGTAAGATGTCCTAGTATTAAAACAAGATAACATGACTTGTAAAAGATATAGGACTACTCCCCTCTAGCTTAGCAAGAAGCTTACAAGAGCACGGTAGATAGGTAACAGGCATTGTAATAGGCTGAAAGTACAGTAGAGAGCAGTAGTGCTATATACTTATATAATAGACTCTATTTTAATATCTTCTAGACCTTAATCTAAACCTTTGCTACTACTTAAAAGCTACAGAAATTCTACTCTTCTTCTAAATTTTACTTTAACACTTGCTCTTTTACTTCTTGCTTTTGCCTCTGCTATAGATCTTCTTTTAATCTATGTCTACGCGTCTGTATTCTTCTGCTCTTAGAAATACAGCTCTGAAAGGCAAGTAATTTAATACCTATGTACTGTACTGCGAATGTAGTTAAGAATCTACCCTACGCAAGGGTAGATATATTGGCAGAGGGGGGTAGCCCCACATCTTTTGCAAAGCACCGATAACATTGTTCACAAACAAATACTTCAACATATAGACAACGCTTCACATGACAGGCCACTCGCACTGGTAGTGCACATATAAAACCTGCAAAAATCCCTACTTATACCAGTCATCATCTTTAGGTTTGAGAAACACTTACCAACAACTCAACCCAAGGAATCATGCCCGAATCTGCAGTCGAAACGTTACTTCGCAAGCTTCAGGACCGGTCTCGTGGTTTCCGTGACTTCATACTGGATCCGTCTGACCCGTACGCTGTGGTGGTCCAGGACTATCAAACCTTTGTGGATCATGTTATCGGAATACTCGAAAAGAACGATGACGAGAGCAAGCGACTGGTCGAGGACCGTGTCCTACGCGGTCTCTTCCATGAAGTCCCAGGCTTGAACACATTTGACAACTGCGATAACTTCCGAACGTTCTACATAGATGCAACAATGAAAAAAGTTGTACGTAGGACCTGCCAGGAGGAGCTCTGGCTTAACATCGTACGGACCGTCGACGCTTTGAGCCTATCCGATATCAACGTCGTGATAGACAAGACGAAGGAGTATATGAAGTCCTGGGAGGACATGTCCCTTTCCGAAGAGGCCCTCGGATCCAATCACGATTGGGGAGGCTCTAGGTGGTTCTTCTGGAATTATCGTTCCATTGAGGATGTGGTGGGCGAAGACAACGTAAGTGAGTCATGCTGGATCTGCGCCAATGACTTTGACGAAGACAAACATCGCCTACAACAGGGACCTTGTGGCCACTACCAATGCCGACAGTGTTTCGATGATGCATTGTCTCATGAGCAGACGAAGTACACATGCCCATTCTGCCGTGTTTGCCTGGTTTGTGGACGAGGCTCATGCGAGGACCATAAATCCAATCTTGGCGACCGTTATCCCCAAGGTCTCTATGGTACTTTAGCTTTCATTGGGCTCTGGAGCTTTTGGTATAAAGCAGGCCGATGTAAATGTAAGGAGCGCACGTGTCAACGGCCGTCACATCGTCTTGGCTTCACGCCCAAAGCCTGGAAGTGGCTACGAGACGAAACCAGGAAGGATCGATGTACGCTGATGGATATCTATCAGCATAGACAGGGTACTGACGATCCTATAGTAAAGAAGTATCTCTCCAAAGCAGAGGAAGAGATCAATAAGCGCCTTGAGGCTCAGTTCCGTCGAGTCAAAGCGGGTCGAGAAGAAGATTGGTGGTGGTGGTGAGTAAACATCCCAATTGGGTAGATTTACAATACGCCTCTCAGCTTGCGCGCACGACAGTATACGGGCCGAGTGTCTCCTATCCCATCTCCTCTCTTTTCTGTCAATTTGACCTCATCCTAGGGGCTAGTAAGTCTGTTTCTGCTCTCTCATTTGTTTTATCAATAATACAACTTTGTGTTCCTTTCAGGAACCTGCAATTGATCGCGTGATGAACCAGAATAGCTCTTGGGTATCTATGCTGAAACGAGCTAACTTGAACGAAGCTAGACACGGACCGCTTTCTTTGTATGAGAGGCGCATCGCACATTGGAACGCTGTTCAGTGACAAGAGACGTCGCCTCGCAAGCTAAGAACAATCGATAATCTTGGTAGACCCCTTGATGATTACAAAAACAACACAGTGCAGTTGTTCATACCACTGAGGAGCTAGCCCCCAACGTTCATCAACACGCTGTACTTCCGAAACCGGTGAAACAAAGCAGACAAAGATCTTTTTAGTCCACAATAAAAGTGTAGCAGTTTCTGAAAGTCATCCACCGCCGAGGATTTTTTTTTTCGCCTGTAAGAACAATGTATAACACTCATAGTGCCACAGCACGGTCCGCAGGGGTCAACCCAACTAAGCAGCTTTAGCTCAGCGTCCTGAGGAAAGCGATGTCATTCCAGTGAGACCAAGATGGTCAGTTTCCAAGGTTACACTGACGCTGCTGAACGATGCGGGGATGGTGCTGCCGGGGCTGTATTAACCTTTTCTCGATAAATTCCAGGGGCGTGCCGAGTATTACGAAGACGATGTGGGTGCAGCTTTGAGCTCACGTAGGGTGTCGAAACTGTGCACTCTTCGAGTTTGTAGGCTTAAGATAAGAGACTTTTAGTTCCTTTGTTACGATCGTTCGGGTTTATCCAAAGCACATGTAGCATTGTCAATGGCAATATCTATTCAACACGCAACTTTCATCTGCACTCACATTCTGTCAATCACATACCTCCAACCCCTTTCTAACCCTCCTCATTACGTCACCTCTTTTCGCGTGCTTACTTCACTTCACCCTCCTTCTTTTCCCCGTCTTTCTCCTCTCCTTTGATCTCCTCCTTGTCCCCACTCCCGCTTCCGCTCCCCTTGTACCCACTACCCTCCTTTCCGGGCTCAAAAATGTTATTACCTTTAAATATAGCCTCCGTTAGCAAGACCTGTGTTGCTATACTTGCAAGCGATAAGATTTGTCACGTACAGGAAGCGCAGTGCGCGTAGCTCCCGTCTTTGGTCAGGTCGGCGCCGGCGCCGCATTCGGGGCATTTAGCCATTGTGAGCAAGGGATGAGCCGATGTGTGAGGGGTGTGATTGGGTGAGCGGACGTGAGTGAGTACCTGAGTACCCTGGTAGACGTTTGATAGCGAGGCCAAGTGAGATGGGTGTGGTGGGGAAGGAGCAGACGAGCAACGCGCTAGTGCGGGGCTTGCATGAGGTCATCACGCGACGCGGCTGGACATGTTCATATGTTACTTGACTCGATGAGACACTTATGAACGTTATGTTTGCGAAAAGAGCTTGACATGACTTAGTCAATTTCTTCTACTTATGTAAAGCCTCCCACTACTGGCAAACTGATGCTTCCCCAATGACCTCCCTCCGTCGTAAATAGATCTAAACCCTCACAGCTTCGCCCCAATGCGCAATTTGACGGGCATCGATATCTAAACCGCCTCAAAACAGCAGGTACAAATTGGGACACTGCATCAGTGTCATCGCGACCTCCCAACGCCTCGCATTGCATGTTATGCCAAAGGAGAAAAATAATTCGAAGCCCCCAGATTATGTATCGTAGGGGACGAGCAAGAAGAAAACCAGAAACTCCCCTCAGATGATGTAGCATAGATGCAGATACTCGCGTATTAAGCAAAGAGTTTTTGGGTGCTGTGCGTCGAGCAACAGCTTGGTGTTATACAGTTTCTTTGTGGGTCGAGAGAAGCGCAAAGACATTAATGACGGAAAGCGGCATAGAATCGTGAAGTAGGCTTGATGGATGGACGTGGGCCTAGCGAAAGGAACGCCGTGAGCATCGTGGCTACCGTACGAGACCAGCCATGAGGTGGTGCGAACTTTTAGTGAGGCAGTCTGTGGGCTGCTGAACACCAAAAGTTAGCCATCCGCGGAGCGAATATAACTTTTGTACAAAGCAAGGCAAGAACCTTAGCTTACATGAAAGATCTTCGCTCTTTTGCTCAAATATCACAGTAGCACTCTACTGCTTGGGAGATCTGGTAAGAGTCAGCAGCTGTCTCGGATTGCGGAAGTCTACAACTATGACCAGTGAACTTACGAAGGCGAGTATGACGGGCTAGTGGGCGACCACTTTGGCGACGACGCCGAGTATGGTGCCGCGCCCGGAGATGTCGGAGAGAATTTGGGCGACGTAGGAGAGTACGCTGCGTTTCCAGTAGGACTCGTGGGAGAGTACTGCGGGCTGGCAGGGCTGTACGCCGGCGACGTAGGTGATGCTGGCGAGCGCCTGTCGTGACTCGCACCAAACTGCGGGCTCGTCGGGCTGTAAGCTGGCGACGTTGGGCTGTACGCAGGCGAAGTCGGACTGTAGTGCGGAGATGTTGCACCGCGATGAGCCGGCGACGTAGGGCTGTAGCTTGGGGACGTGGGTGAGTAGCTTGGCGACGTCGGTGAATAGCTGGGGGATGTCGGTGAGTATGACGGCGATGTAGGAGAACCATATGCAGGCGACGTCGGCGAATAGCTCGGTGACGTAGGCGAGTACTGGGGGCTAGTAGCAGCATACCCAGGAGACGTCGCACCAAAACGTGGGCTGCTGATACCTGGGGAAGTAGGGGAGTAACCAGGCGAAGTTGGCGAGTAGCCTGGTGATGTTGGGCTGGTACCAGAGAAGCCCGGCGACATTGGAGCGTAGCCTGGGCTTCTACCGAATGGACTTTGGCTGCCGTAGGGGTCAGGCTGGTAATCCGTGAAGCCAGTCCTGTCTTCGCCACCTGCGGCAGCGAGAGGAGAGAAGGAAGCATCGTAGCCGGCCCCAACCATGTTGCCCTCGTATGTTGGAGAGCCCAGATCGTATGGAGTGGCGGCACCGGTGTCAAGATAGTTACCCGTGGCTGCTGCATTGCCCATGACCCTGGAGTTATCTTCCACCATGGTGAGAAGCATGGAGTTGTCCATGACAATGTCAAATTCTCCGGTACCCATTGGGGCCAGCTGACCGAGCATGATGTTCTCAGACACACCACGGCAGTCATCCAGTTCTCCAAAGCCGGCAGCTTCGAGAAGAATTTCAACCGTCTCTTCGAACGAACAACGCATCAGAGCTCCAGTGTCGTTGCGGTTGATACCGTGACGGGTGATAGCCATGAGCACACCACGTTGCGTCATGATGTCGACAAGAAGCGCCATGTGACGGTGATTGACGTACGAACCATCGAAGGACAGGACCATACCCAACTCCTTGAGAAGACCAGCACGAGCTGCTTCGATACCAAGTACACCGAGGATCTCGATGAAGGAGTTGCAGTATGTCTGAGTAGCGTTGACTCCGTCGATGGCAAGAACATCGGCCAGAGCAGTACCAGTGGTATCCAAGACCCACTCGTTGCAACGAGGATCATTCTTGGAAAGAATCAAGGAGCGATCGTCATTCTCAGCAACAACCTTGAGATCACGGATGAAAGCACGTTCAATACCGCGGACACCACGGAGAGTGACATCGTCGAGAAGGTGCTTCTCCAACTTTCGCATCCATCGCTCATCGCGCTCATCTTCGTCTTCCTCGTTCTTCTCGAGGTTGCCATCCCAGATGAATCGCACGCGGATAATCTGCTCGTCCGCGTTTTCGTCACTGAAGATGACTGCCAAGTTGGGCTTGAACTCTTCCTTGATGCTGTTGGCCACCTCAGTAATAGAGATGTCTCTGTCGAGCAGCTTCTTGCGGTCCAGAACAATACGGAGCAGCCACTTGGACTGCTGGTCGAGGTTCTCGTCAGTTTCACCGAAAATGAAGTACGACTCGACCATATCTGCATCTTGCTCGATAAGAGTCTCCTTAAGTTGGGGATCGTAGTACAGCTCCACGGCGTGGGTGAGCGAGCGCAGTGTGGTCAGCTCAATACGCGATCGCAGAAGCTTGGCAGCTTGCTTTCCACCGCGTGCATCAGATTGCCTGACCAACATAGACGGTGTCTTGATGTTGGCGGCAATGTTTAGAATCTCCTTCAGACGAGGAACACCGAGTGTGACGTTCTTAGAGGACACACCGGCGAAATGGAACGTGTTGAGTGTCATCTGAGTAGCTGGCTCACCAATGGACTGAGCAGCCAAGACGCCAACCATCTCACCAGGAGCGACTGCGGCCTTGAGGAAACGCTCCTCGAGTTCGCCCAGGATGTAGTCAAGGGCCTTCTTGTTGAGACGGTACTCGACAACAAGACGCTTGAACGCAAGACGAGATCGCAGGTGCGACTTGAAAAGGTAAGTGGCGCTTGCTTGAGCTTCCTTGGAGATCTGGTCATCACCACGAATAACCACGAGGCGATCCAAGAGCTCTCGGACCTTGGTGATGGTCTCGATCGGGTGGAGATTGCTCCTATCTTGCTGGGCCTTGATTCCAAAGCGTGCTTGTGCGGATTCGATCATACGCTGGATGTTGAGAGGAAGCTGGAATTGCTGGCTGTCGTCATCGTCGATGATTGTGCGGAGATATTCACGATCAGTCCTAATCTGCTCGAACTCCTCATCCAGGTATTGTTGAACCTCGACGTCACCCTGAATCTCAACTGCGACCTCAAGCTGGCTTGTCGGGATGGGGGGCTTTCCTGTAGTGACCACATCAAGCTTGAACTGCTTTTCAAACTTAGCCTCTGAAGAGGTGATGATGTCCAGTTTCTGCTTCTCAATGTGTGCGCCATCGAGACCATCCTCACCGTAGATGAATTCTACAATGTCACCCATAGAATTACGGACGGTACCGTCATACTTGACCATAACGTCTTCTAGTGCCTTGACGAGACGACGCTGAATGTAACCAGTCTCGGCAGTCTTGACAGCAGTATCAATCAGACCTTCACGACCAGCCATGGCGTGAAAGAAGAACTCTGAAGGCGTAAGACCGCGCAGGTACGAGTTTTCGACGAAACCTCGAGACTCTGGCGAGTAGTCGTCCTTGGTGAAATGAGGCAAGGTCCTGTACTTGAACCCAAAAGGAATACGTTGACCTTCGACGGCTTGTTGGCCGACAAGGGACACCATTTGGGAAATGTTGACCGTGGATCCCTTGGAACCAGAGATGACTGTGTTGACGACGTTGTTGAAATGCTTCAAACTGTTTTGAGCGGCAGTGCCACCTCCTTCACGGCCTTCGTTGAGGAACTTCTGGACCTTGGACTCGAATGTGCCACGGATCGTCATACCTGGCAACGGCTCAAGGTTATCTTGGGTGGCTTCAAGAATGATATCTTCGACGTCTTGCTTAGACTTGGCAACGCACTCGGCAATCTTCTCAGAAGTAGCTGGATCAGGGATCGCATCACCGACACCCATACTGAAACCATGGTGCAACAGCCAGTAGCAAACAATACGCTGACAAGCGTTGAAAAAGGCCACGGCATCGTAAGGGCCAAGCTCGTTGAAGATGATGTGAATAACACCACCAGCGGTCGCACCAACAACCTTCTTCGTGATCTGACCAAAGACGAGCTGACCACCCATGATGATCAAACTCTTGTCAGCAATATCATTCCAGGGCCCAGGCTTCGATTCGTCGTCAAGCTTGACAATGTTGACTTCCTTCGCAATAGCCATACTCAGAATCTGCTTTCCAGTCCAGAGAGGACGGGGCTTCAGGATCGCAGGCTCTGGAACAACGCCATCCCAGTCAGGAACCCACATCATGATGTTCATGACTTGCTCGATGGGCAAGAAGGTATCACGACGGGTCATCTTGTAGGCACCCAGCAGTGTATCCTGGACGATACCCATCAAAGGTGAGTTCTTCTGAGGAGATACGATCTGTCTGGGAACCATGCACAGATTTTGAATCTCAGAACGAGTCTCGTCGCTCTGAGGAACGTGCAAGTTCATCTCGTCACCGTCGAAATCGGCGTTGTATGGTGATGTGACGGACAAGTTGAGACGGAAAGTCGAGTAAGGCATGACCTTTACACGATGGCCCATCATGGATTCCTTGTGCAGAGATGGCTGACGGTTGAAGATGATGACATCGTCGTCATTGATGTGGCGCTCGACCTTCCAGCCGTACTGCAGTCGCAGGTCGTCCAGATTCTTGTTGTGCTTGAGATCGAGACGTACGCCATCCGACTTGATGACATAGTTGGCACCAGGGTGCTGGTTGGGACCGTTGCGTACCAATGCAGTCAGCTTGCTGATGTTGAACTTGGTAACAACCTCGGGGTAGGTCAGGGTGCGTGCGATGGAACGTGGCACACCGACCTGATCCAGGGACAAGTTGGGGTCACCTGTGATGACGGTACGTGCTGAGAAATCGACACGCTTACCCATCAGGTTACCACGGAGACGGCCCTCCTTGCCCTTTAGGCGACCACGGATAGTCTTGAGAGGACGACCAGACTTCTGCATGGCCTGCGGTACACCGTTGGCGTCGTTGTCCATATAAGTTGCAACGTGGTACTGCAGCAGAGTGTCGAACTCGGTCAGGACGTGCTGTGGCGAACCTTCCTGGATACACTGCACAACACGGCTGTTGGCACGGATGATGTCACCCAACTTGTAAGTCAAATCATCTTCACCGCGCATACCCTGTCCTGTACCGTCGACCGAGATACTTGGGCGAACCGGAGGCGGAGGAACGGGAAGAACAGTCATGATCATCCACTCCGGACGAGCATAGTCCTTGTTCAGACCGAGCATCTGCAGGGTCTCGTCGCTGAGCAGCTTGAAGATGTTGAGTGCGGTCTGTGGGGAGATGACCTCCTTGCGATCGCCCTGGCCATCGTCATCTTCCTTCTTTTTCTGCTTCCATGTGCCGGTGAGCTTGAGACCCTCCTTGCGGATGGTGTCAGGTTGGGGGTTGCCGCAACCACCGTGTTGGCGGCGGGCCTTCTTGGGGTCGTCCTCGGTGGTGTCCTGCTCGCAAACTTTCCGTGTGCGGGACATGCGCCAAATCTTGTCGAATCGCCGCTTTGCATCCTTGGTCCTCATTGCCTGATTCCAGTCTGGGTGGTTCTGATATTGACAGTCAGTACAAGAAGTTCAACGCCTGAAAAGTTCGTCTTCACGAGGAAGACTTACGGTATCAGCGAGGATCAGACCACAGCTGTGGCACACGGTCTCCAGGATCTTCTTGATCTTGACGACAAAGCCTGCAGATGTCAGCTTCGCACTCGGAGCACTCGGAGCACTCTGAGCGAAGATTGTACTCACCGACATGGAAGACGGGAGTGGCCAGCTCGATGTGGCCAAAATGCCCAGGGCAGACCTGGATGTCCTCCTTGCAGGTGGCGCACGAGTACATGCGGTCGATGGTGCCGAGCTTAGGGTCGTTGAGTCCCTGCTCACGGGGCTTCTTATTGTCCTCGTCCATGGTCTCGGGGTAGAGAATGTGGACAACACTCATGGCCTTGATCTCCTCGGGGGAGAGCAGCCCAAACTGGATCTCCTTGATGGTCCTGAGCGGACATTTCGATACTGCTGGCGCGCCGGGCGGCATATTGGCGGTATTGACAGAGGTGGGTGGAGGTGGTGGGCGCTGGAGACCGTTTTATCGATCTAGGCGGCCGGGTAAAGACGTGAGCGGGTGGCCACAGCGGGCTCTGTGTCCGCGTATTAAGAGAGCTGTAAATGTGCCGTAGTAGCTACTGCGCCTGCTGGCCGCGCTCGCAGATGGAGCTGATGCGCCGCGCGCGCTATAGGGGATGTGGTCGAAGAATAGCGCCCGGGGGCGGAGGCTGCTCGGGTCGGGGGGGCTCGCTGCGGTCGCGCCTGCTGCTGGAGTCGTGCGCGCGCAATCAGAGCTCGCCAGAAGACTCGAGCGGGCGGACGGGGGTCGAAGACGCGTTCTGGGAGGGCAGAACGGTCGCGGGGTGATGGGGGATGGTGGGTGGTGTGAGGGTGGGCGTGCCGTGTCCAAGGGCGCTGCTCAAAGGCAGCGACGAGTCGCAGTTTGCCAAGACCAGCACTAGCGTGAGATGGTTTGCTGTCGCAGCGCAACGCGGCGCACGCACACGCGTGCTTTGTCTCGTCTCGTCTCGTCTCGTCCCTCACCCACGGGCGCGCAGAGACAATAGACAAAGATGCTGCCCAGGCCCACTGCGCTTGGTTCCTCGCTGCACCTGTCCTCGCACCCTGCGCCGCCCTGAGCACACCATGAATCTGTCCCTGGTCGATCCCTTTGTCCTTGCGCAGGACTGCCCCGATGTCATCACTGGCCGCCTGCGTGAGTACCGCTGCACCTGCTGCCCTGCCTCACCGGCCCTAGCTCATAGCATGTAGGCAGTGGCCACTCCACATCCATCCGCTTCAGTCACCGCGGTGACCTGCTCGCCTCTGGTCGCGTACGTATACCCGCTGCCGCCCACTGTCTGTTCCCTGACTCACCTGCTGCTGCAGCACGACGGCATCGTCGTCATCTTCGACATCGAGACCAATGGCGTCGCCCGCAAGCTGCGCGGCCACACGCGCCAGATCCAGTCGCTGAGCTGGTCCACCAACGACCGCTACCTACTGAGCGCCGGCCAGGACTGGAAGTGCGTGCTCTGGGACCTGCAGGATGGCTCCCGCGTGCGCACCGTCCGCTTTGAAGCCGCCGTCTTCATCGCCGAGCTGCACCCCGAGAATCACATGCGCTTCGCCGCCGCTCTCTTCGAAGACCAGCCTGTCATCGTCGACATGACCGACCAGATCCCCGTCAAGCACCAGATCCCCTCAGCGCCCCGCCGTTCCCAGGTCGAGCGCGACAATGCGACCGAGAAGCAAGCCGCTCAGGATGCTAAGCAAACAACCACAATGACTCTCTTTACCCCTTCTGGCAAGCACATCATCGCAGGAACAAACAAAGGCTGGATCAACATCATCGACACAGAAACCCACCAGGTCAAATACTCCTACCGCGTCACCAACAATATCATCGTCTACATCCGCTTGACGCCTTCTGGGCGTGACATCGTCGTCAACGCAAGCGACAGGATAGTGCGTACACTGCACCTCCCCAACTTCAGCGACCCCAAACTCGACTTCGATACCTTGCAGCTTGAAGTGGAGCATAGATTTCAGGATTTGGTGCAAAGGCTCTCTTGGAATCATGTTTCCTTCAGCCCAAGCGGAGAGTATGTCACCGCGTCTACCTGGATGAACCACCACATATACGTATGGGAGCGGGGACAGGGTAGCTTGGTCAAGATTCTTGAAGGCACAAAGGAAGAACTATCGGTGGTAGAATGGCATCCGTCGCGACCGTTCGTTGCAGCCGTGGGCGTTGACTCTGGTCGAGTCTGGCTTTGGTCTATTCTGCAACCACAACGGTGGTCTGCATTGGCGCCTGACTTCGTCGAGGTTGAGGAGAATGTCGAGTACATCGAGAAAGAAGACGAGTTCGATATTCAGCCGCTTGAGGAGTTACACAAGCGCCGACTAGATCAGGAGGATGAAGAGGTCGATGTCTTGACCGTTGAACTCAAAGGAACAATCGCTGACAGTGGATCCTCAAACGGAGAGTCCGAGTTTCTCATGCCAGTCATCCTCGACATTGAGAACAGTGACAGCGAAGATGAGGTGGTCGCAGTTGGTGCTGGACAGTTTAGACGCCGCAGCCCTGGCGCTGGACGAGAGTGGATGAACGATGACGAGGTCGCAGCTAGTGGAGATGAGCGGAGAGCTAATGGCACAGCTGGGCAGAACGGCACGAAGAGACGACGAGCGTGAGAAGTGGAGCAACGAAGTCGCAACAAGCCACAACAAGAACTCGACACCGAGCTTGAAAGGCTAACGCCTTGATCCAGCCTTGCGAGCACAAAAGCAAATTCTGGTAACCTGCATGCCACTGAATAGATACCCCAACTTAACACACATAGAAATTCATGAATAGCCCACCTTCTGAGATCAACACTTAGCTTACTTCCGTGATCATTGTGCTAACCCCTTCAGTGAACGTGGTCAACATTTGAAGCTACGAAGATTGAGGTTGGTCATGCTCCTCAACCTTCCAGAATGTAGTTTGCAATGTTGCAACTCCTGCTCACGAACATCACATCAGCCTCGCAAGCATCACACAACAACAGACGGCACTTGTGACAACACTCGCTCTACTTGCGTCCAGTTATTTGGTTGTTGGTGGACGATACTGGCAACGCCATCAACCATGACGTCATATAAACACGTCTCAAAGTGACCTTGCAGTCAGTCGGCTAACGCAATGGTCAACAGCGGAAAGAACGGCGCGAGGAAGTCTTTGGGCCGACAGACTCCCTTTTAATCATGGTGCCGTTTAGTTAGCATGCAGTACGACCCCGCATGCACCTCCGGAATGACAATCGAACCTACATTCAGTAGTAAACCCGTCGTCTTTCTCCTAACTTATTGATCTGAGCTACCTGCCGAGCCCAATGTCTACACCTGCATTGTCTACACGCGGAACTGCGGCGAGTGTCAATTACCCCAAAGATTTCGTAAACCTCTCTCTCTAATACATCATGATATGTACTAAACCGTAACAGGCACTATGGGACATCATCTCCAACTTATGGCATCCAAAATCGAATCCAAATGGCTACGTATCTCTTGGACTTGCAGAGAATTCACTCATGCACAATGAGCTCCGCGACTACATCAACTCTCTGGACCTTGTAGACTCTGAAGCAACCGGCTTCACCTACGGCAGCGGCCCTTACGGATCCAAGACCATACGCGCAGCTATCGCCAAATTCGTGAGCCGTCATTTCAAACCGCACAGCCCCTTGAACCAAGACGACATCCTGGTCACGAATGGAGTCTCAGTCATAATCGAACATTGTGCCTGGGGTCTCGCAAATCCCGGTGACGGAATCCTGCTTGGGCGACCTTACTACCGCGCCTTCCTGCCCGACATATCCATGCGGACAGGCGTGCACGTAGTCCCCGTATCCTTCGGCGGGATCGACCCATGCAGCGTAGATTGTGTGCAAGCCTACGAAGCAGCGCTCCTCGCCTCCAAGGAACAAGGCATCACCATCCGGGCGCTGATGCTATGTCATCCACACAACCCCCTCGGACGATGCTATCCCACGGAAACGCTAACAGCACTACTACTCCTCTGCGCCAAACACGGCATCCACCTCATCAGCGACGAGATCTACGCCCTGACCGTATGGGAGAACACCATCGACCCACCATCTACACCCCCAGTCCCCTTTTCCTCTATCCTGTCCCTCGACATCCCCTCCCTCATCGACCCCTCGCTCGTTCACGTCCTTTGGGGTGTAAGCAAGGACTTTGGTGCCAACGGCTTACGCCTCGGGGCGTTGATCTCGCCCGCCAACCCCGCGTTCATACAGGCAATTCGCGCCTGCGCAATCTGGTCATCCCCGTCTTCCCTGGCTGAGAACGCGGTTGCGCGGATCCTGGGCGATAGGGCGTTCGTGGATAGCTATATTCGGCTGAACAGGAAGAGGTTGTCGGCTGCATATACGCATGTGGTGGAGGAGTTGCAGAAGCGTGGAATCGAGCATGTGCCTGGTGCGAACGCGGCGTTTTTCGTATGGGTGAATTTGGGGAAGATGTTTAGGGAGAATGATGTTGGGAGTGGGCAAGCGACAGATGATGGTGAGGTGGGAGTCACGGCGAGGATTCAAGAGCTGTTGATGGCAAAGAAGGTGTATCTTGTTGATGGAGATGCTGCGGGGGCAGAGGAGGAAGGCTGGTTTCGGTTGGTGTTTACGCAAAAGAAGGAGTTGGTTAGTGAGGCTGTGCGGAGGATTGCGGATGCGTTGAAGGGGTGAGATCTGTTGATTATGAAGAAGCGGCGTAAAGACGTATTACTCAAAACGACCTGTAGTCTTCACTAGGACCCGGCTGGTCCTACGACGACACTTGGTCATCTTGGCTGCTGCGAAATGGAATATATATGTTGGTTACTTTGTCACATGACCATCAAATCAAGCGCAACCACACGTTGCATTCCTCCGCTTGGTGTAGTTGGTTTATCACGTTCGACTGTAATAGCTTCATTGTTATCGAAAGGTCCCTAGTTCGATTCTGGGAGCGGAGAAAACCATTCTTTTTGCGTTTCCTTTTGGCCCTCCTTCGTCTCGAGCAATCTGAACCGATCGGCGCTGAGCTTCTGCCCGCGGTGGGGCGTGGCGTGTGGGGCGCGATCTGGATGCTGATCCGGAGTGAAGGTAGACTGCTGCAGACGCTGAGCATTGAGGGTATCTAGTTTGGTAGACTATTTGAGTAACACAGAAGGCTTCTTTTTGCACTTGTAGTGCGTCGAGTCTGTCAAGAGCGCGAGAGAGGCCGTGGCGGCTATCCAGTTTTCCCAATCTTTTTGCTTGTTATGAACTAATCGAAGAATTGATACAGCATGCAGACACATTATAACTTACCCGCATTACACAAGCATATAGTCAACACTCACATCCGCTCCTCATCTCAACCTCAGCTCTAAGAGACCACTATGAGCCATGATAAGCAAGAACAGTGTTTGTCGCTATTAGGTCGGACCATCCCATCTTGATCAGATTCGACATCCATCAATGCCCACAGCGTCAGCCGCAAGCAAATCCTGACCCTCACATCGGAAGAAAGATCGCCCTATCTCTTTCCCCAATATCACTCGTATCGCTCTTTCCATTCCCATTTGAGTAACTCATAGTTCTCCTTGACCATCTCAGCCTGATGCAAAGCCTGAGTGCTTTGCCCCATGGCCGCAGTAGAATGACTGAAGTCGAGCTGTGTAAAAGTCAGTATATGATCTAGACTCTCTTGACTCGATGGCGCCTGTGCAGACGCCGAGTATCGTCAAAGCAACTACGAAAAGGAAGCACTTACCGGCGGAGCCACAGGGTATCTATTCGTCGTCGAGAATTGCAACGCCCTGACCGCCTCCATACCCCTTGCCGACTCCATCTGCATCGCATACAAGTGAGCCTGGCGCTCGTACTGCTGATGCTGCAGATCCAGCTCTCTCAGCTTACGGCTATACTCTTGCATTTTGTCCTCTCGCATCCTGATTCTCCGGCTGTACATGCCGAGATCGCCGCTCGTGCAAGCATCGTTGAACCATTGCTGGAGACGTGGAGAATACAAGTCGCAGACGAAACCATTTGGCGATTTGGTGGCACGGAGTTCCTTTAGGATGGGCGGCGGGGAGACAGCGTTGAGGTGGGGGAGGATGTGATTTTGGTAACATTCTTCGCACGCGGCATAGTTAGGCATGGAGAGCGGGAAGGTATAGCTGGTCGCGCCTTGTGGGATGTTGTCGCCTTGGACGCAGACGGGGATCCGTGCCCATTTCCTGACGTGGTACATGATGGGACGCACGTCCACGATACATGTTTCTCTGGCTTTCTTCTCCGCCTCGAAGAAGATGTCTAAGTACTGTTCCCCTCGCCTGCCGTCATGCTCGTTTTGTGCGGTGAGAAGATCGCATGTGCCTTGTACATGCTCGCCCCCGGAGACCGGTTTGAAGATATCTCCTAGTCGAGGGAAGATGATCTTGAAGCGACTGATGCAGCTTGAGCAGACTGTCAGGTCTTCGATCAGAGTCCCATATATTGGGTCGTAAAGACAGTACCACGTCCGCGATACAGCTGGTTTGCCTCCCTTTACTGCGACTGGGTGCCCTTTGCTGAGATTCGGGCAGTCTCCGTCTCTTTCCCCAGGCAATGTAGCCACACGAGCTAACAGACCGAGATGTGGCGCATGTTGAGAGAATATCATACATGTTGCTGCGCGGTTCCACCGGTCTGCAAGGTCACACCGGGTCGCCATGCCCTCTGGCTTAGGAGTAGCCTTAGAGAAGCAACCCCCAAACGATGTGTCTTTGAACGTAGCATCGTAACAGGTTGGACAAACATCAACGTCGTGGGACGGCGGTGGGAGTGTATACCAATCGTCGTGTCCTGTTTCAAAGTTCGGTCGAGGGCAGGGCATAAATTTGATACCTTCTTTACTCGGATCACCAGGTAATTGTGACGTGGTAGGCTTGATTAGGGGCATCTTGAGCGAATATTAATTGATAAAGGGGAAAGCTGGCTGCGATGTCGCGTTACGCCAACGTGACTACGATCGAGACGTATCTTTTTCATGTAGTTTCAAAGATGATACCACTTGTACAGCATCGTCTAACTCTGTAAGGCTAAACCGAGGTGATAATACGAGGACCGGTGAGGTTCTCCGCCCACAAAACGGCAAAAAGCAGTACCGATGGATAAATGACTACGTCTGGCCACGCACATTTGTGCAAACAAGCGCTGACCGTGGTCAGCTGTCCCGCTCGACATCGTTGGCAGTTGAAGAGTTACAATGGCTGGTTGTGTGGTGCTCGCGCTTGAGACTACTTAAGTCATGGATCAAATTTGGTTATCCACCGCCAGGGAATGTAGCAATTAACATAGCAAACAAGCATCGCAACTGGCGTCTGAGTGTAGGCGCAATATGTTGATCTTATTCGAACATGATTAAATAAGGATATATACACCGAATGGAAGGTGGTCTCGGTTCAAACGTTGCTTCGTCAATCATTGATATGGTAGCATCGTTAGGAATCGAAAAGAGCGTTAGGGTATAGAGCAGAACGAAGAGCAGAAGGCCTAGCCAAAACAGAATGCACGCGTACAGATGCGACAAAAGCATTACGCGTTGATGATGAGGTTGCGTTGACTGCTGTCCTCAGGGTTGTTGCCAAACACCATCCGGTATAGGTCGCGCAGCCACTTGAACTGCTCGCTACGTGCCATCCATTGTACCGACCGGCCGATATCAAGGGCGGTAAACTTGCGAGGTGGCTCTGTATGCGCTGTTCGTAGTGTAGGATCTGCGAGAACGAGCTTCCTATAGTTTTCGAAGAGTTGGGTTTGCCAAGGCATTGTGCCGAAGCTGTTCGAGGGCAAAGCACGAATGAAGTCAGGCAGTGGTATCTGACGACTATAACCAGTGTTGATCGCAGCCTTGACGATCAAACCTTTGAGCCGGACAAGATTTGGGTCTGTTCGGCCTGCAGTCGCAGTCGATGAGCTGTGGATGGACGCATCCGAGTAAGTGGACAGATTTGAGGACGCGGAAGACCAGCGGTCATGTGTTCTTGTCAGACCAGCTTCAGGACCTAGAACCAGGATGTTCGGAACATTGTTCTCTTCGGCAGGGGAGAACTCTTCGCGGTCGTCAAATATTGTCGTAGGAGTGTCTGGTACTGCCGGCGTCTGTCTTCGAGAGGAAATAGCAGAGTGATACGAGTCATCAACGCTTGACGAGGATCGTCCAGACCTCTCGGAATACGAACGTTGCGAACGCGTCACAGATCCTGCGCTGGATCCCAGGTTGAATTCGTGCTGAGTCGGGCGAGGTGTGCCGCGGTCGGGGCGTACTTGGGTCCATCCTTCACGGAATAGATCACATAACTCCCAGCAAGCTTGTATACCAGAGCCGAGAAGCTCCTCGTCTGCAGGCTTGCCATCGCGGCTGTTCTGACGAAGACTGAAGAGCGTTTCCGCTAAAGACCAGCAAGCGTGAAGCAGCGAGTCTGTCTCTTCCGGTAACGAAGTACGTTGCTTCATCAATCGGTGACATAGCGTCAGGTAGAAGTCCAGGGTTCGTTCACGGAACGCTTCGGGCAATGCGCGGTCGTGCGCATTGTAAAGGTGGTTATTGAGTTCGAAACTGACTCTCAAGACCGAGTCAGACGCGTCGTCTCCTCGTTGCCGTACGTCGAACAAAGCCTGACAGAAATCTCGACAGAGTTCCAATGTGGGCATGACCTGAGCTGAAGGGTTTTCGTCTCGATTCTCATAGAGCTTTTGGCATAGTCGCCAGCATGTCCGCCATGCATGTTCTTGTTCGTCAGCACTTCCGCCAGAGTAACTGAACATCCGCCGGCGATGATTTTGGCTGAGCTTAGCAAGAGAATTGCATAGCGTCCAGCACTCGTCCAGCGCGCTCTTCAGCGCAGCGACTTCTTTCTCAGTCTCGTTGATGCCATGCAATGCCTGACCCATGGTCTGCGTGCCAGCGGAAACCGACTCGTCGTCTTGCGATTGCGAAGATTCGTCGTCGTCTTGTTCGATGACAGAGCTTGCCGATGAATCCGGAAGGTGATGGTCTTCGTGCTCCGCAATGTCTGCTGAAGTCAGCATCCGCCTGGCGCTTCTATAAGGCGACCTACCCGCAAGGTTCAGGCTCATTCTGGCACTCCGCCGCTTGAAGTCGTCGTCATAGTCATGGCGCGTCTGAGCCTGAGGAGTGCTACGATCCTGCAGACTGCGGGGCACCGAAGTGTCGATCGGGGTGGTGTAAGTGTGCTGCGGGGCGTTAGTCAGGAAGACCTGTCCGAGAGCGAGGGGAGCAAGACGCACCCTATCATCAGCTTCGAACACCATGTTCGCCTCAGGCGTAGCAGGCGACACTACAGCCGTACTCTCAGAGATGTTGGCGCTGGAAGAAGTCGCTGATACGTGTCCGCGGTTCTAAGTGGGGAGTCAGCGTCCAGGCAGTACAACCATGGGAGAGGGTTCCATACAAACTGCTTGAAATCCGCCGGCACGTGTATGACGGACGGCGGTGCCTCGTCTGAGTCTGACCGCTTGCGTGCAGGTAGCGAGGTGTCAAGCTTGAAAGGCTGGCCAGGGTCAGAGTTACTCATGCATGCAGGTCGCGCTGCAGGTCGCCGCAATGGTCGCCGTACCTTGGACTGACTGGTCTGACTCGCTGGGCTAATGATGTCCTCGGTATTCGGTGATCTGATGTCATTCAAATCGTCCTGTGCGTCGTCCTCGATCTATAACGTCGTTAGTCCCTTCGATTCTCAGATCTCAGCGTGCCTGATCTGTGTACCTCAGTGTGGTCGGTAGCACTCGTGCCATTGCTGTCCACCGGCGAGGGGTCGACCGTGGCAGGATATGGGCTCGGAGGTGGAACGAGGTGGTCGGAATGAGCGCCAGAAGATCTTGAGGGGTACATCAGTACGTGCTTGCTCTCTTAAATACCCAAAGTAATGAGGGTGCCCGCACCTATTTGAGAAGACCTGGTTGAAATTCGCCGGGGAGCTGGGCGAGTCTGTGTAGGGGCTGAAGGCAGAATTGAGCCCCGGACCCGTTGGAGAAGGCATCAGCATCGCCATGCCTCAAGGCTACCTCGATTGCGCCAGGCCTGCGCTGCGCCGTGCGGGAGCTGTCTGAGAGCTCGTAGTGCTTCCAGCGCACTGCCTGACCGTCTGGCACCCGGTATGTGTGGGGTGCGAGGCTGTGTGTGTGTGTCGACACGCTACGGTGCCTACTGTGCCCGTTCTCTCCTTCCTGGCGATGGGCGGGTTGGCGAATGAGGAAGGGTAGCGCGGCGCGAAGAGCGTTGGTAGCGGTCGCGGCGACGGGTGAGCGAGCGTTGGAGGCGCTGGGTACGGTTATCAGACGGGGCGATGGGTGCTATAGCAGACCAGCTGCGGCGGGCGTCTATCGTGTCTGTTTGTGCGTGAGCCCTAACGCGGGCGTCCAGGTGCAAGGTCAGGCAAGGCAAGGTAAGGCAGGACGCTTGCCGATACTCAGTCCCAAGGCGACGAGATGAGATGGGCCGCCCGCGCATCAACAGCTGTCTGCTCCATACAAGAGGGACGGCACCGCAGCACCCCTGCCTTCAGCCGCTATGCTGATTGGCAGAGGCGACGAGAGGTGGAGTCGGGCGCTTAAAACTTGGACGCTTGCTCCAAAACGCGCTCGATAGCTGCGGGATCGCTCGTTGTCACATCCAGCGCCGTGTTGCTGGTTCGAACGGCGACAAGGCCGACGCTGCTTGACTCAGGGTTCAATCGTGCTGTCGGTAAACAATGAGCTTTGCTGGCATCACCAAGAGCCATCTGCTCGGCTTCGAGCCATCCGTTCGCCCTTACAGCACCCTTGGCCTGCTCCCTCATACTCCGGCCCTCTCCACTTAGCGGGCCATGTGCAGCTGGCAGCGAACGGTGCACTGGCCTCTTCTGCTGGGGGCCAAGGACTCAGGCAGTCCGCGACATGCCTGTCTTCCGACTAATGCAATGCCTCCCGCTCCGGGCGAGGCCAATAAGCAACACCAACAGCAATGTGCACGCGCGGAAGATAGACGCACCTCTGCGGCACAGGCTGGCCTCTTCGGCCGTCTGACCGGTGAAGAGGTCTCGACTCGCAAAAGTCAACTATTCATACTGACGTGGCCAGCAGAGAGATAATCAAGTGGATATGAGTGGAGCACAATGACTGCTGTTCGCTGGGGAAACTTGACGCTGCAAGCCCAAGGTGTCAGCACCTTCCGTAGCTCAACGCTCATCAACGACTCATTACCACGCTGTCAGGCTCGTAAGCACCAACTACCACGACCTTGGTTCCTAGACTCCCCTGCCGCCGCCACAAGACACGACTCACAACTGCCAATGCAGCAGACCTCACCAGAACGGCATTGATCGCTGTTCAGAATAGTCATCACGCACAAGTCCACGCGTTACCCATGCCGCATCCGCGTCTGGCTTTAGCCGCGCTCTGAGGCGTGTCCGAATTGGCGCCATGTCGTACAGGAGCCAGGACCACGCACTACTGAACCTGGATCCCAGATGACCGATCCTTTCATGTCCAGTGGGTCGTCGATCCTGCTCCTCAACTTTTTCGAAAAGCACAAAGAAAACACCAAGTGAGCGAGCTGCCCAATGGCAGTAGCAAACGTGCTGATGCGTATACACAAACATTGTTTGGTACCCAATCACGCTGCGTATCAGCCTTGCCTCTCACCATGCGAACTCCTGACCCAAGCTCAGCTGACGAGTACTGAGCGGAGATTCCGAGCTCGTATGCGGTGAACGCGACAAAAGATGCTCTTCTTCTCTCGTCATAATAATTAAGTTGATGTGACTCAACCGTGCATCGGATGCTGCGGCTCCATTTCGTTCTATGCGTGCGTGCGTCCATCCTTTCAGGCAGCCTTTTGTTCTCAGGCGCTTAGAGCCGCAGCCCCAATGGCACAGGATCCACAAACTCCACCAAATCTTCTCGCCGAAACATCCAAATAAGCTACAATGCTTTTGCATACGCACTTCTGCACTGCGCCGCAGCCTCGAGCTCCCAACATGATCGGGAATTTTGCTGGCATGCAATACGCCACAACCTTTTGGAGTGACACATGACAATGCATTGTGAGCTCGCAACTCACCAAATACTCGCCTCCCGCTCGTGATGTATAAGACGTTTAGATCCTTTGCGTACGAAAGCCACATCGTCTTGCTCCCATTGCAGTGAACTATTCACCACATCACCTGCACCTCTTACGTGACCGAGATCTAAGCACCACAAATACCACATCTTCTCACCTGCATCACTGACCTACATGTTGTTCTCCCTTCCACCGTGACCCACAGCTCTACCAACGCGCCGACAACCTCAGCCCCATCACCATCACAATCACAGCCACAGCCACTCCACTCCACTGACCGACTCCGAAACACCAGATCTGACACCATGACGTAGGAGCACCAAGTGTGCGTAAGAGATCCCGATAATCTGACTGCGGCTCATGCCATGCAAGGAGGATCCTGGGGCGTGCGCAGCTACGGGCCTCAGCCCTACGCCGCAAGGAGAGTTGGTGACGGTAACGGTGGTGAGGGGCAAGAGGGTGGAAGTCTGCCTTGCTGTGCTGTTGGGTCGGTTGGTAGGCAGGCTAATGGGAGCGTTTGTATCTGGTGAGGAATTTGAATGCAAAGACTGCTATGTTTGATGGATGTTGGTCCGCCATGCATGTATTGCAGCTTGCCCAGCTCCAAGAAGCCACTTGGCAAGCTGCAAGATGGTGATGCTGAATGTTGTCATGATAGCGTTCTTATGATGGCTATACTTTCGTTCGCTTCTTCTGCATTGTGTGGATTGGCATCCTAAGATAGCTCAGTGACTGCTCACGACTGGCAAGGTGCAGGAAGAATGGTCATGGATCAATGAAATACGTGGACATATCCCATTACGACATTTGATTCGACCGCTTGTGTAACCGATATCATACCCGCTCGATCCCTCTGTGCCCAGTCTAAGTTTCGCCAAGTCTTCCAGGTTGCCCACAGGGTATCATCAGTGTCGGCAGCGTCCCTTGGTAATGGAATTACTTTGTAGAAACCCAGGAGTTTTCAGATGAACCCGAGCCTAGTTACTCATATCTCGTCAGATGTGGCAGGTTAGTCCTCTCCACGGTCAATCTGTTTGATGTGAACTTTCGCGCAGCCCACTCTACCGTTACAGGTGCGCCTGTATCATCGATCCGAATCGCCAGGTTGGGCAATCTAGGTCGTCTTATTTTGGGCATTTTGAGCAGCGCAGTGCAGTTCGAAAGTACATTCGGTCAATAGGATTCGGAATGAAAGACCAGGTCGTGACCACAGCATGGGTAGCAGTGGTCTTGAGGGCATGCCTGAATGTCTCTACATGACATGCTTCAGGAAACAGCTTTCCAATATCGATTTCGATTCTCGTGACTAGGGTCATATGGGAGCCGATCGACTGATTGAACCTTCCCGCTACTGAGGTCTGTTGTATGCTATGGTTGTGAACATGTTCAGACGTTTGAAGGAGGACTTCCTATTACCGTACCAGATTGGTGAACATGCGCTGGCGTCTGCGGTCTGCCCAAGTGACATCGAGCGTCGTAAGTGTTATCAAGTAAGCTGCAAGCGTAGCAGCGAACGCACAGATGTGCAGATCTTCGATGGCTTGGATGCGAATGAGAAGCCTCTGTATCTGTCTAGTCAGTTGTGTTAGTCGTGGCAACAGACAGAGGTTATATGAAATGGCACAAATGCTGGTCGACGGATCGAGCTAACCTCACACCCACGTCACCTCCACTTGGTTTCAACTTCACCAACATAGTGTTTAGTTGCCTGGCGCTGTGTCGGAAGCTGTCTGCTATAGAAAACTGTATGGCTCTGTTGCACTACTTCACTTCCATCGACTTTTGCTTTTCTTTAAAAGGCTGCGTTCAGCTGTTAAGTTGTAGTAAGCTTTATGAAAGCAGAAGGGTAGGGCGGTTGAAGTTTATATTATGTTCATTGTCAGCTGCGCGTCTCTTTGGGAGTTGAATCCTTCTAAGACTTTGTCCGTCTTATTCGTTGCCTTACTCTTCTGGGTTGACATCAACATCTACACCGTATTCTTCCACAATCCATGCGCAGAACCTCTCCCATCTCTGTGTCCACTCCTTCAGCCTCTTCGCGCGTTCTCCCTTGCCCATCATGCCATCTTTAATATCCTGTGTCCACTCCTTCGCGCTGAGATCGTCAAAGCTTGCCCATCGCACACTGTTCTCGGCAAGACTCCCCAAGCCCTCGAGGCCGAGGTTTTCCCAACCTTGCAGAGCCTGCCAGAAGTCGTGCGACATACCAGATACACCTTGTCCAAGGATTGTCGGATCGTCGTTGCAAAGGGAGCAAGGGACGCCGCGAGCTAAGAGTGCAGGCAGTGGGTGTGACATGATCGAGCCGCAGAGACGGAGGACTTCGTTGGATACTGGGCAACTCTCCACCAATATCCTCTTTTCTTTGACCATGTCAATCAGTAGCGGGTGCTTGTACAGACTGAAGCCGTGACCAATCCTCCTTGTCCCGAGAATTACCGCATCGAACAAGTTCTCGTCAGTGCTGTCACCGTCGCCGAGTGTCTCGCCGGCATGGAAGTAAAACGGGATGTCGACCCCTTCTTCGGCGCATCGCTTGCGGAACCAGAACAATTCGGGAATGAGATCGGCAAGTGGTCGCCCAAGATCTTCCTGTCCGACCAAGTCATAGCCGGCGATGATTTCTGGGAACTCAATCTTCATTTCAATGCATGCTTTCATGCCTGCTTTGCGTTAGTACAGCGACACCACGATTGTAGCCTTGTTGGGATATATACTTTCAATGACAGCCTTCTTGTCGAACTGTCGAATCGTGGTCCAGATCATGCGCGCGCCCCAGAAGTCCTTACCCTCTTCACTTTTCTTGAACTTCTCGATTTCATCAGACAGATGATCCAGCATGTTGAAGAAGTCTGGATCCCAGTCTTCTTGCCCCGCGCTGCGGTACGGAGTGTAGAACGCTGAGCGCATATCGACCCAGTAGACACCATCGTCGAGCAGAGTCTTGAACATCTTACGGAGGAACTTGCGGTAGATGGGCTCGTAGTAGATGAGCGAGCCGAGGATGGGAAAGCAAGACATAAACTTCCTCCAAACCTCGTTGGGCCCCTCGTGATGCGAAAGGTGTTCCGAAGGCGTAATGGTGACTCGAGATCGTATCCATTCCACGAAGCTTTTCTTGCCACCGTCCAGGAAGCTTTCGGCCGCCACGTTGATAGGTACAGGTGTTCCAGCGGTGTAGTCTGGCGACCAGATTGACGCGCTTTCCGGGGCGTTCTTGACATAAACGAAGGAGAATCCGGTCTTGCGCAACGAGCGCTCATCCGTCAAGGGGCCATCGGCAACGACAGCGATACCCTCTTCCTTGAAAGCTTCGTCCAAAGCCCAATCGAGATCGACCATGGCTTCGATATGACAGTGGAGCAAAGTACCTTTGGGCATTTTCTTAACGATCTGCCACAGTTTGCTCTTCTCCATACGATCTTTGGCTAATGAAAACATCATTCCTGGGTAAACGTCCACGTGCTGGGTGAGGAGGCTGTCCTCGTATTCTCTCGTCCATAGCGTTTGTTGCTCTTCAAAACGGATTTGAGATACTATTGCTGCCGCTTCCTGAGCCATAGGCGACAGGTTCTGGCGGAAAAGGTAGTCTGAAGATTGTCAGACCATGTTGCATTGAATTCGTTGCTATTGCTTGGGCGACTAACCGCTCCGCTGTTTCTTCTCCTGCTGCACCAAGGCGTCTCTCCCAGTCAAGTACTTCTGGATGAAGGGCTCGCTTAGGCTCGGCACTCCCTCGGCCTGCTCCCAGTCATCATCTTTCACAGCTTCGTTTGACGCCATTTCGCAGTCGCGACGAAGGTCTTGAGAGTGCGGGACAGGAGTATGAAAAGTTCCAGACAGGCAGCAGAGAGCGTTCGGCGGCGTCCGAGGCTTCCTGCCAGATCAGGGCTAGTGTGCGCTGACGTACCGTACCGCGCGCAAGCTACACACAGTCGCATGCGGGCAATAACTCAGCTCCTTTGTACTATCACTGTGCATTATTTTGTTTGCGAGGAAGAACCCGAGGATCTTTTCGACGATATCGATCATGTCCACGTCGGCCAGCGTGCAGCAGCAGCTCGCTATCCAGCAGATGCACGAGTCATGAGCCAGCTCGGTGCATCGATAAGCTATTGGCGGGGATCCTTGCTGCGGAGACCATCACCTGGGCCTCTGGGATAGCCGCATGAGCACATCAACCTTGGCCTTCTGCCTTAGATCGTTATACTCCCGTGACACGCACGTCAACGCGCCGGTCGCCACGCGCAGTTCTCCCTGTCCTTGAAGTGCTTGTCCCTCTCACGAACCTCCTTTCACCTAAAGCCGCGCTTCCACTGCCGTCCTGTTTCCCACGCTACTGCAGCAGGCATCTGAGATCAGGGTCCAGCGAATACCACGGTCCACCCAAACTACAGCGCAGCGCAGACGTCCAACGAATATCTCTACACCTATGGATACTTTCTCAGCACATCGGTAGGCGTGCGACCTACTTGTAGCCAACCCACCGGCATCTTACCCACCACACAGCCATCATGGCTTTCTTCTCGGCCGTTTCGAGCTCGATCGGCAAGAAGCTCCTGCTGTATGGGCTCAGGCATATCGACATTCTAGACAAGGACCCCGCCGAGTTCGTGAGTGTTGATGTTGGCAAACGGACCACACTCGAAGTTAGGGATGTTGGGCTGCACGTCAAGGTGCGTATGGCGCAAGCACACAGACATATATGTGGAGACTAATACTGCATGAACAGAAGCTTGTAGCTCTGCTCCACCTCAAGCTGCCACCAGAGATCCGCCTCTCGTCTGCTACAGCATCACTTCTACGAGTCACCTTCATCCTCGACTTCGGCGTCCCCCAGATATCGATCGAGATAGATGGAATACAAGTGCAAGCCAGCCTGGACGAAGAGGCCGAGCATGCCTCAACAGAGCAGAGCGAGAGAGATCCAGCACGCCCATCGCCGTCGTCTTCTCCTCGACGTAGCTCTGACGATGCTTACCTCGAGACAGACGAGCACGTGCCCACTGTTGACGACCTGGCGAAGTCCTTCATCCGCGAAGAACCAACCGAAGAGATACGCGAGCTTGCGCAGGAGCTGGAGTCGCAATCGAGCTACATGCAAGAGTCCATAGTCTCGACTGACGATGGTGAAGAGGAGGGTTCAGCAGGAGTGGGTGCGCCACTAGGTCTCCCAGCCTACTTGCGGAACATTCTCAACACCGCCCTCGATCGACTGAGTATCATAGTCAACAATATAGATGTCGAGGTGGAGAGTCAAACACCGACCGCGTTACCTAGTCCATCGAAGCCTAGCGAGTCGTCTCCCGTTTCCCTCAACTTCCATATAGATCGTGTAGGGATCGATTCGGTGGCATCAGAAGAACCGCGCATCGACATTAGCTCGACCTCAAGACTACACACTCCTTCTTCTCGAGCTGGGAAGCGAAGGTTGCGAGTAGAGCGTATATGCGCAAGGCTTGTCTCTGAAGTTGAAGGCTTTATATCCGCATCGCAGACTTCCCGCTCACTGTCGCCCGAGATCGCTCGTTCTGAGAATTCTCCTGAGCATAAAAATCCCCAAGAGCAACGAAAGGACACCGTTTCCTCCCCTCTTCAGTCTGAAATACTATCTCTTGAGCCCTCCGAGATGTCCCATACCTTGCCTGTAGCACCCAAAGCGCCAGGTCCTCTGCCAACAGATGACTCGATCGAGAACCTGATAGACGAAACAAACACCCCTCTAGCCGCTTCTATTCGCAGAGAACGTAGTCTGGTACATTCTCACGACGAGTCACCTCTGACGAACAGCGAAATCGAGAGTATTTCGGAGTCGCCTCCTCAAGAGGAGCGTCCTCTGTCAGCATCTGTGGCAACTGTGGATGACGATAGGTTTGCTGATGCGGCCTCTGACGACGGCCTAGGAAATAGCAGGTATGGGGGCGAAACAGACTTTGGGCTGGGTCTAGCTGGCCCCGATCTCAGTAGGAGCAGCATATTGTACGACGAGGACAGAATCCTTGATTTTGCCCTGCAGAATGATATGCTAGATTCCAGATTCGAGGAAGATCTGGAAAGCGATTTGCACGCTCAAGAGGCCAATCTCCAAGATCCTTACGGGACGCACGCGAACATGGCGGCGGAAGTTTCGCCTCCACTGAGCGCGGCTTCCTCTTCGGTACTACCGACGGTTTCAGGCCTTGGAGTATCTTTCCCGTGTCTAGCACAGCTGGCTTCATCGTCACACTCTAGGAGTAGCAGCGCATCTCAAGCCTCACACATGGTAGAACAACCCCAGATTCAAGTTGTCGGGGATGGTCAAGTCAAGCCTGACATCGAGACGCATTACTCACAGCCAGAGATGGACGCTGTGCACGATATGGCAGCGTCGGCTGCATCTTCCACGGATGTCTCTGAGAGCATGTATATGAGCGCCGTAAGCGCAGCGCCCGCGAACGCTCCCCAACGAAACTTTCCCGGGGCTTGGGACTCCTCTTCCACGTCAAGTCGCAGTGCAGCCTCAACGCAATCAGGTTCTGTTCCCGAAGAGATGGTGACGGGCAGTATCCTGCAGCCCCGCGATGATGCTGGTGAAGGCTGCGACACCCCACGGCCAGGTAGTCGTCAGAGTGTCGCCTCAGGGGATGTTCTTACTGGAAGTGAGATCATCGCGCCTCAGAAACAGGCAAAGGTCTTCTTGACCATTGATGAGCTGACCGTTTGGTTTCCACTCGGACTCGACCGGGAACCAGCATCAGACCACTCTCCAAGCACCGATCATGAGCCTGCATCGTCGACCATGGGCTTCGGACCAACGAGGCTAGGAGAAGATTCGATATTTGCTGAAATGCCAGGATCCTTCTCGAACTATGCGCATTCGACATCAACACGCCGCCCAGCTTCGATGGCGGAGTCGCTACGGAGGCCTACGCCACCCAAGGCAGTCCCAAACCAACCTACCCCACAATCCACAAATGTTTCGATGCCGAATGTCGTTGTGGATGTTGGTTCCGTAGTAGGCCATGTAGACCTAGCCACTGGGCGTACCCTATTCGGGATGCTTCAGCGAGTCCTCAACGCCTTAACGCGAAGCCCTCAACAGGCGAGGCAAGCCCCATCTCATACAGTCCCACCGAGGGAGTCTTCTAGCATGATCGAAATCACGGTCAAACATCTCGGTGTAGCTTGGCTGGAAAGTCTTTTGGTCGAGTCAATACCCCATCTATCTGTGGGCAGGATGCTTCAGCAGGAGCCAAGCGATGCCATATTCCGGATGAACCTTTCTACTATCCGACTTACAAGTAGAACAAGTGAGCAATCGTCGCGCACCAAGCTGCAGGTTGAGAAGCTAGTTTTCTCTTCGCTGGGTGTTGACATCATCTCTTTCCAAAACACGCGCCCTCGCTCCAGACGATCGGTAAGCAATCTTGCCGAACAACTAAGCCACGATGTAGAAGTCGACTACGAGCAAGGCACAGAAAGTCGAGTCACTGTCGTTACTCGGCCCCTCAAGGTCAACTTCGATATTCAGCAGCTTGACGATGCTCTGAGTTCCTTTGGTGGATTTAGCGGTGTTCTTGAGCTTGGTAACTCGATCTCTTCGAACAATGCTCTGAACAGTCCAGTCCTTACTCCAGCCAAACCCAAACCACGAGGGGTCCACTTCGGCGATTCGACGCCAGAACCGCAAGCCCTTTCCCCAACCTCTAGCATGCCAAAGATTCAGATACAAGTGGGCGAGGTTGTTTTTGTATTAAAGGGCCGGAGCTGCGCTGTGCAACTTCAGACGACAACGGTGCGCATCGCGGTCAGACAGAGCAATGTTCGTCTCAAGGTCTCAGAAGTACAGCTCTCTGGGCCTTACCTGACCTCGGCGCAACAAGGTGCGCCTTTGCTAGTAGACATTCAGGGCACGACTGTAAACTTCCTCTACACGCCTGAAGAAGTAGATCTTGCAAGACTGATCTCCTTAATCACCCCATCGAAAGATCCATACGAGAACAACGAAGATATTTTAATCGATACCTTCCTTCGTCAACGACGGAAAGGCTCCGTACTTAGGGCCGAGGTCAGTCGTGTAGGTGTTCGAGTGTCCGATCTTGAGGAGATGAGGGCTTTCGAAGCACTAGGAGCAGAGCTTGCTCGCCTGTCTAAAGTCGCCAAATACCTGCCAGAGGACGACCGCCCCGGGCTACTCACCCTTGCACACTTGGAGCAGTTGGATGTCGGAGTAGCAATCAATGAACAACTTGGGGATATCAGACTCGCTGCTCGGAACGCTTCAGTCGCACATGTAGGCTTTCCCGCCTTGTTCGCAATGGAAATTGGAACCGCCTCATTGAAACGAGATGAAGAGATCCTACTGCACGAACTGGTTCCACTTCAATCGCAAGACCGACTACCGATGCTCATGGTCAGAGTGGTTGGCGACGAAATGGAGCCTGTCGTAAAAGCAAAATTATTCAACGTGTGTGTTGAATATAGAGTCTCGACAGTGATGGCTGCGCTTGGCATTGGAGAGGATGGCACAGCTGAAGACATTGCAGTAGGCATTGCATCGAGTGTGGCGACCATCACAAGGCCAAAATCTCCACAGCCTATCAGTCGCCAGTCGTCTGATGCCAGCAAGCCCCCAAGTCAAGCTGTAAAACCATTGCAGATCGACATATTGCTCAGAAGCTGTGCCATCGGCTTGAACCCTCGTAACGTACCCTGCAAAGGTCTCTTCGTTTTTACTGAGGCACACCTAGTAGGCAAACAGGCGAAGAAGGACTACTCCATTCGGCTAGACCTACGCAAAGCCTCTATACACGCCATCGATGATGTTGCACGCTTGGATGGCGAATCAGAAGAAGCAGCCCCTCGCACAGTTTTGGCGAAAGATCGTCATCTCCAAGTACTCGCGCATCTGGGCTTTGTATCGCTCAGCTCGATTTCTGCTGCCAAGATTCATGTCAGTATCGAAGGCGGTGGCGATGAGACACCACAATTTGTTCACGTAGAGTTCAAGAATGAGCTCCTCATACTTGAATCCTGCGCCGACTCTACTCAGACCTTGGTCGAGATCCTCAACGGCTTGCAACCACCGATGCCACCCTCTACGGCGGAACGCTATCGCACAGTAGTCCCCTTACAAGAGATGATGGAGTCTTTCACAGGAGATGCGATCCCTGCCGATGAGGCCGATGGTGACTTGATGGGCAATGCAGATTTCGTGGATGATGATGTGCCTACAAATCTCGAATTTGTGGGAAGCATCTACAGCCAAGATCTGCCTACCAGTGAAGACATGGGCGATAGTCTGCTAGATCAAGACGACCTTGGAGCGTTAGCGACATCGCCCGTCGTCAGAGAACGTGGCGAAAGAGTTCTTTTGGAAAGCTTCCAGGAGCAATACGAAATCAATAAGGCGGAAGACAACTTTGACTTCACTACGAACTATTTCGATGACTCTGATACAGACCACAAGGGAAAAGCTCGCAAGTGGGATTCAAAACAGAACCAGTATCATCTCACCAATGAGTACAAGGTTCCAGATGCGCCTCTCAAGATCAGCGTCCGCGATGTCAATGTAATCTGGAACCTCTACGACGGTTATGACTGGCCAAGAACTCGGGCCATCATCTCACAGGCTGTGGAGGATGTCGAGGCTCGTGCTGAAGAGAGAAGACGGAAACCTAGAGATGACGAGGAAGATGATGACTTCGTCGAAGAAGATTTCCTTTTCAACTCTGTATGGATTGGTGTCCCTGTGAAGGAAGAGAAAGGTGCTCTTGCACGCCGCATTAATCACGAGATTGACGATCTTGCGAGCGAGACAGGCAGTCAAACAACATCAGTCGCCACTCGATCTACAGGAGCTACTGCCCGTCCCCGCAGTAGAGCCCAAACTGGACATCGCCGCTTGAAGCTTAAGCGAAGCAAGCACAAGAAGATCGCCTTCTCTCTGGAGGGCGTCGCAGTCGACATGGTCGTCTATCCACCCGATTCTGGGGAAACCTTAAACTCGATTGATGTTCGCGTCCAGAACCTGGAGATCTTTGACCATGTTCCTACATCGACTTGGAAGAAGTTCATTACCTGCAACATTGCTCCGGCTTTACGAGAATTGGATCGACCGATGATCAACTTGAATCTTCTTACTGTGAAACCGGTCACTGATCTGGCCGCTTCCGAGCTGGTCATCAAGGCAAGTGGATACACTATTCAGTATTTACCAATACTAACAGCGATTAGGTCGCGGTTCTCCCGCTACGCCTCCATGTCGATCAAGATGCACTGGACTTCATAACACGCTTCTTTGAGTTCAAAGATAGTTCAGTCGAGAAGCCTTCCGCACCTTCTGAACAGCCGTTCATCCAACGGCTCGAGGTACAAGCTGTTGAACTCAAACTCGACTACAAGCCCAAACGCGTAGACTACGGTGGCATTCGCTCTGGTCACACTACTGAATTTATGAACTTCCTCATTCTTGACGGCTCTGACATCACTCTGCGACATTGCATTGTCTACGGCATTACCTCCTTCGATAAACTTCACAACACACTCAATGATGTCTGGATGCCCGACGTGAAGCGCTACCAGCTCCCGGGTGTTCTCTCCGGCCTGGCTGCGGTTCGCCCTCTCGTCAATGTGGGCTCTGGCATGCGGGACCTTGTCGTCGTGCCTATGCGCGAATACCAGAAAGACGGCCGCCTCGTACGCAGCCTACAGAAAGGCGTCTATGCTTTCGCAAAGAACACAACAAGCGAAGTTGCACGCCTGGGCGCGAAGGTCGCAATCGGTACACAGAACCTGTTGGAGGGCGCAGAAGCCTTCCTCAACCCCAACCAACCCACCTCTCCCCACCGCTCCCCACGCTCCCAACACCTCGACTGGACAGGCTCGGATCCACCCTCACCAGACGAGGAGCCGCGCGCGGTCTCTAACTACGCGAACCAGCCCATTGGTGTACGTGCTGGCCTACGCAGTGCGGCGAGACATCTGGAGCGCGATTTGCTCACTGCTCGTGATGCGGTGATCGCAATTCCAGCAGAGGTCATGGAGCAAGGCAGTGGCGTGGGCGTCGCACGGGCACTAGCAAGACACGCCCCGACCGTTGTGCTCAGGCCAGCCGTGGGCGCCACCAAGGCTCTAAGTAACGCGCTGCTAGGCGTAGGCAACGCATTAGATGAGACGAGTAGGCGGAAGATCGAGGATGTGAGTGCCGGTTCCCCCCTTGTGCTGATTGGTGCTTGCTGACATGGTGCAGAAATACAAATCATATTAGCTTTACCACTACGATGTGGGACACGACGGGTGGTTCGCGGCTGAGAGTGACAGTTCTACTTATTCATGGCGCATGGATTTCAGGTTTTGTTGTGTTCGAAATTGTTTGCATAGCGATGGTGCTGCACAGGGTAACTGGCGTCGCATCTTCACTCCCTACCATTAGCTCAGGTGCTCAAGGCGTCCTTGCTTTCCCTTCTCCCTGTCCATAGCCAGAGACCAGATACCCCAGATGTGACACTAGACTGCAGATTGCAATACGTTAGGTCATTGTTTTGCATTCATGCTATCGTAAAACATTGGCTTTTATCTATCCCCGGTCATGCTTCGATGTCGGTGTGCATGGCTGAGATCAAGAGATGTGAAGAAGCTTTCTGTGAAGGCCTCGACAGGTATTTGCTCCTCGTGATACTGCCAAACCTACAGCGTAGTCGTCGTAAAATTTCCTTACTTCCCCCGGCGCCTATAGCCCATCAACACCTCATCGTCCTCAATCTACGACAACAGTGACACGAGACTTCTTCGCTCGCGCCTGGTTCTTGTCCTCAACAACCTTCATAGTCTGTCGAATCTCCTCATTGACTTCGGCGTCCATATCGTCATTATCCTCGTCACTGCTCACGCAGATGACAGTGGCAGTGCGCTTCTTCGACCTCTTCAAAACAGGTTGCTGCTCATCCGCAGTCACCGCATCCGCATCACTACTACTCGTCGCCGTGACATCACCCCGTCGCTCGACCGACGTTCTCACAGGAAGATCTTCAAGCGCAGGCGCCATAAACCCACGCAAGCTGCGTCCCGCAAGACCAGACCCCACAGCCGGCTTCGCAGCAGCAGCGACCTGACTGTTCGCAATGCCATCCATAATCTTGATCTTCCTGCGCCAATCTTTCGGATCACGCAGCTGATCACGCGTTGATACGTCGAGCCCGTTGACCGTATGCAGGTCTAGTACTTGCACGCGGCTATCCGCCCAGAACCATGTCGCGCCGGGTTCGCGGGTGATGCGCTGGTCGTTCTGACGGGAGTACACGCGCGACTCGAGGAGCCCCTCGCGGCCGGCATCGAGCAGCGGGAAGTCGTTGGATTTGGTGTTGAGCCAGAGTGCCATCGCATCGCGTTCGTAGAGACGGCCAAGGAGGCGAGTATATGGGACAGCAAGTTCTTTAGTAGGAGGGTGGAGCGGGTACCACTCTCCATAGTCATCTGTAGCGGGAGGGTGGCGGAGGTCAGAGAGCCATTCTTTGTTCATCCGCGCTGGGTTGCTGGTGAACGCTGTGCCGTAGATCCAGACGTTGCTGTTGTAAGGGCGACCTTCGTCCCAATCGTTGTCGGATGCCTGGTCTAGGCCGGACCACTTAAGTCGTATAGATTTGATGACCATGACGTCGCTGGATGTGGTTTGGTCGTGAGTGGCGTTTGGTAGGAGGCGGACTGTGTCGCCGACGGCGAGTAGCTCGTGGCCGATGTATATGGCACGACAGTATATCAAGGCTTCGGGCCATGTTCCTTTGAAGCGTGTCTTGGCGACCAGAGACATTGTTGAGGACACGGCCAGAGCGTTGAAGATTGTGTCGTGGTATTTGGGTACCTGGTAGAGCAGCACCTTCCAGAGGATGAAGGGACGTACGTGTCGGATGGGGATGTACTTGTGGCGCTTCGATAGGGACTTGTCAGAGCTGTTGACATCTGGCAACGGTTCGATACGCATACCGGAATATGTGACGTTGTTTTGCTTGTCGCCATTCTCGCAGATGTCCTCGATTGTAATGGGCTCGACGGGTACTTGCCCGACCAGGCCAGCTTCCCAGACTGGACGGTCTAGCCACAGTCTCGTCTCCTCGTCATACATCCTGTAATCGTGCTTAATTGGGTGACGGATTATATGGACATTTGGGGCGAGTTCTCGCACGTAGAGCACGATTTCTCCAACGCGTGGTACCCAGTGTGGATTTTCCTCCACTTTCCTGAGCAGATCGGGAAGCATCTCTTGCTCGGCTCTCCAGTCAAGGCTCATAGGCTCCTTGATAGGTTCATCGATTCGCTGGTGACGACGAAGCTTATTGATTAAATTTCGATACACGTCTGGGGTACCCTCTTCGTCGACACGACTGGCATCCATGCCGGCTCCTATAAGCTTTGGGCGACCTTTGGGTGGCGCCAACTCATGTGATTTCGATACAATGACCTGCGACGCCAACGACGTAGAAGCCGGCGCTATTAGGAGAGGACGACTTTGTTGCGCAGTACTCACATGCGGGATTGAAGTTGAGAGAAAGGTCGGTCCGCTTGAAGACGATGGACGTGAGGATACACTTGAGCTGCCACTGGCCCTCCTTCCCTTGCTGCTTCCGCTAGAGATCCGAGGGAGCAGACCAGCGCTGCCACTGCACACGGTACAAAGACAACCTATGCTATTTCCGCTGTCCATTAAGTGGACGAAGTGGGGAAAGAACCTGTTCGGTGAGTCGAAGACTTTGTGACTCGGGTGCCCATATAGATACTTGTCTAGGTGCCTGGCATCGTTAGGGCGGGGCCGCTGCCATAAGGTGTACCCAGCGGGGAGAGACTCCAGAGTGTACTTCACACCAGGCTGTGCTTCGCCGCGTGCTTTCATCCACTGATCTCCTAACTTCTCAAGGTAAAGGGTAGGCGGATCCATCTGTTCGTGCCTACCCTGCTTTGGTGTGTGTGTTGCATCACCGTCAGTACTTGCGCGAAGGCGTACAACGACCCGGCGAGGCGATGTCATTCTTGTGTCGGGTCTGTAGTGAGAGATGTGGCGGCAGCGCAAGAACACCGCTTATGCTTAGGTGCTGAATGTGCCAGCCTTGCGAGAAGCCTTTAACCAGGGCGATTTCAAAGTGCAAGATAGGAACTAGAACTGCAACTCTTTGAGATCACGAGAGCAAGTAAATGAGAAGAGAGGTGAAGCTGCGTTTGCAGGGAGCGGTAACACGCGGCGAGAGTTGCGGTCAGCGTGCGTGCGGTGAAGCGCACGCGTTTGTCTTGCCGCGTAGTCGAACATTTGCTCTTTCTACTGAGAGGGCTGTTACGCCACCCAGTGTTCACCCTCACCATGCGTGAAGACGCGTCCGAAAGTGGAAGCCGTGCACCTGTCGGCGGTTCTAAAGTCCGATACGCACGTGACCAAATCTCAATGAAACGAATCCTTGTCAGACGCAGGAACAAACATCCTTTGGCGAGTCAGAGCCCACGCCGGCCCCTGTGTTGGCTTTCGCAAAGTAAACGAACAACAGGGCTGTCGATGACTATTTCGGTCCCATTCGTCTGTCCGATAAAGACTATTTATGACTGTCAACATGCAACATGGGCACACGTCGGTCGAATATTGTGCGAAGGAGCTACAAACACCTGCAAGTTCGCCCTGCAGCTACGAGATTGCCCTGCAGCGCGACACTCAACCTGGCTGCTCCCGCCCCGAACCAGTATCGTCCCGGAGGCCCAAGCCTCGATAGCCTGAGTTTGACGCCACAGTGCTGCCCGCGGGTGTGACAGGAGCCAACGCCTAGCTGCAAGAGGCAGATATGAGGCTGGATTAGGCCGTTGGCGTGTGATTAGGAGCTCGTGCCATGTGCTCATACCCCATAAGGTTCCGGCAGTGGAGCTCCACGCTATACGATCCGTTTAGAGTCCTCGAGTGTTCTTTCCTTCTGTCTCCTTGCGTTCTCTTCCAGCAGCCGAGCTGTTTCATCGTTTCTCGTTTCCCATTTGTTCGAGTCAAAATACTACTAAACTATATCATGACTATCTAGCGTACCGTCCATTGCAAGGTTCAATATCGAACGATACTTGAGCGCGGAGGGAAGCTTAAACAAGAAATACGCATCCGCTCATATCCTCCTACCATTGCCGCCGCCAGATCATCGTAACCACACACCATGGACTACTTTCGCACGAAGCGTTCGAGCGCTCATCAGCCTATCGAAGATGAACGCCCTGCCAAACGTATCTCTACGCCTGCTGGCCAGCGACTTTCAATTGTTCTCGAATCTACCCACATCCGTAGCAAACCTGCAAAGACGGAGCCGAAATCGAAGATCGAAGTCACCACCACCAGCACGTACTGTAATGATCCCACACATCAACACATCGGCCCGACAGTACATGTACACGAGCCGCGAAAGCCTGGCTTTTTGTCTGTGATCACAGGTGGAAGGCTGGGCGATACACCAAGGGAGAGCATGGAAAACCAGAGTCATAATGGAAGTAATCTCAGTGTCAGCGTGTGGAGTGACTTGCACACACCAAGAAGCGAGAAGTTCCGACAGCTGAAGAGTGGAGGTAATGGCAGACGACGGGGGTGGAAGCGGTTGGCTATAATAGGCGCAATCGTGCTCGTCCTCATAATAGCCTTGGCAGTAGGTCTGGCAGTCGGACTGAAGAAGAAGACACCGAGCGGGTAAGCACAGTCTTTTCTTCTGACGCAATGCTGTCTAACACATGTCGCAGCAGCTCGTCTTCATCTGCCACAAGTGATGGCTCTCCAACGACAACTACTGGGACCAACGAATCTGGCACGCCGTCAAAACCTTCCTCTACGCTCACTCCGGTTGCCGCTCCATCCGGTTTCCCTGTCGGAGCTTACTCTCTAGTCACCTTCCTCGATCTTGTAGACACAGGATGCACCAGTAATAACGCGACTTGGACGTGCGCCCCATATACCAACTATTACTCTGATCCTCAGAAAGCTCTAGCGGTCATCAATTGGGAAATCACTGGCACGACCGGAAACTACAAGATCTCATCGAAGGACACATCGGATCTGTACATGGCTTTCCAGAATGCGCCGCTTGATTTGATAGACGGCGGCAAGGATACGGAAAGATATCGCTTTCAGATCCGTCGTACGAAAACAGTCAATATGACAGGAACTATCGGGGACACTAAAGGCAACTTCGAGTGCGACTATGGTGCAACCAATCTGCAAGCGTATCTTTACACCAAAATGGCGAGGACGTATCCTGACGATACGATTCGCGTGTCTAATGCCCCCAACACTGTTTGGCCCTATGGTAAGTAGTTCCAAAAAGCCGGCTCATGATGTCTTTTTTACTGATCGATATATAGCTGTACGCGTTGAGCAATCAGTAGGAGGTGGCGAAAACATACCCTCATGCGCAAAGTCATCTGGCGAGCAAGTCACCGATGGTATCGAGGCGCAAGCCGCGACCACTCTGTGTTCTTGTCTGTATAAGAACTTCACACCGGAAGGACCCTCATGATTTAAATGCTGTCCTTTGTTGTCCTTGTTAGCGTCTATCTTTTCAGCATCAGCAGCATTATTGGCGCAATTTCGAACGGCATTCCCATCTCATAGAGCTCTCCTATCGTCACTCGTTCTAGATTCATTGTAGCGTTCAAGCCAGTCGAAAAGTATTATAAGCGTAGGCGCAGAGTGGGCGCGAGTCTAGTACATCCCACCATATAATGTCTAGCCCTTTCGGAAACTTATGTGCAATCCGCATACTCAATAGCGTTCACAGTCCCAGCCCGATGCTTACACACATACTGACTTCCCTTCACGCAATTGCCACACGTGCAATGTGGATCAAGCTTATTTACTTGCCTGTCTTATTGCCTCGCGTTTTGATACTGTCGCATGACGCGCAGATCCAGCGCTTCAATGTCACAGAATGGTACTTCAAGTTGCTGCAAGGAAGCCCTGCTCCCGCGCAGCCGCAGAGATCTGAGAGGAGGAGATCGGCACGGTCGCCGCAGGCGAATGTCGTGGTAGTTATAGTGCACATGCCAGCGTGTAAGTATGGAAAGTCGTTCGTTCTTTGGTAAGACTAAACACTGAGAGCTAGACTGGGAAAACTATAGTCGTACGGGTTGGGCTTGCATTGTGTAAGTGAGACGAAACATTCCGCACGTTGTGTCCGCACTTTATGCCCGCACGTTATAACCGCGAGTACACAATGATACTTCAGAAACGGGGGTGCTATCCAATAGTCTTGCGCCATTGTAGGTTATGTCATACCTGATTCTATTCAGACACCACAGCGCTAATCAGAATTTGACCTCAATATGTCAGATCTCATAGTGTTTCACACATGAACAATACTTCCCTTTCTACAGCCCTGGAAATATGCGTCCCTAGTGACTATGAGTCTGACAATGATGTCCGTCAAAACTAACGATTACACTCTTTACCTAAAGATTTCCGACTTCTTTGATCATAAGAGTGATGCTGTTCATATCTGTGTGAAGGCACTCGTACTGTTTCCTTGCTGCTTGCCGCAAAAGAGCTTGACATCCTACTGGTGTTCCAAATCCATACCGAGAATAGGAAGCCCATATCCACCACCCTTGCTTCAGTTCATACGACGTCGAAGAGTTCTGCTCATTCCTCGGCGCCGTAAGCCAGGATTCTGACGCTTGATGCCAAGGAAGGGCGCTTGATCTTCAACCATAGAAGCCATGGATCTTGACTCTCATGTGTGACTGGCATACCTGAACAAGGCATCAGTCCTGAGATTGTAAGCAGCCATTTCTGCGGTACTGAGACTCATTACGCCATTCACCAATAAGTGACAACCATGGCGAGTTCAATCATGCATTAGCCACTACTGAGACCTTGAGTGGCACGAAATGATATTGCTCAGCCAGCCTCATATAATTGCACACACCGCTCTGATTTCCTTCCCAATAATGGTGATTGTATAAATGTGCTAGCGATCTGCTAGATCTAAGTCAATCATTCACTTCCACTGCTTTGGTCGGAAAGTTTTTCGAATCAGCCATGGCACAGCTCACAATAAAAAATGTACTTTTCACTATACAGATCCTTCTCCTGTCAGTGTGCACTTCGTTTGCCGAAAGGTCTTGGCCAAGGACAGTCTTTTCAACCAGCATAACTTGCGCTGTCTTTCACGAAAGCACCTGGGTTCGTAATGCCACGCAAACGATACCGAGGGATCAATTGCCAACGTTTTCGGTCACTAAGACCCTGGCAGCCGGTGTCGTAAAGACAGTAGTGCTAACTCCACGGCCCTCCATTAAGACAGAGGATGCTACTCGAGTCTGGTGGGCAATTACTTCGGTTACACGACCAGATCCAAGTGCACGCATCCAGTATACAAGTACTGTAACTTCACGAAAAGTCATTTACGTCTCGCATACTTTGACCGAGACAGTAACCGAGACAGTGTCGCCTCTTGTGACTTCAACAATACCTGCGTTAGCTGGGTACACACCACTACGTGCAAAGGATGATTCCGCTGCACAAAGGCTTCTAGGCGACTCGGTTACTGGATGGGCACTTCAGGATGAGTACTGGGATCCTGACGCGGCAGCTATCACAAAAGAAGACTTCAAGGTTGGCGGAAACTACCCGACAGCTGTCACTTGCTTCTTTACGGAATATTTTCCCAACTTCTCTTCCACAGCAACGATCAAGCGACCAATACCCCAGGAAACATTCACAAGGACGCGATATGTGACCTATACGACTTGGACCAAGACGGTCAACGTGTATTCGACTCCTCGAAATCCAAATGCAACCATTATGATCGACTATACCACATACAGTACCCGCACCACGTACGGAATTGGATCCGTAACTACTACTGTGACAGTGAGTGTATTCCCATAGTGATGGCCGCAGCTAACACATCTACCCAGACTACGGTGCTAGCAAGTCCGTCCACCACTACAGTACATGCGGCATGTGCTACAGACAACGTCTTAAACTCTTACAACAGGCTGGGATATGATGACATAGTCCATGTATATCCATTCGACGCACTACGCTTCGTTGGTTTAACAAACAGCTCACACGTCGAAGTCAAAATGCCCAATGCCACTTCCGCACTTGACTGCTGTGCACATGCTGCAGTGGAACCGAACGCCTGGTTCTACCGCTACCAGTACCAGAGATGCAACATCTGGATCGGAAAAGACTGTCCGGCGACCTCTAACCGGACGAGGCCGACCGCGGATGTGTGGTGGATGGCGCAGCCGGTGGACGATTACTGGCGAGATGATAGCATGGTGGTTGGCAATGGTGCTTGTGGGGGGATCGACACTATTCAGCCCTACTTTTTTCGAGATTGATGCTGCTTTCTGAATGTTGATCGTTCGGGTTCAGATTTGTTTGTTTTCAAGCTTTGGTGTCCTGGAATGTATGCGCGAGTCGTGCGGACCCACAGTTGCCACTCTTTTGCAAATTCTGATTGCGTTGGACCTACATTAGACTTGAGCATTTGTTGCATCTCCATGAGATCACCTAAATTGGCGATGTGCTTGGAGGGCGGCAGTAATATCTAGATTATATGTTTTTTATGCCATCGTACTTTCATCAATTAGCACCAGCTCGATTCAAGCATCGGTGGTTTAGTGGTAAAATTAGCCGTTGCCATCCTTCACAGGACAGTATCGGCTAGCCCCGGGTTCGATTCCCGGCCGATGCATTTTTGCTGTTATTGCTGTTATTGCTGTTATTGCTGTTGTTGTGGTCGTGGTGCGTGTTGTTTTTGCGTGGAGGGCTGTGTGAGATGAAGGCTCGGCAAATTGGTTGACCATCGCCACGCTGGGACCAGTGAGTCGCGAACATCGTTATCGCCAAGTGACTTCTGATATCGCTCATTATATTCCTCTTTCGGCCTTCGTCTCCGTTGCTACGAGGTGTAGTTCTCGAGAAAATGTATAATCTTGACTGGGGGTGCATAGTGCATGTTTGAAGCTGTCTTGCTCGAGTCTGACTCTGGAAAGCCTCCATAAGGGGCCTCTTGCTCGAGTTCGAACTGTTCTTAGTCTGCATGCAGTACTCAGGCGTGCGACACTTGATCTCGAAGGCAGTCTCTTTGCGTTTCGATTGAGAGCGCATCTCATTTTACAACAGAACAGAGTGTCTGTGTTTGCTAGGACTTTGGCAAGTGTAGCCAGAGCTATTTCAGTGCGCTTGTACTTGGTGGGAGGGGCATTAGTGTTCGACATTGGCACTGCGGATCGCTATGTGCATATCCAGTAGTAACACACCGCCAACCGACAAGGTCTCAGTAAATACTATGCTGCTTCTTGTAGATGTAGTTCTGTCAGCTGATATACAAGTGACAAAATCAAGAGAAGACTTCAGGCCGAAAGTGGTGATCTCGGCATGGTCTTAGGAGTTCTCAAGGTGACTGCGACGTATATCAGCCGCTTTATCTATTTTCCTTCTGGTATTTGCTTCCTGTACATGAACTCAGTGCCTAGGTGGCCGTAAGCAAGGTGCGTTCTATGTGCCAGACGCGTTGATACTGAGATCACTCGCCGATAACGTGTGTATACCCTTCCGGTTCAACCCACACTTCGTGTATCTCTCTTATGTCAAAATCCCGCCGCTCTCCTGATCCAAGGGTCTACTTCTTTACAGCTGCGTTTCTAGAATGTCCCATGGTCAAGAACATGCCGAGGATGAGGTGCGTAGCCTTGCCGCTGTGCTTGTGTGAAGTATAGTGCGCATTACTTCCCGTCAGTCAAAGACGACGATCAAAGCTTACAAGCACTCGCAATGCGTCTGGTCAAGTGGAAACGTGACTGAAATGCCATGAGCGTAGCAAATTCAAAAAAGAGTCAGACCCTGACTCAATCTTATGCTGACGCGGGGAAAAGGCGGGATTGCGGCTTGCCTGTTGTAGACGGACACTAAGCCATATCTGGAAAGAACCAGTGTATATATATATACTGGAAAACTCCACATACTTCATCAAAGCAGATGCAAAGTAATTCTTCATCATGGCAGAGAACGGTAAGCGTGTATACGCATCGTATGCAACGAATCTGACTGATGAAGCCACAGACTCCGAGCAGATGAAAGCGCGCCTCAAAACCGCCTACGACGCCATCGCCGACACTTACAATGCAGCCTTCACGAAACCCGACGATCCTGTCCGCCTCTCCTATCTAAACACACTCCTCTCAAATCTCCCCAATACGACCACGCAACCACTCCGTGTTCTCGAGCTGGGCTGCGGTGCGGGCGTCCCCGCAACAAAGCACCTGCTCGAGATTCAAAAGCCCGTGATCCACGTTACGGGCAACGACTTATCAACCTCGCAGCTTGATCTCGCACGTAAAAATCTTGCCGCGTATGGTGAGAGACTGGAGCTTGTGGAGGGCGATATGCTGGGTTTGGCGTTTGCGGAGCAGACTTTTGACGCTGTGACCGGGTTCTATAGTATCATTCATTTGCCTCGCAAGGAGCAGACGTTGCTTGTGGGCAAGATTTCGAAGTGGTTGAAGCCGGGTGGCCTGCTGCTGGCCAATTTTGCGGTCAATGAGTCAGAGGTGAATGTCGAGGAGAAGTGGCTGGGCCAGGATGAGGGGTGGATGCACTGGAGCTCGTGGGGCGAAGAGGGCAGTGTGAAGATGCTTGCGGATGCGGGTTTGGAGATTGTGATGAGGGAGACGAAGCAGGTTGAGGGAGATGCGAATTTTGTCTGGCTTTTGGCGAAGAAGGCTGGAACTTGATGTGAAGCTGGAAACACGATGCAATTATTGGTGGTATCAAAGAGTAGAGAGAAACGATACAACTCGCAATAAACATCAGCAAAATTGCTGGAGAAGATCGACAGACGTTATCACCACCCGTAATCCGGCAACTTCCACCCCTCCTCCCCATCGTCTCCAAAGAGTCTCATGAACAGCTGTGGCAATCTCAAGAACGCCACAATGCCAACAATAGCCTGGAAGACCCACACTCCCCACGCCGTCTGCGGATTCGCCCACTGCATACCACCTGGCGGGGGCTTCTGGTGCTTCTCCACATACGGGCGGAAGAAATCTTCGTACTTTCGCAGTGCCGCTGGCACCTCCTTAGCAGACTCGATCTTCGACAGCTCGCCGGAGATCAGAAATGCGCCGGTCATTGCCAAACTTGTACCGATGCCCATGGTTGCGAAGGCTGCGTCGCCGAGGACCACGCAGTGGCCGCTGACCCACTGCGGTGCGACAACACGACACCAGCTGGATATTATTAGAATTTCGATTCGAAGTCGACAGGGCAGTACTTACTGCGACATGTAGAAGTCATCAGTAGCATCTAGGCCATCCAAGAAGCGCTGGCTCTGCCACCCAATATTCTGGAACCGCTGGCGGAGATACTTCTTCTGCGTTGCAACATCCGCATGGACAACATCCTCCAACTCTTGAAGACGCTCTTGCTTCGAATTGGTAATGGTCAGATAAACGCCCATTGTCTTCTTGTTACAGTGCGGCCTCAGATGCATACCCAAGCCCTGTTTCCTGTCAGCAGCAGCCCTTGGAAATCCCTCATCCGAACTTACCGGCGGGATCTGGCACCACCTCCACAGCGAATCGTCCTCCGGAAGTCTCGGGATAGAGAAGAACCCAATGTACATCCCAGACGGCTTAATATGCTCCGCCCTATCTTCCTTTCCGAACATAAAACTGCGCGTTTTGGACGCAATCCCATCGGCGCCCACAACAACATCGAACTTCTGATTGCCCACCTTCCCATTCTTGAAGTACACATCAACACCAGACCCATCTTCCCGCTCTTGCATAGCATCTACACTTTCACCATACACGACCTGAATCTTCGCGCCCTTCTCTTTAACCTCATTCACCCCATCCAGCAGCAGCCCCGCCAAATCACCCCGCAGGATCTCATACTCGCTACTCGCACTCTGCTGTTTCGCGTTGCCAGTCGCAGGGAACGTAGCAGCGACCTTGCCCTCGCGGTTCAGGAACGAGATCCCCGTCTCCGTGGTGTGCAAGGCTTTGATAGTGGGCTCCAAGCCCAGTTTATTGATGACATCAACCCCAGAGCCGCGAATATCAACAGCCTGGCCCGTGGTGCGCGGAACAGGACTCTTCTCGATGAGTGTGATGGTAGGAGGCGACTTGAATCCAGGCTGGCGTGCAAGCATGAGTGCCAGCGAGGCGCCTGCGACGCCAGCGCCCGAGATGAGGATGTTGAGTGGTTCCGCCATCGCGTGTGAAGAAATCAAGAATCGGCAAGTTTGAACAGTAAGACGTTGGCAACGAAGCGCTCTACTACTCTACATTCCTTTACGCATCACAGCGCGCAAACGCACAAACTTATCCTCCAAGCCTGCTCACACCCAGCGCCCCGAGAACCCCGTCGACTGCTGTTGTTGGCCCCGAGACCCCGAGCGATGGGATTCGCGCGTCGTCCGCTCTAGTCCAATCGCAGCTGCGGACGTCATCACTGGCGGCTCACCATCGATGGAATCGCGGGTGCCTGGCGCGACAAACACACACCGTGAGGATAAGCCTTTGCGTCTGTAACGGGTGTTTTTCGCTCATGCGGTACTGAGGAGGTTAGCCAGGGGGCCTGACTTACACACGAGCAGGTTTTTTGTTGTTGGTGTTGTCGCGGCGTGTGGACAACCTCCGTGTTTGAACAGCAGCGCTCTGCGATACCTAGCTAGGAGATGTGTTGGAAGCCACGCATCGCGATCTGGACTGTAAGGCGTCCCTCATGGTGCCGCTGCCCAAATAAGCCTTCACCTAGACGACAAGCTTTACCGCAACCGCCTCTACCAGTGAACAGCCACCGAGCAAGTCTGGTGTGCATCGCATGCGTGTCAGCATCGGATCGGAGGGAGATGTCGCCCCGGCACCGACGTCGATGCTTCAACCACGGCGCCAGTCGGTGCTGCAGAGCAGGATAGGCAGCAAGTTGAGGCACCGATATGGTCCGATGTTTTGACGGTGGTGGTGGTGAGGATGACGATGAAGATGACGAGGTGCAGGTTTGTAGTGAGTGTAAGTTATGTAGTACTGATCGATAGGTTATGTTCCTGCTTCGTGCTTGCAAGATTCCCGCGGTGTAACAGCTAGTGTACGAGGAAAGAGGAGTGAGCATGAGTAAGACTTGGAATTTATCTATTTCCCAGCAGCAACGACTTCAAATCTACAACAGGAGAATTCGGACAGGTGTCTGTTGAACCACCCAATCCCCTCCCACCTTCTCACACTCGAGCCCTGACGAGACGTAAAACAAAACAGCACCTTTTCCATCAACACATACACCCTCTTCCCCCTCACCAATTTGACTTTCCCCCTTACAAATACAACCCAGTAATCCACCACCCGGGGCCCCTCCACCCCCCATTCAACCACGCCTTCCCCTCCTGAACCTTCATCCCCACCGTCCTAAACCCCACTTTCCTCAACACCCGCTGACTGCCTGGATTCTCCACATCCACTCCGGCTTCCACATACCACAACCGCCTCTCTTTATCCAAATCCATGCCCGCATCCACTTCCCGCCCCTCTCCACCTCCCTCTATACAACCACCACCCCCAGCAGCACGCCACTCCCGCACCTTCTCCCCATACGCGGCCAGCAGCGCCCGCGCAGCCTCCGTCGCGTACCCCTTCCCGTGCGCAGCGGCGAAGAACGCGTACCCCAGGACGCGCGAGTCGAGGACATACTCCTGCAGCGCCAGCGCGCGGGCTGCGCTCTCCGTCGCGTCGACGACAGGTCCTGAGCCGACTTCCTCCGCGGCTTCTAATGCTTTGGGAAGCTGGGGGAGGAGCTCGGGGCCCGAGGGGCAGCGGCGCAGACTGATGCTGCCGAGGTGGGTGCCTAGTCCTGCTTCTCCTTTTCCTTCTTCTTCTGCTTCGTTATCATTGTCGCTGTTGTCGTCACTGGGGCAAGTGCGTTCAAACACCGCGTAGAACCAGTTGTCGTACTGCGTCATGTGCTCGATCATCCACGTCCGGCTTTCCTCGAGCGACTTGGTCGCGCCGTGCAGACTGGCGTGTTTCAGCGCGAGTAGGATGGGGAGCGGGTGGGAGGTGTAGGCGGGTGAGGTGGGCGTGGGGAAGTGCGGGCGGTACCTCTGGGGATTTAGTGGGGAGCGTGGAGAATGTGGAACAGGTGGAGTGTGGTGGAGGGGACAGAGAAGACAGAGTAGGGGTTGAGGGAGATGGGAGGCAGCAAGAAGGGGAGCGTCGGTAGCCAGAGATTTTGTCTGGGGCTGTTCTTCTCTTCTCTTCTCCCCCCAACCCATCCCGTCTCACCCCAGGAACAAGGAAAATCTTCGCTTACCTCCAGCCCGTAGCCACAGGATCAGACCAGTTCTCATGGAACCACTGGACATGCTGCGAACCGCGGGATGTGTCTGTGAGCCGGACCAGCTTTAATCGGGGTGTCGTTATCACAGACGCTGGGGTGGGGAGTTGAGGAGTTGTCGACATGGTGAATGAACGAAGGGCTAGAAGCGTGACTTTCGAACAGGACGGATTATTGAACGGTAAATCGATGAAAGCCCAGTATCAAGATCGCACACACCGATGGGCGCCTAGCGAGTCGATGTATCTTTTCTCCCTCGTCTCCTGTCGAGTGCTTGTAGGTGCGTGGCCGTTGCTTGCTCTTGCTATTTCTTTCTTGCTCGTCCTTGCTGCTTCAAGCGCATCGTCTATGCTTTATATAGTGGAGGTTCCCAGCTCGCGGTGACTCACTCAGTCACTCACGCGGCGACCCAGCCTGCCCTGCTCATGGACCGGAGCAAGAACACGACAGTTTCATCCTTTTGCAGTGATAGTCACACAAGAAGTAGTGCTGACTCACGTTACGGTGGAGTTTAAAACCGTACACAACTCCATGTCAGTGGCTGGTTTAAACGTGGCCGTGCCAGCCGAGGCTAGTAGTATGCGGGCGAGACCGCCGGTTGGGTCGGTCGGGTCTACGCGCTAGCAGAGTGGGCGAACCACACAGTCAGTGAGGAACTGAGCTGGGAATCCTTCCATGCTCGTAGCATCTTGTGAGTCTTTCGAGGTGTCTGAGATCGCGGTGGCATTAAAGGAAGGGGTATATTCGCTTTGAAAACAACCAACTCCAGCCATGACCATCCCACCCCCGTCCAGACCCGCCTGCCAGACAACCACCTGCAGCTGAACCACGGCTGAGGCTTCTCTAGGCCAGGAGCCGACCGAGATAATCACTCCAGAATCATACTCTCCCCATTCCCCAAATCCTTGAACCTCACATCCTCAAACTCGTCCTCGTCCCACACTCTCCCGTTTCCCTCCTCACCATGACCATTACCATTACTATCACCATGAGCATCCATCTCCCTCCTCGCCTCCCTCAACGCATCCTCCACTGTCCACACCCTCCTCTTCAAGAACCAACTCACAAACCCACCCCCCTTCTTCACCTCATCGTGCGTCGCGACCCAGTACCTCGCTTTGAGCATCCTCTGCGCCCTGACGCCGTTCATCGCGCCCAGGTTCAGCTGCTGCGCAGCCGAGATACTCACGTCATGCAGCCCGTGCAGGAACGCAAGGACCTTCAGCTGCGGGTCTGCGTCTGCGATGGGGGACAGGGCCGCGTGTGGGATCCCGTGCGGTGTGTATATGACGGCCTCGGCGGCTTCGCCGTTAGACGCGGATGAGAAGCTGGACTCGAGGCCGTCGCCGTTGATGGACAGGCTGGAGCGCGGTTTTCGCGGCGTGCTCGTGAGGAAGGGGTGCGTGGCGAAGGTAATCAGGAGCGCGGAGTGGTAATATAGAGAGTCGTTGGATGCGGTGAGGCGGGTGATGCTGAGCCACGAGGGGAGAGGCGCGAGCGAGACGTCGTGCCAGTCTGTGCCGGGGGCGAAGGGTGGGGTCGTGGTTACGCTGCGGAAATGCGACCACGAGCTGATGAGCTTGGAGGCTTCCTGGGGGATGTGTTAGTGGGAGAGCAAGGGAGCGAGTGGTGGGGAGGCAACGAATGGCGTACCTCAGTTGCGAAGACGGGCACGTCGCGGTGAATCTCGAGCAGGGTCTCTTTGTGGCAGTGATCGGTGAACTCGTGAGATATAGCCACGGCGTCAATCAGCGTCTCCTCGTCGGCGCCGGCAGCTCGTCGCTTGCTGCCTCTGCGCATCCCGCCCGCCAGCATTTCCACCTGACGCACCATCTCCTCGACCTCCGCTATGCTCGCGACGGCGCTGGGTGTGGCGTGCCATTGCTGGGAGAACCATTTAGCGACGTCGGACTGGCCGCCGACGAACCACGGGTCGATGAGGATGTTGTAGTAAACGCGGCTGCCATGCTTGACGGCGTTAGCGGGCCGCGGTAGCTGCAGCAGCCACGACGTGTCGGCGTTCAGGTGGTGCAGGATGGGGCGGCGCGTTGCGAGCGCTCTGACGACGGCATCGCGCGTTTCGAGGTGGAGCTGTTGCGAGGGCTCGTCCATGTCCATGGGTGCGAGCCGTAGCAGGCAGATTTCACGGCGGCATGGTGACGCGTTTATGTACAAACACACTCATGACGAGACTATGTTGCCACGCTAAGGCTGACAGCAAGCTAGCCATGACGCAGGGGCCAGGGTCCAATGGGCTCCATCAAGTCGAGCTTCGCCCTCTGCACAGCATGAAAAGATACGTTTTGTATCTTGAACTTTTCAGTATTGAACTAGTCTGCTATACTACACGAAACATCCTACCTGTTGTTGCCCAAGGCGATCCTCCAACGCCACGCAATGCAATGCAAAACAAACCCTCGAGATAAAAACAAGCGCCAATTTTGATGGGAACAAACAGGATGGTCGAGGAAGTCAGTCGTGTAAAAAAGCAGATTGAATGTAGAACGCGTAGTGTGAACAGACACGCCAAAGTATAGCAACATCAGTCAAGGTGTTCTTGCAACAACTTAGCTGGCAGGCATCGACTCGTTGTACTTGCGTGAGAACTCTTCAGCGACCTCCGAGTTCTTGACAGCAAAATACACTGGCGTCAGACCCTTGTCCTTGCCAGGTCGTGTGGCTTGCACCATCTTCTTGCTGCTACCAGCAACGGTCGAGCGTAGCGCCGGCAGAATCTGGTAGTTAAGAGGTGTCGCTCCGCTGGGAATGCGAATGCGAACGAAGCACTTGCCGCTCTCCTTATCCTTGAGGATCCAGAGGGGGCCACGTGCAAAGTTCTCCCACTTCTTCGTACCGTCGCCCTGGTCGACTTGCTGCTTCGCCAGCGCGAGGTCAATGTGGAAGACGATGTCGTTGGTAGCCTTCTCCTCCGGTGTCAGCTGCGACAGATCGACCTGCTCATGCTTCTCTCCTTCCTCATCATCTTCAGCAGCAGACTCCTTGTTGGTCTCTGTCTCGGAGAGGGGGGTACCGGCGCGAGAGTTGAAGACAGAGGAAGGAACAGAGCTGGGAGCCGATGCGCCAAAGTTGGGTGCAAGCAGCGATGATCCAGGAGCTCCACCGAAGCTAAAGAGACTGCCAGATGGGGGAGGCTTAGCAGGAGTAGTAGAGAACTCAGCCGGGGAAGGAGTGGCAGGTTGGAACTGGAATATGGGCCCATCCTTCTTCTTCTCGGTCGCAGGCGCACCACCGAACTTGATCGGAGTGCCGACCTTGAACGTCTGGTCACCACCAAACGCGTTCTTTGGAGGTGCGGTATTAGCACCGGCGTTCTCGAAGTTGAAGAAGGCGAAAGGCTTGGCTGGAGGTGTTGAGGTGCCGTTCGTCTGGCCGAAGATAGACGCGGGCTTATCGTTCTCCTTCTCTGCCTCGCTGCCGGCATCATCCGCCCTGGTCATCCGCGACAGTAGACTGCCCTTTTCCGTCGCTTGCTTCTTACTTGGCGCGTCATCTGAGTCAGTCTCGGATTCAGCTAGCTTGCGCTTGGGCGAAGTCGACCCAGTAGAACCAGCCGGCTGCTCATCCTGCGACTGATCTTCTTGATCGTCCTCCTCATCGGTGTCATCTTGATGAACTGACGACGGACCGGACGACAGGTGGCTGAACAGGTTGCCTGATGGGCTAGGTGCAGCACTGGGTGTATCGAAAACGGAGCGCCCACCGGCTGTGGAGGGCGCAGGGCTTGATGCGCGGAACAGGCTGGGTGACGAGGTACCGCTTGCCGGCCTTGCCAGGTTGGCGAAGAGGTTCGTGGCAGCAGCCGGCTTGTTTTCAGTTGCCGGCTTCGCGAGACTGGCAAAGGGGTTTGTGGAAGTAGCCTGTCTGTCGTTGGTGGACTTCACGGGTTCGGGAACAGGAGTAGGTGTCGTAGCACCGGAGCCATTGGTCGATCCAGGAAGACTGAACCCGCTGGCAGAGGCAATGGCCTCCTTCTCCTTGGCCAGACGCTCAGCCTCTTCCTTGTCGTAACGAGCACTCCACTCCTCCTCAGTCTCATCGTCCGAGTCATAGTCGGCATCCTTGGCCTTCTTCTTACGCTCAGCTGCGAGTTGTTCGTACGTCTTTGCGTTTTTAGCGAACGCGGCCATGAAGTCTGTGTTGCCACCACTGGAGCTGCCGCCAAAGCTCGGGGTGAATCCACCCGAAGACGCAGCTTTTGGTGCACCGAAGGATGGCGTGAAGCCAGTAGGGGCGGGAGCGGAGGCGGGAGCTGATGCTTTGGGTGCGCCAAAGGTGGGAGTGAAGCCAGATGGAGCAGCTGCAGGCTTGGAGGCAGTCGTGCCGTTCAATGCGGACGAACCGGTAGAGGCGCTGAACGAGGGGGTGAACCCGGATGTGCTAGGCTTGGGTGCTGAAGGACCAGCGGATGCACTGAACGAAGGAGTGAAGCCCGTGTTTGATGCAGCAGGCTGTGACGGCTCGACAGACTTCTCTGGTGTCGCGCCTTGGCTAATAGCCTTGGAGAAGAGACTTGAGGTCGCAGTCGCGGGAGGGTTAGCTTTGGGTGTTGTGGAGAAAGATGAGGTCGCCTTTGGTGTTGGTGTGGAAGGTTCAGTAGGGCGGGATCGTTTAGACGATTCCTGCTCTTCTTCAGTAACCTTACGCTTTGTAGAGAGGACAGACTCGTTGCCCGTGATCCCCTTTGCCATCGCCCGTTGCTTCTTTGCATTGTCGATCTTGGCTTTGAGGGTGCGCGATTGCTGGTGGTGCCAGATCGACAGAGCAGACCAGTCAGCGACCGGCGAAGAGTTGGTGAGGAGCTCGCGGAACTTCAGGTTCATAGACTGGAGTTGAAGGCCCAGCTGGACTATGTGGTCAACGAGGCCTTCTGGGTCGCCTTGTGGGGCGACCAGATTATCAACAACCCAGTCTTTGGGGACGTTGAGTTTGCCAATCTTGGGCAGCTGTGGTGCGGCTGTGTTGATTGTGGGCACATCGGGCGTTGTAGACTTTGCGGGTGTCGGTAAAGCAGGAGCCGGCGCCTTGTTGAAGAGGCTCGACCCACTTGATTGACCAGGGAGACTCGCGAAGGGGTTCGAGGGGGTCGGTTGCTGAGCGGGTGTCTCTTCTACTTCGGGCTTTGAAGGTGTGGCTGCTGCTGGGGTATTGTTGGCCTGGAAAGAAAAGCCAGAGCTCTTGGGCTGTGCGGTGAACATTCCTGCCTTTGCCTGCTCATTGTCGGCGTTCTTGGCAGGCTGCGGTGTGCTGAACCCACTAAACATGCTCGTCTTGGGCGCTTCTGGTGCTTGGAACATGGGCGCAGCCGCAGGCTTCTCGCTTTCCTTTGGTGCGTTCTCCTTGTTCTGCGATGTACCAAACATGCTGCTGAAGTCAGGTGCAGGTGTGCTTGCTGGCTTCGCAAGTCCAGCAAAGAGGCTGTTGCTCTTTGGCGTCTCTGGCGCGTTGCTGAAAAAGCTAGGCGTGGCGGGTGTCGGCTCCTGAGCCTTTGGTGTTCCTTGCTGTTGACCAAAGCTAAACGCGGGTGCGCTGGCCGGCGTTGCCTCCTGCGCTTTGGAAGCCTCTGATGTCTGACCGAAGCTGAACGTGGAGGTCTTTGCAGGTGTCGCCTCCTGTGCCTTTGCGGGTTCTGCTGTTTGACCGAAACTGAACTTGGAGGTGGCTGCGGTTGACGCGTCCGGTGTCTTTGGTGCCTCTTGTGTCTGGCCGAAGCTGAACTTGGATGTGCTTGGCTCTGTGGATGATTGCAGCCCTGCGAATGGGTTACTGGCAGGTGCAGGTGTAGAAGCTGCCGCGCCTCCAAACATGGTTGAGGCTGGTGTTGCGGGCTCTGCAGGCTTTGGTGTAGACGCGCCGAGGTTGAACAAGCCCGGGGAGGCAGTCGCAGGTGCAGCTGCTGGGGTGGTCTCGCTCTTCTGCGCATCTGAGCCGGCGCCGAAGCCGCCAAAGGCTGGTGTTGCTGAAGGTGTCACTGCAGGCGTCGCATTGCTCTGTGCCGCGCCACCGAAGTTGAAGATGCTCGTTGACGCTGCTGGTGTGCTAGCGGGAGCAGCAGAGCCAGTCGCGCCGAACTGGAATGTTGATGTGCTTGCGCTGGCCGGGGCGGCTGTGGTTGAGGCACCGAACTGGAATGAGGGAGTGCTAGGCGCGGCAGGTGTGGATGCGTTTGCACCGAAGCTGAAGGCTGGCTGCGAGGCTGGCGCTGGTGTGCTCGGTGTGGCGGCTGACGAGCTGGCACCGCCAAAGCTGAAGGCGGGCGCGCCGTTTGTGGTACCGAACATACTGGTCGACGCGCCAGATGAGCTGGTTGTCGAGGTCTGCTGAGCTCCTCCGAAGGTGTTGCTTGCGGGCTGCGCGCCGAAGACGGAGCCGCCAAAGGTTGTGGACGCGCCGTTTGTGGCAGGCGCACCGCCATTGAGGCCGCCGAACGGGTTGTTCGTGGACGAGGCAGGAGAAAAGTCGAAGCCGCCGGCTGGGGGCTGGAAGGTGCTACCCTGATTGCCAGCGCCGAAAGAAGGGGCGGGGAAGGAGTTGTTGGTGAAGGTGTTGGTCGAGGTCGAGTTCGCAGCCTGCGCGGGCGGGAAGCTGTTTGTTGTGCTACCTCCAAAGGCGCCGCCGAACATGCCACCCGAGGCGTTTGCGCCGCTGTCGCCGCCAATGGGTGCAGATGCGCCAAAGTTGAAGCTGGGCGTCTGTTGGCCTCCGCCGAAGCTCACGCTCTGTGACAGACCCTGTGATGTCGCGTTAGCCTGAGCAGCGCGTTGATACTGCAAGTGCCTCGTTCGCACGGCCCGGCGATGCGCGGGGCTCCACTTCTCGACCATGTTCGCGGCAGGGAGTGCAGTGCGAGTGGTGGATGTGGTGGATGCGGTGGACGTGGGCGCGGTTGGGCGCGTTGATGCGGGTGTTGCTGTGGGTGTGGACGTGGGCGTGGGTGACTTGACTTACAGACGAGGCACCGGCTGCGCGGCGGGGTTTTGCTGTTTTGATTCTGCGCGGCGAGGGTCAGCGTGCGAAAGTGAAAGTACGAGTGAAGTCAACACGCGACCGGGGTCGTCCGTTGGGGTGAAGGGAACCTACTTGCGCGCTGCCAATTGCGCTGCCGTGGCCCGCTGCGGCACTTCGGCAGGCTCATCGCGCTCGTCGTACGGCCTCTCTGGACGGCCCTGTCCGAACAGGTTCGCGCGTTTGCCAGACATGGTTGCGCCTAATGAGTTGACGTGCGGCGCTGTGATGGTCGGGATGGCAGGAAATGTTTTGACGTTCGGTGTTAAGACGAGTCTGTGCTCAAGACGTCACGCTAGATATAGCACAGCTGCATCCACGCGCTAGCTGAGCGCAGTCGACACCTTCACCTCGATACTCGAGACATTTTGCTACCGTTGTTTGTTTGTTGTTCTCCATGTGTGCAAACAAAGTAGCGCTATCGTGATAATATTCACATTCACCAACTCGACCATCTGTGAAGCTGCAGCTTGTCATGACAGGCAGCGTTCCCAGCCACTCACCGGTCAGATCAGCCGTGCAGCTTGTGGCACCTGATAGTCAACGGATGGATTGCTGTATAGCCCAAGAATCTGCTCGAAACTAGAATCTCATCCCGGTTTATAAAGGTAGTTATAGTTCTGCAGAGCATTTGTGTCTCTCTACTTTGCTCTTTGTCTGCCAGTAGCTGCTTCGCCTCACGCCTGATGCACGTGAATATCTTATTGAGCCCGTTGTAGGGATCTGTTCGCACCTCAACCCACCAACCCTAACAATGTTTGTTTTGGCACTCTTGCAAATCACCTCGGGGCTGATGACAACAAATGTTATGGTTGCCCCGAGCGACCCATGACCACATCACTTTTGCTGCAAGACAAGTGAAAGGAACTCCTGTCAGGCTGAACTAAGTAGTTTACCAGCAATGCACTTGGACACTAAACGCAATCGGCACGTGGTGATCACGGCTCGACCGCCGAGCATCCGTCGAATGATTGTAAACCCATCAAAAGTAACCACGTGACGTTCCACGCGCATGCCATACACCACATTGAATTCTGTGCAAGCTACGTGGAGATCTCTTCCAGTGGGACAACCCTTATTGAGACCCCAGAGCCAGATTGGTATCGAAGAACGACTTCAAAAACATTTACGGCTTGTGATGAGCTCGCTCAAGCTGATCTAATTGACCACCTGATTTCGAAATGGGTTCGGTGCACAATGGCAGGATGGGGAAGATCGAGTGGCAATTTCTGTTACACCACGCATCACGCTTCTTCGTTTGCAAAGCGTAGCGCTGATGAGATGGCTTGGCTTGGTAAGAATGTCAATTCGACAGCTTGATATTACATGCCAACTGAGAGCAGTGAAGGCATCTACGCCACTTTATAACAGAGATTAGCGATAGCAGTACAAACGGTTCCAAGAAAGCGCTCACAGCTCTGCCCTAACGCCCGACTTGGAGCACCGACAAGAAGATTTGAACTATCAATCAAGGAGCGACTTGCGAGAATTACGGCTTATTCCTTTGCAGTTAATATAAGCTCGGTACCTACACGGGGCTGCATGTCCAGCTTGAAATCTCCGACAATGCAGATCGAGAGCTAAAAACCAACTCAATTGACCCATATATCTCACCGATCGTACGCACTCATCTGCCCATGTGTTCTCCTCTTCCTGTTGTACCGACGCGAGCCATGACGAGATATGACGGCAATGGCGGTGTTCTCGGCCAACATAGTCAGAATCTGGTGTTTCGAATAGACAAACACGGTCCATTAGAACACTCTCTACTCTTTGACAACGTCAAATGTCTTACTCATTGTTTCCCTAGATGTCATAGTACTCAGGCCGGATATAAGCGCATATGAAATTGAGCATGGTCTGTGTAACGAAACGAGCGCGAACTGCCAAGGCAGCTGGACAGCATGCGTCGGCCGTTTTTTTACGTGCATCTGAACCCTGCGCGGATGTTGTTACCGAACGTCTTGACCTTGTTTATAATGCCTGCTGGTCAATGCGTTAGGCGGAATACTCGGGAGGCGATATTCCCGTACCGTGATTCCAGATGAGGAGTAAATTGTTTCGATGAAGGGTTGGCAGCAGAACTTGGAGGCCCTGTTCAAGCGGTGAAGTAATGCAGGGTAATCGCTCAGTTCTGATGGCTTACATGCTCCGAGGAGAAGTGACACGTCTGTTGGACAGACTGTCCAGTGACTTGTGCCACGGTACCACCGGGTGATTAAAAGAAGGTTTACGGCAGTACGTCTACAGAAGCCGCACAGGGGATCTGCACGCTAACATCTCGACTGCAGTCAACGAACAGTGGGCTGAGGAAGCTAGACAAGCCCACGAGTAGACCCAGATTTGAGGGGGCTAGCCGTAAACACATGCCACGAGGAGTATATATTGAGGCCAAAGAAAGGAAGCCTCCTCTTCAGCAACATTAGCAGCTCTCAGCTACCCAAGAATTTACACAAATCACCATGCTCTTTCTTCAACAGCTTGCCGTTGCCACCTTGGCTTTCGGCACCGCCTTAGTCGACGCTCAGACAAAGACCGGCAAGACAACAAGATATTGGGATTGCTGCAAGCCATCATGCGGATGGTCTGGCAAGGCCTCTGTCAGCTCTCCTGTCAAGAGCTGTGACAAGAGCGACAACCCTCTTGCCGACATGGCAGCCAAGAACGGATGCGAGTCTGGAGGTTCCGCCTTCATGTGCACGAACCAGAGCCCTTGGGCTGTCAATGACAACCTTGCGTACGGTTTTGCTGCAGCCAAGCTCTCTGGTCTGAGCGAGTCTAACTGGTGTTGTGCCTGTTACGAGTGAGTACTCGCAGTGTCAGTTGCGTCTTCTTCGTCTAACATCCTTTCCAGATTGACCTTCACATCCGGACCCGTCAGTGGCAAGAAGATGGTCGTACAGGTGACCAACACTGGCGGTGACCTCGGTGATAACCATTTCGACTTGCAGATGCCCGGTGGTGGTGTAGGTCTGTTCAATGGCTGCACTGCACAGTTTGGCGCTCCTTCCACCGGCTGGGGTGCACAGTATGGAGGCATCTCGTCGCGATCTCAGTGCGACTCGTTCCCAGCGAAGCTGAAGGCAGGATGCTACTGGCGATTCGATTGGTTCAAGAACGCAGACAACCCCAGCGTCTCTTTCCAGCCGGTCACCTGCCCCTCGGCCCTGACTGACAAGACTGGTTGCAAGAGAAACTAGGCTGTGGAGAGCGATAAGTTGAGGGTCGAGATGCAGACAAGAGTTCAAGGACGAGAGACAGGAGCGTGGCGACACTAGATGAGTCAAATTGTCGACAAAGCAAGCACGCTGGTCGCCAGCAATGTTGTCGAGGAAGGTGCAGTAAGGCTGATCAGGGAGTTGGCCCAGGCGTGAGAGAGCGGCATTCGTTCCGCTGTCACACATCAACCACACCAACCATCGACTCTCACTACTTACTTATCCGCCAGCCACCAAAATCAGTTAACAATGCAATTGTATTACAACGAGATACCTTCTGTGCTTGCTAAATATTTGCATCCCTTCATGTTCGAGGAATGAGGTCCTCTTCCTTCAGAACAAAAAGTGGGTCGAGAAACGGTGTCCGCGGAGCGCTTGGCGTGGCGGATCTTCCGTCTTGAAGTCATGCTGTCATGGCACATACACTCATCACGAACTCATCCCAGGGAGGTCCATTGTGATGCTACAGGCGTTGTGAGCCATCGATCTCAGGAGTATGGCACGACCGAAATGGCTGGCGTCCTTAACGCAACATGGCGAAAAGCCACCAGCCATGCTGAAATTCAGGAGCTCGGACGGCTTCATTATTGGCACTGTCGCTTTGGCTGTATTTACTGTAAGTAGCACCATTGTAGACATCTTGGCATATGATGGTGTGAGCTCACTAAACCCAGGACATGTTCTTGTACGGAGTCATCGTTCCTGTCATACCATTTGCTTTGCATAGTCGTGCCCATGTTGAGCAAGACCGGGTACAATACTGGGTTTCAGTCCTGATCGCCATCTATGGTGCTGCGCTTCTGGCGTTCTCTCCGGTCTGCGGTTGGCTTGCGGACAGAGGGGCTTCCCGACGATCGCCGCTTCTGCTTGGTTTGATGGCGTTACTTGGATCTACTGTGCTCCTCCAAATTGGCAACTCAACTGGTATTCTGATTGCCGGCAGAGTGTTACAAGGCGCTTCAGCTGCTGTTGTGTAAGTCGTTCTGGACATTGTTCGCTTTCATAGCTGATCGTCTCTTAGATGGGTGATAGGTCTCGCGTTACTAGCAGATACTGTTCCTCAAGAGAATCTTGCACAAGCCATGGGCTATGTGAGCTTGGGCATGTCTCTTGGTATTCTAATCGCACCTTTGCTAGGCGGTGTTGTCTTTGACAGGGCTGGCTATGATGCGGTCTTTGGCATGGCGTATGGCCTGATCGGCTTGGACATTGTACTCCGATTATTGCTTGTCGAGAAGAAAGTTGCTGCAAGGTGGGATCCGGTTGCTGAGACTCAAGTGGAGGCTGCGGCGACGACAGACAGTGGGCACGCAATTGCTGAGGACCAACCGTCGGACACAGAAAAAGGTGTCGTGGCTGGACAATTGGACGCCGACAACTTGCCCGAGAGCACTACCCTGAGAGCTCGTAGACGCGATCGTCTTCCACCTGTATTGGCGCTATTGTATTCCCGCCGACTTCTAGCTGCACTATTCTGCGCTCTGATCCAGGCCGCACTTCTCACCTCCTTCGACTCAGTACTCACGATACATGCGGCCACTCTATTTGGGTGGACAGCTACAGGAGCTGCACTTCTCTTCTTGCCGATCGTAATCCCGAGCTTCTTAGCACCAGTATTCGGCTGGTTCAGCGACAAGTACGGTGGTCGCTACCCCGTCACTCTAGGTTTTCTCGGTGCATGCCCTCCTCTTATTTGTCTTCGCTTCGTCGATGAGAATACGATGAGAGACAAAGTCATCCTCTGTGCACTCCTCGCACTCACCGGACTCTTCCTCACGCTTACATTTCCGGCTATCATGGCAGAGATTTCGGGTGTTGTGGAGGCAAAAGAGAAAACCATGCTTGCGAGCGGCCGTGCGGGTTTCGGGCCAGGAGGCGCATATGCTCAAGCGTACGGTTTGTTCAACATGGCTTTCGCAGGCGGATGTATGGTGGGACCGCTATTGGCAGGCTTCATTGTTGAGGACAAGGGCTGGTCAATCATGGCACTGGTTCTGGGAATACTCTCAGCTGTCACAGCTGTGCCTGCTTGTTTGTGGTTGGGAGGGTGGATAATGGGAAGTCGGAAGTAATAGTTTCGTTAATGTAGATGGATAACCTTCATTATGCTACTCTACATTGACTAAGCGAGACTCATCAATGTGGAAGAGTTTGTGGAGCGCAGCGGTCGCCTCCTCAAAGTCGATCTTGTCAATCTCTTCTTGCATCCGAACACGGCTACTGACGACACGTCGGGCTACAGTGGTCCACTCTAGCGTCCCATCCACGATAAATCGGGCGGCAGAATCTACCTCGACTGGCAGTAGCTTACCGGCTCTCTTCCTGACAACGCCATCAATTATGACCGTCTCGATATCAGCAGGAGTCGAGTGGAGGAGTATGGCAGCAACGGGATCGTGCTGGGCTGCAGCAACCATGCTCGGGCTCAGAGCATCAAAGATAACAAGATCTGCTTTGTAGCCCTCCGCGATACGACCGATAGTATTGCCCATATTCACTGCTTCAGCACCCTTGATCGTGGCGAGATTGTATGCAGCCTCTACGCTTAGGTTTTGCGGGATGGTACGCGGCAGCTTGCCTTGTTTCAGGTGGTATTCTCCAAACGCGTTTCTTGCATTTTGCAGACCGATTCTTGCTTCAGTGAGGACAGAGCCTCCAGTGATGGTATGGCAGTCGACCCCGAGGCTTGCATTGTGCTGCAGACCTATCGAGTGTCCAGTTGCACCGCCATCCACGAACGAGGCATCAAAACAGTAAGGTCGCCCCATAGCCATCTGAAGTTCTGAGCTAGGAGTGGAACTAAGATGAGTGCCAGCTGCTTTGATGAGTTCGGCATCAGCAGCTTTGATGTCCCCGCCATGAGAGATGATGATGTTCTCGTCGAGAAGATCAAGATTTTTCAGATTCTGAACGACATTCCCCAGGCTCACTGAGCCATGGGTAGTTATTGTCTTGACACCCTTTGATTTTACTCGGGAGAACAGTGCCTTGATCATCTCTAGTGGTAAGAAGAACAGGTCAAATGCGAAACCTAGTGTAACGCGGCCTGAACCGAATGGTCCTTCATCAGCGAGCTTGTCGAAAGTCTCCATAACCCAGTCTTCTAAAGGATTTGGATGGAAACTCAATGGGCTGAAACCCTTTACGCGCATGATGGGCGTGTAGCAGAACACAGACCGAATTCCAGATGACGCAGTAGCAGCAATAGCCTGTCGAGCATGGTCTGGGGAGCAGGTGATGTGCGCGTGATCGACTACGGTCGTTGTGCCTGCTGCGATACCTTCTAGCATGCCTGCAAGCTGACCGTAGAATACGTCTTCTGGCGAGAACTGGAACGATTGCAAGTTACCTTCAGCGGTCAGTCGCAGTCAGAGAAGGTTTCCCTGTCATGACTTACCGGTCACCATATATTCCAGCAGCTGCTCGTTGGCGTGTCGCCCCTTGAGCTGTGTTTGCCAACCATGGTGGTGGGTGTCTATGAATCCAGGGCTGATAAGCTTGTCGGTACAATCGATGACCTCTACTTCATCGCTGGCTTCAAGATTTTCTCCAATCTTCGCGACTAGCCCCTTGTCAAGCAGTATATCAGTTTGCGCAGGAACCACGTGGTTCTGGGGGTCGTGTACAAGAACCACCCCGTTCTTGAGAAGGATTTTGCCAGACATATCGTTGGTGATTAATTGTTGAGAGATAGTCGTTGTTACGGCGATTTGGGAGACGTGCAAACCTTTGAAAGATTTATATCTACCTAGCCTCAAGTCAAATCCGACAAGTGTTAATTCCGAGATTGTGTCGCTTGAGCCAACAAGTCTCCGTCGCTGTATGCTCGAAACTCCGTCCAGATGACGTACTGAAGTTGGTAAGCCCCACGTCCCTTGACCGCGCCTATTGTCAGCAAGTCCAAACCAAGCGTGAGAACAGTAAGCAAAAGATCTAGCTGGTGGGAGAGAAACGCGAGTTTGGATTAGCTTCGAGTATATGATCCTCTAAGAGATTGGCAAATATATATGTCGTTCGGCATTACAGGAATTTCGGCCTTCCAAGTACGCGAGACCGAACAATACCCAAAGCTGTGTGCCCATCACCTCAATGGAGTGCTGTACTAGAGAGGCTGCAGAGTAGCGGAGGCCTCTGTCTCAGAAAGCAGATGCTTCACAGCAAAGCTTTTCTTGTGTGCCCGTATGAGGCGTTTGCAGGACTCGCTGCGCGGGCTTTGGTGCACATTACGAATATGGAACAGGAGACACAGAGCCTTTATAGTTGCGGCTTGTTAGTGCATTTGGCTTGTAGCTGAGACCATCTTCATCAGCGACAATTGATAGAATGCGGAGAGCGATGAAAGCTTGATGTGCAATGACGTAATCCGTGGTAGACCATGAAATCGAGTCAAACAACAAGAAGATCTCCTTGCCCTCGACACGCAACAAAAAGACATGATCAGACATACATGGCAAAGACCTTGTGAGAAATTCGAGCGCTATGCTCATGAATGGGCGTAGATCTTGGTGTCACACCCGCGCTAGTCATTGCCCTGAGCTCCCGCTCCTCTGCCTCGGGACATCCCACGACAAAAGCTCTCATCATCACGCAGTTTCGCACATCACTTGCGACATCCGTAATCGAGATCACTCTCGCCCTGTCCGAAATGACAAGCTGAGCGCCACACGATAGATTGTCGACCGATTTCGAATGCTCATCCGCATGCGGCGCCTGAACAATTGGTCCAACACCACAACATACGGAGTCGACGAAAGGCTTCGGCCCATTGCCCCTTCATGTGGACCCAGGAACCGCGCTATCGGCGGCTCCCGCTGCACAGATCGCCCAGCATGGTTGCGGTATGAGAGCGCCTGTTCTGCATCTAGCTCGAGCGTGAGAGCCTAAGCTGAGCACACCTGTGTGGCTCGAAGCCCACCCTGAGAACTGGAAAATGGTTCCAGGTGTCGGTCCACACCACTGAGGGCTCGAGTACAGCCTCTTGCACGCATGAGCGCTCGAGCCATACCGCCGCTGGTAGGTTGTATTTGACAACAGCCCGAGGCGATCATGCAGGCCGCGACTACTGTCAGGTTCAGCTCCCGGGCAGGCAATTGCTTCTGCTGATTACCAGCAAACGAACTCCAGGTGCTGGTTCGTAAGGTCAAGCGAACTGGCATCTACAAGGCATGACAAAAGCAAACATGACAGTCGGCGCTCCGGTCATCGCATTCTCTCGCACAGGCCATGGGTAGGTATTAGGATTCGCTGCCTAGCGATCTGAAAACGACACGGGTTACGAATACACAGTAGATGATGGTACCTACAAGATCACATGAAACCTAGCAAATTACGTTTACAACAAGAAGGCATTATCTCAGGAGTCGCCATTCCATGGAGGAATGGTTCATACCTTCTCCCAGCTTAAGTCGAACTGCCACCATACCTGATGAGGTGAGCGAGCTGTAATCCCATCTTTCGAAATTCTGGCGGATCCATCTTAGCGTTATGCGGGTGTGGGTGCTCTAGCCGTTTATTTGCCGCCAAGGACGCGAACCGATGTCGTGATTTCATGGCACAATTGCGATCTCACATCCCTCACTCTGCGCTCGCGGCAGCGGGTACACTCAAGACTGAAAGCGGGTCTTGCCACTGCAGTTGTACGTTAGTGTACAAATCGCAAGATCTGGGGATACGGAACACCAAAGACAACGATGTTGATGTTCGCCCGCCAGATTCCTGTCAGGTACGGTCTGACGATCTGGTATAATCTGCAGCTAGCCAACCAAACTTCTCCGATGCCGCACGCAATTCATTGAAGCCTACCAAAGCCATGTCGGCTCTTTTCCAGCCCAGACCTTACAAGCTCAGCGCCGTGCCCAGCCCAGACTTCCAAATGTCTTGTCGTCCGCTTCCTCTTTGCGAATTGATCTCGTACGTCCACAAGCACGTCATCCGATGCACGCCCTGTGATTGAACGGAACTTCTTTTCTCAAGGTTGTCTCCCACGCCAAGTCAGTACAGGCCGCTTCTAAGAGCGCCGCTTGCTTGGACACATCAAACCATAGCGCATGAGGCGTTATCTTCCGGCGTGGACCTGGATCCTTGCAGGTTCTTCCTACGAGTACATCACAGATCTCCACGGGTGGTGTGCTGAATTTGTTGTATAAGGGCGAACCCCGTCCTGTCTTAAAGTACTATCATACATTTGTGGACAAGCATAGTATCATATAAAGGTCACGTTTGTTACCACATCACACGACAGGCTCGTTGTGATCGCCAAATCCAGCTTTACGATCAAGCATCTCGCCAACACCTCGCCGTTGCCAACAAATAACGACATACCGCCAACATGGCTTCAGCTGGGCGAAGCGTGGCCAAGGTTCTTGGGATCAATGTCGACTACCGCAAGGAGGCAGACCCTCTAGAGAACTCGGGCGCGTTATCAGTATCTTCAGTCGATACTTACGTCGAGCGGGAACCTACCGCCGCTGAATGGTTTTCCAAATTCACCCCCTCTACCTCAGCATTCAAGCGTTACTTCCGTAGCTTGTTTCCTTTCCTCGACTGGATTTTCCACTACAACTTAACATGGCTCTTCGGCGATGTCATTGCTGGTAAGTACCACACAGTCTTGATTACAGGATCAAAAGCTGATAGTTCAAGGCGTTACGGTCGGCTTTGTCGTTATTCCCCAAGGTATGGCCTATGCTCTGCTGGCACAATTACCAGCAGAGTACGGCTTATACACTAGCTTCGTTGGCTTCATCCTGTACTGGGCTTTTGCAACATCCAAGGATATCACCATTGGCACCGTAGCTGTCATGTCTACGATCGTTGGTAACATCGTCGTCAAAGTGCGCGGCGAACACCCCGAGTTCACTCCACCCGAAATTGCCAGAGCTTTGTCTGTCATTGCTGGTGCCGTTCTGCTCTTCATCGGTCTCACGCGCCTCGGCCGTATCGTCGAGCTCATTCCTCTGGTCGCTATTACCTCTTTTATGACAGGTGCTGCCATCAGCATTGGTGCGGGTCAAGTACCGGCTCTCATGGGTATCTCTGGCGTCAACAACCGTGGTCCAACTTACCTTGTGATCATCGACACGCTCAAAGGTCTCCCACGAACCAAGTTGGATGCTGCGATGGGCTTGAGCGCACTGGCCATGCTCTACATTATTCGATCCTTCTGTAACTTCATGGCAAGGAAGCAGCCTACCAAGAAGAAGCTCTGGTTCTTCGTAAGTCATGTTTAATACATCCGTCTTCTCACTCTAACAATCTTCAGGTCAACACTCTACGTATGGCTTTCGTCATCCTCTTGTATATCATGATCAGCTACGTCGCAAACCGCCACGTCAAGGACGCGAAGAAGGCCAAATTCAAGCTTCTTGGAAAGGTACCTCGAGGTTTCCAGCATGCTGGCGCGCCAAAGATGAGCACCGAACTCTTGTCAGCTATCGCTCCTGACATTCCGGTTACCATCATCGTCTTGATCCTCGAACATATCGCCATCTCAAAGTCCTTCGGTCGCATCAACAACTATGTCATCAACCCATCGCAAGAACTCGTGGCTGTTGGCTTTACCAACGTTATCGGGCCCTTCCTGGGCGCTTACCCTGCTACGGGCTCTTTCTCGCGTACAGCTATCAAGTCCAAGGCTGGTGTTCGTACACCTCTCGCTGGTATCTTCACTGCTATCATCGTTCTTCTGGCTTTGTACGCTTTGACAGCCATGTTCTTCTACATCCCGATGGCAAGTCTATCTGCTATCATTATCCACGCCGTTGGAGATTTGATTACGCCTCCCAACGTTGTCTACCAATTCTGGGAGACCTCCCCACTCGAGGTCGTCATCTTCTTTGCCGGTGTGTTCGTGACTATTTTCACCAACATCGAGAACGGTATCTACGTCACCATCGCAGCATCGTTTGCACTATTGTTGTGGCGCCAGCTCTTCACTCACGGACAGGTACTTGGCAAGGTCCGCGTTTACCGTGCCACTCCAGACTCGATCGCTCGAAAGGAGGATGGTGCGTTCGCTCCACAAGCTGACCACGTCGTACGTGAAGCATATGTGCCCATCAACCGTCAAGACGGCACGAACCCGGATGTCGATATCGAGTCTCCTTACCCTGGTATCCTCATCTTCCGCTTCAGCGAGGGCTACACATATCTCAACCAGCAGGGATACATGGATGAGCTCGTAAAGCACGCACAGACTATCGCTCGACCAACCACGCTCGATCGTTACGCGAGACTGGGAGATCGTCCCTGGAACGACCCTGGCCCAAGACGCGGCCAGCAAGTTAACGTAAATGATGACCGTCCAATCTTGCGTGCCATTATCCTAGACTTCAGCGCGGTCAACAATGTCGATGTTACTTCTGTTCAAGGTCTCATTGATGTCCGCGCACAGCTCGATCGCTATGCGGCTCCCGAGAGCGTCGAGTGGCATTTCGCGTCGATCAACAGTCGCTGGACCAAGCGTGCTCTAACCACCGCTGGCTTTGGCTACATCGACCGTGAGCGCTTTGCAGCCCGCCAGCACTGGAACCCAGTATACAGTTATGCACCTCTCGATACACCCAGCAGCAGGGTCGAGGACATCGAATCTCAAGGCGAGATTCAGACTGTTGGTGGTCAGAAGAACTTCCCTGGCAAGGTCTCCACACTTCACGGATCTAACAGGCCGTTCTTCCATATCGATGTTCCTGCCGCGGTTGAGAGTGCGATATCCGGTATCGAGCAGAAGTTGGCACAAGTGAGCACGGACAGCCCTGGGAAGCACTTTGCTCAAGCGGAATTTTCTAGTAAGCAGGAGTAGTATATCACTCACGTCGTAACACGGATTAATTATATTGTACATATCGATCATATGAGGACATTTACATGACAAGTCTTACCAAGTCCTTGTGTGTACCTTGCAGCGTTTCGGCCATATCTCACTAATTGCACCGGTACGAGCACTGAACGCTTTACGCTGCTGAGCCATTGTAGTCTCGGCATACCATTGCGTGACCGCCATGACATGACTATGTTGTCCAAGAGTCGCCATGAGTTCTTGTCCCAGCTGATCTCCTTGTGCCACATGCGGACTAGCGCGGCAGCTGGCGGGGCCCAGATTTCGCCAACACGAGATAAGACCAACCAGATCTGTTACTCTTCACACTGCCAGCGTGCATTTGTGGCCGCTGGTTTCAACAATTGACGAATACAATCGCATTAACATACCGAGCCTTGGCTCATCGTGTGCTTTAACACTGCACTGTTGTACAGACCACGGCCCCGTGCTGCCGCCTTTGTCTACTTGTTTTCTGTGCACTTTCACCAAGATGCAGACACAGTTGAAAACCTCAAAATCTTCGTCCATTATCAGTAACCACCTTTTGCTTACTGTGTACGATTTGCAAGCCATACGCCCAGCACCTTCCCAAAGCGACAAACACCCAAGCGACATACAACGAACCAACTTCCGCGACCTACCAGATGACATTCTAATACTGATATTTTCCCGTTGCGATGTTGAGACAATACTGAGCCTGCGGCTTACATGCCGTCCACTCCGCTCCGTCATCCAAACATACATCACCACCATCGCGCCTGCCTCAGCTCACTTGACGTACCCGAAATGCGAAATACTCCTGAGAGCACCAAAGAATGGATACAGCGTACGCTGGCTTCGGAACCTCATACCATCTCAACTAGCCAGCATCGTACTTGACAAGGACAAATTACGCCGTCACCCTTATGACTGCGGCTTCCTCTATGGCATACCAAGCGAAAGCAACTGCCCAGAAGCGGTGTACTGGCGCAGGCGCATCACAAACGGATGGAAAGTCTTGAGGCAATTCCATCTGATCTCGACATCCGTCTATTCAACCTGCGACAACGACTGCAAAAGACCAAACGCACTCCGCAAAGTCAGCGGCGGCGTGCGAACCAGTCGCATCTGGCAGGCAGTATCATGCCAATACACCGGCTGCACCGAACACGGCATGAAGCACGTCTTCACCTCCAAGCCGCGGCGCGACTCGCACAACAGCCAGCACCCAGCCCAGCAGCAAGAGCCCAAAGACCCCATCTCCGACGTCCGCCGCAGAGAAGCCCTCATCCTGAAAAACAGACTCGCACACCTAGACACTCTCTCCACCGAAGACCTCCTCGACTACACATACCTCTGGCGTCTCCTCCAGCACGTCTTCCGCCCCTACCGTGACCCAAACACTTCAGCCCCAGCCCCAGCCAACCCCCCGCAGCACCCCGTAACCCCGCGCACAAACTGGTCCGCCATGATCAGCGACATATCGCAAGGCTGCTCGTGGCTCAACTTTTTCGTGCTGCACACCGGCACATCGCCATTCCAAACCCAATGGTCCTTATTCCCCTCCTCCTCCAACGAATCTGACGCCAATACCTCATCCCCCCCCTCCTCTTCCTCACATATCCTCACCTCCCTCCGCCAACACCTCACCTCCCGCCCCCCGCACCGCCTCGAGCTCGAGCGCGACTACACCACGCGCTTCGAGTTCGCGCTGCGCAAACGCTGTCTCTCTGCCTCGCGCCGCGCCGTCCTCGACGCGGAAATACAGCGCGGTCGCGCGATTAGTACGATCAGTTTGGACTGTATTCCGTGGGTGTACGATCAGCATTACTGCGTTGCGAGGCCGAAGGGGGATTTCCCCTGGTATGAGGACGGGAAGTGGGTGGGGTTGGTGGGACCTTGGGGGGTGAGGCTTGGGGAGGGGTGGAGTGGGGGTGTGTGTAGGTTTGATGGCGGGGAAGGAGAGGGGGAGGAAGATGGAGACGGACGTGGGACAGAGCCGTTGGGGGAGGTAAGGAGTTTGGTGTATCTGGGGGAGGAGAGTGCGGCGAAGGTATGGAGAGGGGTTGGGTTCGCGTTTTGAGAGGGAGTGGTTGGGTGAGGTGTTGTGCTGGAGGATGAGGAGTGTGCTTTGTGGTTGGCTTTGAGTAGCCATCTTAGTCGTTGAAACAAAGATAGGTGATGGGCCAAGATGTTGAGGGATCGTAGCCATCTACTTATACCTCGAATTCGAGATGAAGCGTCATACTCAATCCTTCGTCTTGTCAGGAAGCTGTGAAGGTGCAACACGCTTCCCAATAGCCAAGCACATCAAAACCACAACACCAACCTCTACTACTCCGCTCATTAGCTACACCCTCCACTATCACCACCACCACTACCTCCTCCTCCCCCTCCTCCGCTATCACCACCACCCCAGCTACTGCCTCCTCCCCCACTGTCCCCTCCACTATGCCCTCCACTACTACACCCTCCACCGCCGCTAGAAGCCTGCACAAACGCTACCGAATTCATCATATTCAAATGCCCATCATACCCCGCTCCCCCTCCAGCATACCCGCTACCACCACCACGATTCCCCTTCTTGAACCCAGCGTAACTTGCAGTCCCATACTTCTCTTCCTTGGCCGCTCGCGCTGCCATCGACTGCTTCAACGCGTTCGCGGCAGCGACTTCTTTCCGGCGTGCTTCGCGTTGGGCCAGGAGACGCTTGGTTCGCTCGCTGTCGCGGGCTTCCAGGGCTTCGTTGTCTTCTTGCGCTTTGCGCTCGCGGTCTTCGCGATCTTTGTTGATTGTTGGAGAAGGGGGAGATGGGGCGTGCTTCTCTGTGGGTGGCGAGTTGAGGACGTTGATTGAAGGGTGCTGGGCTGGTGGGTTGGGATGGGGTTTGGGCTTCTTGCCGAAGCAGGGGAGGCGCATTGCTGGTTCTGGTGTTGACTTTTGATGTTGATGCTGATGTTGGTATTGGAATTGATTAATTGATCGGGGCGGTAACGAGATGTTGGCTGTAGGGTATTGTAGAAGATCGTATGATATGGTTGATCGTGGCTGCAGCAGGAGGAGCAATTGGCTTTTGGGCTCAGCCGCGATTTATACATGGAACTCCGAGCGGCGAGTCAAGCATGTCGTGGTATCTACCGGTGTACAAATCGAGCGTGAGGCTGCTACCGAGGCGCTGCTGGGAGTTTGCGGTGACGGATTGGGAAGGAGTGTGGCTGTACTGCCGCGGCTATTCTGTATGGAGTTGTCTTAGATGATCTCCGAGTTGTAGCCGCGAGAGGTCGGTCCTCGGTGTATACATCTTGCTTGATTGCAATGAATTTAAAAGGGTCGGGTGCGCCTTGCTTGCAGAGACCTGCTTCTGCTGCATGTTGTGGGTGATGGTTGTCAGGAGTTAAAGTCGCTCTGGGTGGTTAGGCGGAGCCTGGGTGCGAGTACGCGTTGAGAAGATCTTCTATGCCTTTGCTCTGCCTTGTGTGTTGATGTTGTTGTTACCACCGACGTTATCGTTGCTTTCTTGCGGGCAAGTCAGCATCATGTTCTGACCAGAACTTGCGCGCGGTATAATGGTCACGTGGTCAACAAACCGAAGCTAGGTAGGTGACAGCGGGAGGATAGTCAAGAAGCCCACAAGGTTATTCGAGATTGTGGGTTGTGTAGCCATGATACATAGCACTCAATAGAAGGTACTGCTGTCGAAGTTGCTGTACACAAGCTCGTACAGGATGAAAATTCGTCAAGGGAAGAAGTGACGGCAACCGCGTTGAACAATACGGGGATCACAGCACGCCAATGATGTCTTGAAGAAGTTGGGACCGGTAGTACGGTCTCACAGACACGTAGGAGCAAGCCGCCGTTCCGTGGTGGTGGTCGCGAGCGCACATGCTGTGGATATTTTTCAATGGTACCAGGGTGAAGATGCGATCAGTCATTGTGAAGCTGAAGGACTTCGGTGGATGGCTCACAGTTGCTTTGTTTCTCTAGGTAATAATGGCACTACATAATGCTGTGCAGGGGGATTTTTCAAAACGAAGTAGACATTACGGGCAGGTGTTGTTGGTGCGATCTTGATACAGTCTTCGTGTTATGGACGGCGGACCAGAACTGCCAGTAAATTTGCTACGGTCGACGTGTTCCTGCAGGTGGCCTGGTTGCACGACGCGGACGGTGCCGCCATTTTGGGGCCTGGTTGTGCTGGTTTCTCCGAGTTTTACGAGCGACACACAGCGTTGACAGGGAAGTTGTGGCTGGAAATGACGGGTCCAGATTGGTTCGCCTCGCTGGCGACCAACAACAGACTCAGATGACCGCCGCGACCGCTTCCGAGGCCCAGGACGGTTGCGGCCAAGAGGAAACAGATGGAGAATGCAGCTTTTCTCCAAGTCATGGTGCCACTAATGGCAGGCTCGTCATCCATGGCAAGAGGCGCGGAGGGGCAGCCACGGCCGGGTTGGACGGGGCGTGAGTGGCCATCCATCCACAGCCTCCTCCAGCATGACAGGATCATCGGCCTCAGCTCATGTTTTAGCCGTCAGGCACCAGAAGAGCAGGCTACAGATGAATTGCATGCACTCGAGTGAATAGAACTATGGAGATGCGGTGCAGTCGCTGTGCAGCCTGTGATGTTCTGTGCTCGCAGATTTGGTGTTCTTCTCGTTGGCGCGCAAACTCTAGCTGAGAGATTGAAGCTCCCCGATAAAGAGGAATGTGTCGACGGACGGGTAGACGAGCGGCTAGGTTCCTAGGAACCACGAGATGACACGGACCTTTTTGAACAGCAGAACGCCAACCATGCCGCCGACGCGCAGCGCAAAGAGAGGCAGCGCAGGCCGTTGCAAACCATTGAAATTGCTTGCCAGCATCGCGAGATGTCGCGAGGACGTGAGGCGCGCTTCCCCATGCGGTTTAGCCCCACTTTGTGGTTCTTGCCCGGGGTCTCTGTCCACCTCCTCGACGTCTGAAGTGCCCGGGCCCAGGTCATACTCATCGAGTTTTAGCGACCATGCCGCGCCTCGAATGCACCAGCTCCAAGGGGGAGGCCGCGATGCTCCGGGCAGCACCACCGGCCCTCTTTGCGCTCCATCCCCATCCCCATTCCCATCTCGCCTGCAACCCCATCCCCATCACCGTCGCTTTGCATCAGCTGCACGACGATAGGCACTCGCCCTGAAGGCACTCCCGCTCCGCCGCACCCTCCCACCACAGACTGCTGCAAGCGTACCAGCCAACCAACCCCAGACCACGCTGACTGCAACGCCCACAAACCGGCGCCCACCACCGCCAGCCCTTGCTCCCATCGCAACACCACCTGCACCCATCACCACGCCATCGCGGCACCCAGTCGCCCGCCCGTCTGCCTGCAAAAATGTCTACCAAGCCAACAAAGACGCTGACCGCCGTGCTGAGGCTGTCGCCCAAGACGCTTGCGCAGTTCCCCCACGAGCCAGCCGCACAGCCGTCGCCAGCATCCAAGCCGGCATCGACGCCAGAAGCCTCGCCTGCGCCCCAGATGGCCGACTCTGCCGTCGACACACCTGCCGACACTCCTGCCGCCCTGAATGGAGCAAGCACGCCGTCATCGCTTGCACCCGGAAGCAAGCGCAAGGGACCCGCGCCCAAAGCAGGCACAAAGCGCGGCGCTGCTGCCCTGGATGGCGCAAGCACACCCAAGGCTCGCGGCAAGCCTGGACCCAAGAAGCGAAAGCTGTACGTCGCACCCAGTATCCACATGTTATCGCGAACCAACAGACTAATCATGAACAGGGGCGATATGGTCAACGACCCCAACAGCAAGACGCCCCTCGCCGGCTCCACCCCTCTCACAAAGCTCGGTCCCAAGGCCAATCAAGGTGCTATCAATGCCGGCCTGCGCGCTCTCGACCGCACCGGCAAGTTCAAGGTGCGCAAGTGGGAGAAGCAGGGCTTCAAGCTCCGCAGTTTCACTGGTGTCGTCTGGGATGTTCCCTCTTGGAAAGCACCCAGCCGCGGCTCGGCCTTCTCCGAGGATGTCAAGAGCGATTCGGCTGGCTCCAGCGACACCAAGGTCAAGGACGAGAGCAGCGCCATCAGCGAGAAGAGCGGCATGAACGGAGACGCCATGACACCGCTACCACCTCTCATGGAGGGTCTAAACAGCTCGCCAGCTCCGGCGTCTGCTGTCTAGTATCTACTTGTCGTCCACTTCACTTTGTGCTAGTTGTTCTCCTATTTTGCATATGTTTTAGCATGTTTGGCGTTCATCGTTACAGAAACGCATGGTGGGTATACCAAAAGGGATCTCTTGTCAACGGCGTTTGGATAGGATATGGGCAGAGTGGAGATCAGGATGAATGGGCTACCAGGCATTATTGGTGCAGCCACCAGGATGGATCATGGATTTGTATAGTAATAGCTTGAGTTGAAGAGCAAATCTATCATGGAAAGGGAAAAATTTCACTGTTCTGCAAAGTGGTGGGTGGATGTCTGGTGATGATCTCGCGCGTGCTTGCATGGGTGCGTTATCGAGGCATTGATCTTCCCCGCGAACAGCCATCCACGCTGCCGAGAGTACCCTCAACCCTCACGCCGCGACAGCTCCGGGCAACCCCTCGCAAGCTCACCACAGCGCTCGCTTCGGCCTGTATCATGTATGCGTTTATGACGACGCACTGCCGGTGATTCGGCCTTTCCCACGTCTGGCACTACTGCACAACGTTCCATACGCCGCACCTCGTCCACGACACCACGCTCCGCTCTCCCCACTCCTCGCGACTCGACGCGCAACACGTCCTGTCTGCCTGCCCCGAAGCTGCAGCGACTGCGTACACGGCCAAGCAAGAATTATCTGCCCTGACATTCGCCTATAAACGCCTCTGCGAGTGCTCGACCGAGCAGCAAGTGCTGGTACACCTTGCCCAGACCCTGACGACATAGCCACGGTACGATGCGGAGAAGCAGCTATGCAGCTGCCTTGTCAGGCAACTCTGGCAGTCCCGCGAACCCTACGCCCACCCGCTCAGGCGCCTTCTCGCATCTTATCAACAGCAGCTCAACACCTCACACCATCGGCCCGCACCGCCACTCCCGCTCCATCGACGTGGACCCTCACAGCAACAGCATGTCTACAAGCTGGGGGAGAGGCGGGACCTTACCCTCCTATTCCAGTCAGACCGGACATTGGCAGGGGCTGGGAGGGCCGGCGCTGGACGTACCGCCACTCTTTGTACCGTCATACCTTCGCGGTTCCAAGCACGCTGAGAAGCTGCAGGAAGCACACAGGGCGAAGCTTGCGGCCCAGCTCGACTACAGACCGCAATCGTCCAATCCCGGCTCGCTATCAACAAGTTCAAGCAGTATCAACCTGCACAAGATGGCCGGCTCACACCGGGGCCTGTCGCATGAGGTCATCGAAAGAGCGCCTGTCTTTGTCGACGAGCCCGTCTCGCCCTGGCCAACACGGTGGAACGAGAGCGACAAGTTTGCGCAGCTCGAGATCGAGGATGGAGGGAGACAGGCAAGGTTCTCGGGTTCGCAGAAGACACACGATGAGGCGGCGTCAGTCCGGGCTGAGTGCTGCATGCCCCGTCAGTGCGGCATATACTACTACGAGGTGACGGTCGTGTCCAAAGGGAAAGATGGGTAGGACAGCCGCTTATACTCTATCGACGTGGACTGACAGCTATCGCAGCAGGATGATTGGCGTCGGTTTCTCAGGCCCCAAGGTCGCCTTGAGTAGGATACCGGGCTGGGAGCCAGACTCTTTTGCATACCACGGCGACGACGGCCAGATCTTCAACAACACAACATCAGGAAAGAACTACGGGCCAAAGTTCGGTACTCTCGATGTGATCGGTTGTGGAATCAACTTTCGTACAAACACAGCCTTCTTCACCAAGAATGGTCACATGCTCGGTATGAACATTCGTAACATTTTTCAAATGTACAGACAGCTAACAATAACAGGCACTGCTTTCCGCGACCTGAAGCCTAACATGCCTTACTTCCCCACAATCGGCATGAAGAAGCCTGGCGAGACTCTACGAGCGAATTTTGGCCAAGAACCCTTTGCATTTGACATTGATAAGATGGTGCAGGACGAAAAGGCTGCAATTCAGCAAGAAATAAATCAGACCAAGTTCGCCGCCAGCGACTCGTCCGCCCCGGATGAGACGCAGTTCATTCATCGGTTGATCAGTCAATACTTGGCGCATGACGGTTACGTCGAGACGGCGCAGGCATTTGCAGAAGAAATCGTCGACGAAGCACGGGCGCTCGCCAATGGCGACGATGCAACTATACCTTACACAGAGGCAGTCGAGGATATGGATGCTCTTAACAGACAAAGTAGGTCCGAGCATGCACACCCACTCGCAGATGCTAACCGGTACAGAAATCCGCGCCGCCATCCTCGAAGGCGACATCGACAAAGCACTCAAGCACACACAAGCCTACTACCCTTCAGTACTCCGCGAAAACGACAACATCTACTTCAAACTGCGCTGCCGCAAATTCATCGAAATGATCCGCGACTGCAACGAGCTCAACACGCAATTCCAAGCCACCCACCCCTCCAAACCCTCTGCCACCTCGATCCCCAAAAAGCGCAACTCCACCGCCACAGACGAATACGACTTCCAAATGGAACTCGACGAGCAATTCGGCGTCAACAACCCCGTCCCCACTCTGGACGACCTCGACTCCCAAGACGACCTGCAGGACAGACAGGCCAGACTCGCCCAGCTAACTGCCAACACCATCGCATATGGCCAGGAACTCCGTGCCGAGTTCGCAAACGACCCCCGACGAGAGGTCAAGCAGGCGCTCAACGACACATTCGCGTTGATCGCGTACGAAAACGCAAAAGAGAGCAGTTTAGCCCCGTTGTTAGAGATCGATGGTCGTGTGCCTGTGGCTGAGGAGCTGAACAGCGCTATCCTGGGTATGCTACTCCACTCCCCTCTTCCACACCCCCTTTCCAGCTAGCAAACTTTCTAACCACGGAAACAGTCAGTCTCGGCAAATCTAGCTCCGCGGCCATCGAGCGACTCGTTCAGCAGACCGAAGCGCTTGTCAACGAGCTCGCCGACGACGGTGGGCCCGGCGCGTTTGTCAACGTCCGCAACGACTTCTTGCAGTAGGATGCCACGGACGTCGCTATGGCTGCGATGTTGTCCCGCCTTTGACACATGTGCCTGCGACACGGGCGGGGTGGTGAGAGTCGTGTCACCATGTCGAAAGCATTCACGTATGGTTTTATGGTCGATAGCTGGGGTCTGGCTGCTACGTAACGGACTTCATACACATGGCGAGGCAGACGGATGCTGTGCTGTGTGAGGTACTTACCCAAGACAGCCGTCGTCTTCAAACTTGCCGTATGAAGACCATCTGCATATGGCAGGCATTATGACGCCGCTGAGGAAAGGCCCAGTCCAGTCCAGTCCGCAGCGGGACAGAGCGAATGAGATGTCCGTTCGCATTTGCATATGATTATCGGCGTTCAGCAGGCGCTGGGCTATTGGGGGAGGGGGACTGCACATACTTGCTTTTGCCATCATCACAGGAACGAATGAACGGAACGGAGCGGGACAGGGACAGGGACAGGGACAGTCCAGAGCGCTGTCTGTAGATAGCCGAGCACGCCGTGCTGTATGTAGTATTATTTTCTCTTCTCCACCTTTTCCCTCCCCCCCCCCCTTCCTATCCAACTACCAAACCCCCGTCTTCCACTCACCAAAACTTCCACCAACTCTTCTTCTTCGCTGTCTCCCCCTTCCCCTTCCCACTCCCCCCTTCCTCCAACCTATCAAAAAACACAACCATCACCGTCGTATCATCCACCGCATACCTCCCCATCGGCGGCGGCACACTCAACACGCCCATGAACAGACTCCTCCTGCTCCCGCCCATCGCGTTCCTCGCCAGACACACCGCCGCGTTCTCGTCCTCGATCGCAAAGTACTCAGGCGTCGCTTTCCAGTCGACCTGCGCGCCGGTCGCGGGGTCGTACGTCAGACCCGGGTCCTCAGCCATGGGGGACGGGTAGGAAGCGTCCGGGTGCTGCGCGGCGTGCAAGCGCGGGTCCGCGCGGACAGAGCCGTGGCCGCGGTCGCGCGCCTCGAGCCAGCGCTGGACGCACTCGACGGCGTGGGCGGAGGAGATGCGGTCCCACAGGCCGTCGGACGCCATGATCATGAAATCCGCCTTTGCGTTTGCGGAGTCGCCACCGCCGCCGCCGCCGCCGCCGCGCTCGATGGCCGTCTCTGTGACTTCGGGCTCGGCCGTCATGTACGGCGGGGTCTTGGACTGGGGCCGCGGCGCGGAGCCCCAGAACTTGGCTTGCACGGTGCGGATGAAGTCGTTGTCCCATTTCCAGCGGTGGTCGCCAAACGCCCGCGTGACTGCTATGCCGAGCAGGCGGCCGGACTTGGGGTCCAGCATGTCTGGCTCGTCCGGGTGGGCGGTGGTGAGGCGGGCGGCTTCTTTCTCGTTGAAGCCGGTCTGGTCTTCAGAGAGTGCGATGGGGGTGTATGTTTGCGAGCTGGAGTCCCAGCGGCCGAGCACGGCACGCGAGTCGCCGGTGCATGCGACGCGGAGGGTGGAGGTGGCAGGGTCAAAGGCCGCGAGCAGCGCGCAGGAGCCTGAGAAGGCGGGCGTGAGCGCGGAGATGGTGGCTGCGGTCGCGGCGGGGAACCAGTTTGCTGCGGTGCGGGCCGAGTCCATGAGTTGTTTGTCGATGCGGAGGAAGGTGGATTTGATGGTGGATTCGACTTCGAAGGGGGAGGAATGCGCGGGGAGCGTGGTCAGCGCGCTGGAGAGAGACGGGATGAGGACGTTCTGCAGGTAGAAGGCCGTGTGGCGGCCTGCGTGGCCGTCCATGATGGTCCAGTAGTTCCAGGGCCGCGCGCCGGGGCCGGGCGACGTGCCCAGTGCGAAGAAGTCCTCGCAGGGCTCGTTGCTTTTGAACCGGCAGCCGTGCGTGACGGGGATGTTCTCTTCGACGGCGTCTTTCTCGCTCATCATCCATCCGCCGGCCAGGCGTTCAAAGTTCTCGCTGAAGAACCGGGCTACATCGGGGTTTTTGAGTGGTTGGCTGGCGTCCGGAATGTGGAATTGCAGGTAGTGGTCGAGTTCTTCCTTGTTGGCGAAGAACTGGAGCGGGGTGATGCCGGGGTTGTCCACTTCGAAGCTGTTCATCACATCGTCGGTCCAGTCTAGGTCTCGGACGTCGACGGCGTAGTATGCTGCGGCGGCGAGGAGGACAAGGAAGATGAACGTCTTCTTTGGGAATGCAGACTGTAAGATCTTCGGAGTTGATCCATATTGGTGATTTGTCCTCGCTTTAGAGATTTTCGAGACTGCGCTCTTCGAGGATGGTTGAAGGTGGATGGCACGTGACTCGACGCGTCGTGCGGTTTGGGTTCTAATCCACGCGCGATAGCTGCCCCCGCTCAACGGACTGCGATATTGATTCGTACATCTTAATGTTGACGAGCAGCGCGTCCGCCCAGCGCTGCCTGCTCTTGATAAAAACATTGTCGGCTTTTGATGGATTGGGTTAGGAGCTACCCTTGCTGTGTGTTGTGGAAAGTGTTTTGCTGACAGCCAATCACGGTTGCCGTCACACTGACCTGCTTAGTCATATATCGTGTCAATCCGATCCCACGTTCAACAACGCATCGCTGTATTCACCAAGATGTCTTTTTCTTGTTGGATTGGTACAGAAGTTTTGATGGTAGTAGGATGTGCGTAGCGCCTGCTATGCGAATCATGTTCAAACAGGAGGTTCTTGCAACTATGCAGGTTGATCTTTCCCGGATCACTGTTGTCGCAGCTGCTTCGGTAGCGACAGCTAGAAGGCTGGAAGGTCCCTTCAACGTATTCGATGTACAAACGTGACTCTAGGCAGCCTGTTCCAAGTGCTTACCTTCCACACACAACCATCGTTATTCCAGCATCACTATGGTGGATCATAAATCGCCTCCTCCGAGCAAACGCGCAAAGCTCGCGAGATCGTTTCAAGGAGATAGCTCAGGACTCGCAGACCAAATAGCTGATCTTGCCATCAACGCAGAGCAGCGGACTGCAATCTCAGAATTCATTGAAGCCACGAAAGAGCCCATCATCGTGGCGATTGAGACACTGCAAGAGTGTCAATGGGACATACTCGAGGCTATCTCAAGGTTTGGTGAGGACGCTGAAGAAGAGGTGGTGGATACAGACCCCGCAGCCCCGATCATCGAACCCATCCGTTCTCGAAGCCCGTCGCGTTCCAGAAACCCCAGCGAGGATATTGAACACATTCGCTCTCGGAGTCCGTCACGTTCTAGAAAATCAATCGAGGACAGTGACTTCCACCTCCGCAATGCGCTCCATCGAGCCACTATCAAGCAGGGACACAATCATCCGCTTTGCTTTCACTCTGCCTTGGTCAAGCCCATCGCGATTGAATACTCCTCGACCGGCAGGTCGGTACGTGTGCCTCTATTCACGTCACCATACGAAGAGAAACTGTGGTACACTGGATTCATGAAGCCCTAGGAAAGTTTTAAAGATGAAGTGCTGGATCTGTGGACGGGCGAACAACACTCAGATGTATTGGACACACTGCGAACAACACTGACCGACACTGAACACTTCAACACAGAGATCACTGTATTCCGCAGAGAAGCCGAGGATTTCGAATATGAGTTCGAGGAGATCGCTGTGAAGCCTGTCCGGTGCGCCATCCAGGCAATACTTTCGGATAAGACTTTTCAAAGAGGGTCTCGATTGCGAGAATGCAATCTTGGCGATGCCGAAGACGAGGACATCGCCACTGAGGATTGCATATGGGCGCCACGATATGTGTTCAGATTTGCAAATTTCGGTGACATATGTCACGAATCCCGTCTTATCGGTCACGTTGAGTTTCTTGCTGGACATCCTCGGGCACTCTCCTCGGCTTGTGAAATGCAAAACGCGAACGAATGGGGCAGTCTCCGATGTGTTCTCGGTGATGCTGGCCTCATTTCATTGCTGGAGTAGCTGCACGCTGACTGCATCTAGGCGACCTTGTGCAGTGGATGCTGATGAACAATCACCGCTACGCGTTTCTGATCAGCAGCGACGAGATCATGTTTCTCCGCATGGAGATCAAGGAAGTGACGCTCGAGGTCAACAATACGTCTACACCGGTATATCACGAACCATGGTTGCATTACTCCAACCCCATGAAGATCTCAGATGCATTCGACGCAGATTCAAAGTCCATCACGACTCGTATGGGCATATTCTATCTTCTCTGGTTGTGCACACAAAGTGAAAACACGTGGCGCTTGCCTGATGGTATGGGGAATAGTCTGGTCTATGCTCAATGGACGGACAATGGAGACGAGCTGGAACCGAAGCGACCTGTGGCGCCTGCTCAACCTGGACAGCTGGCGAGGACCGACTCAATGGCCGCGATCCACAGATAATGTAGCTGATAGCATTGTGGTACAACATGCTGGCTGTCTCCATGTCCAATCCAACATGCGTCCGATCTTCTATACCTGATATCTGCAAATTGTGAAAAGCCGTTTACGCACGAGTTTTACTGTTTGCGATAATCTAACTTGTTGAATTACAATTGTACGGATATATGGTCTTCTACTTATCTCAATCTGGAAAGCACATATCACCATGTCGGATCATCGTCACAATGACGTAAGCCTTGTACTCTCTAGTCAGTAAAGAAATTACAACTAATGGCCAGATCTCACTAAACAACTATTCCCTTTTCAGGATTGAAGGGGTTGTTTTTCAGATAGAATGGCTACGACAAAGGTGCTCATTCTCGCTGGAGGACAATCCTCACGAATGGGATCGCCTAAGCATTTACTGCCCTTACTGTCTACCGGACAACCCTTATACCAGCACCTTATCGGCATTATATGTGCAGCAGTCCCCGAAACGAAGACGATATATATCTCCACTGGCGAAAGCTCGGAACTTGACGACACACTCCGGCTGGGAACGTACTTATCACCCACGAAAGCTGGTGATCAACGCATCAATCTAATCAAGATCCCTGATGGAACACCATCGAACATTGGCCCAGCAGCCGGGCTACTTGCTGCCCATCAATACGATCCGAAGGCAGTATGGCTTGTCATTGCCTGCGACTTCCCCCTGCTTGCGCCCGCAGCTCTGCATCAGCTTCGAGAAGCTTTCGAGGACCCCGTCACCTGTTTCGTCAACAAAGAAGGATTCAGCGAGCCCCTTTTGGCTATTTGGAGTCCACATGCCCTTCAGTGTCTTTCAGAGAATGTCAAGGCTGGTCGATCCGGACCAAGTTACACAATCAAGCATCTCAATGGCAAGCTCATTCAACCGGTCGACGACGAGTGGATCTTGAACACGAACACTCCCGAAGAGTGGGAGGCTGCAAGATTGCGAGTTCGTGCCCCTCAGCCGATAGAAGGTGTATGGGAGTAGCAATCTACCATGACTGGCCCGGATCCCTCATGGCAGCCTCGCGCGATGTGTGCCCAGCAGCTAGACGTAGCGAACTGCGAGATGACTGCTGGACTTTGGCTTTGACTAAGCACAACCACGTTCCTCCCATCCTTGCGTGTTTGGATTGTTCCGTGCCGGAAACAGTCCAGATGCGAGGGACATGCCATGAACATATCGCGGCCTCCATCCTCCATGGATAACTCCACTTTCTCGCAGAATTCAGGAGACTGGTCAAGCAGTTGTCTTAGGAAAGGTACAACTAGGAATCGAAAGCATCCAGCGGTTGCGATTGGGTTGCCTGGTAGTCCAATGAATGGGATGCTCCTGCAATCTCGGTGTATGGTGGCAAATAAGACCGGATGTCCGGGACGAATTGCAACGCCATGGAAGTGAATCTTCGCTTGGAGTCTTTGCAACGCCGGCACGATAAAGTCGAACTTTCCTTTCGAAACGGCACCCGTCGTGATGATTAGATCCCAGGATGCCGCTTCGGCTGAATCAAACGCTTCCTCAAGACTTTGCACGTTATCTAGCAGGATGCCCCTCAGGTCCACATCAGCACCCACTTCGCGTAACGCTGCAGCGAGGAATGGGCCGTTCGAATCGAATATCTGCGAATTGCTTCGCACGCCGCTCGTATCGCGGGTGAGTTCGTTGCCTGTAGTCCAGACCGCAACTCGAAGCTTCCGTCTGACGACAACTTCGCCGATACCCACAGAGGCAAGGCCCATCACATGCCGGGACTGTACGATCTCCCCTCCCTTGAGTATGACATCGCCCTTCTGCATATCGCCGCCGGCAAAGCGCCGATTCGCGTGCAGCCGCACCGGGCGCGTCAAGACGAAGCGTCGCTGCGAGCTGAACTCAGATTTGACACCCGCAGACACAGTGTCTTCGATCTTCACGCACGCGTCGAAGGGCGTGTGTGATGTGCTAATGGGAAACTGTGCGCCTGTCATGATCTCGACGCATGGATAGCAGCCCTCGATCGGCTCGTTCGGCAGGTGAATAGGCTCATCGCCTGCTGCGTTTGTGCCTTGCACGATGAATGTGACCGGTCTATCTGCAGTCGCATCGATAGTTGCGCCAGAAGATATCGCGTAGCCATCCATTGCGGATGTGTCTTTCGGAGGCGTGCAAATTGGGCTGGTGTGGTCCTCTGCCGCAACCCGTCCTATAGCCTGATCGAAGGGGACTCTTTCAGTCCGAGGACCTCGCTCTTTCAGGATACATGTTGCTGTCGTTTGCAGTATCGCGAGGGCATCTTGATAGCTGACGCCCATGATCGCGAGTATTGATTGAATTGCAAAACTAACAAGACCTCGGTTGGAATTTGTCGGAAAGTACACTTGGATTTACATGACGGGTGCAGAGCGTAGTTGGCGTATATGTGGGTGATGTTTCCTGCATCTCCGAGACCAACAGCAGCCGCGGTGCATTGATTCGCACCAGGGTACCGGAAAGGGAAACCGTTCTTACCCAAGACTTATGAAAGGTGCTGCTCTTATTGGTCAGTTGTGGATTCGTCGAACAAAGCGCAGCCTAAATAGTATCCGCGTCTACACTAGAGCCCCAAAACGTTGTTAGCTGTGATGTTTTCCATTGCACACTTTTACGTCATGCTGAAAACTGTCGATCCACAACAGAGATGGTCCGCCAGACTCCCGGTTATTTGGATGCTGTGCTACCCCGAATGTTCCGAGTGCTGGGTTGACCATTTCAAGGATTAAGCATTATGAAGCCAAAGATCAAGATTGGCGAAGCGCCGAAGCATCAGTCGCGCGACTCTATCGAGGATGTTTGGGGTCCGCGGACACCATACCGCCATATCTGGCCCACCCGTGTTGATGAAGCAACGGACGAAGAGCCGGAAAAATGGGTCCAAAGTGCTTGTGTTATGTGCAGTAACGGCTGCGGAATGGACATTGGAGTCAAGGATGGAAAGGTTGTCGGAGTGAGAGGACGTGCAACCGACCGTGTCAACCATGGTCGTCTTGGACCTAAAGGGTTGCATAGCGTGAGTTGTGTTGTTCAATCACACTGTACGCTTCAAGACTGACGGATTCACAGTGGAAGACGATCCACCATGAAGACAGACTCACGCACCCTCTCATTCGCAAAGATGGTGTTCTTGTCAAAGCCTCTTGGGACGAAGCCATGAGCTTGATTGTTGAGAAGTCGAAGAACATCATCGACCGTCTGACTCAGCACGGCATTGCCTTCTACACCACTGGCCAGTTCTTCCTTGAGGAGTACTATGCTTTAGCCCTGGTAGGCAAAGCTGGGCTCAACACCCTGCATATGTAAGTCGTGCACACCCTACTGTGGTTGAGGCTGGATCTGACGTGTTCAGGGACGGTAACACTCGACTGTGTACTGCGACTGCTGCCGCATCGATGCGAGAGAGCTTTGGATCTGACGGCCAGCCTGGATCTTACACTGATATTGATTACACTGATTGCATCGCTCTCTACGGCCACAACATGGCTGCCACTCAGACCGTGTTGTGGACCCGCATTTTGGACAGACTGGCTGGACCGCGACCCCCGAAGATCGTTGTAGTCGACCCGCGTGTATCTGATACCGCAAAGCTCGCCACTGTGCATCTACAGCCAAAGATTGGCACCAATGTTGCCCTGCTCAATGGCCTTCAGTATCTCATGTTCGAAAACGACTGGATCGACTGGGACTTTGTGAACAAGCACACTGTCGGTATCGAGCCTCTCAAGAAAACAGTCATGGAGTTCCCACCAGACAAGGTTGAGCAGATTACAGGTGTACCTGCTTCCCAGTTGAAGAAAGCTGCCGAGATTATTGGCACCAGCAGGACTCTTCTTTCCACTGCTCTTCAGGGTGTATACCAGTCCAACCAAGCGACAGCAGCTGCCTGTCAGATCAATAACATCAACATTCTCCGAGGCATGCTTGGCAAGCCGGGGTGCGGTATCTTCCAGATGAATGGCCAGCCGACGGGTATGCTCTGTTCAATTTCCCTCGTCTTACTAGATGCGTACTGACCCACTTGATAGCACAGAACAACCGTGAAGCAGGATGCGACGGCGAATTCCCCGGGTTCCGAAACCACTTGAACCCTGTACACATGGAAGACATGGCTCGCTTGTGGAACATCGATCCCATCAAGGTACCTCACTGGAACGAACCAACGCACATCGAGAACATCCTCAGTTTCATTGCAAAGGGCACTATCCAGATGCTGTGGATCTCAGGCACCAACCCGCTTGTCAGTCTGCCCAATCTCGGACGAGTGCGTGAGCTTCTCACCAAAGATGACCTCTTCGTTGTTGCACAAGACATCTTCATGACTGAGACTGCAGCCATTGCTGATGTTGTGCTTCCCGGCGCTCAATGGGGTGAGAAGACGGGTTGCTTCACTAACGTCGATCGCACTGTGCACATCTCGCATAAAGCTGTCGAGCCGCCCGGTGAAGCCCGGCCCGATCTTGACATCTTCCTTGACTATGGAAAGCGCATGGGCTTCAAGGACAAAGACGGTCAGCCTCTGATGCCCTTCAAAAACTCAGAGGAGATCTTCGAAGCCTGGAAGAAGCTGTCTAAGGGACGTCCGTGCGATTACAGTGGCATGTCGTATGAGAAATTGACGGGAGGTTCTGGGATTCAGTGGCCGTGTAATGAAGACGCGCCGTTCGGTACCGAGCGTTTGTTCACGGACAAGAAGTTCTTCACCGAAATCGACTACTGCGAGAGCTTTGGTCATGATCTCGAGACCGGAGCGTACTACACCAAAGATGAGTACAAAAAGCTGAACCCCAACGGACGAGCGATCCTGAAGGCTTGCCATTACTTTCCTTCACCAGAAGAGCCTAACGAGGAGTATCCTCTCAGACTCTCCACCGGTCGCAGAACTCACCAGTTTCACACCCGGACGAAGACCGGTCGTACGCCACTGCAAAAGAAATGCTCTGAGCCAGAGATCGTCATCTCTGAGGAAGACGCCCGTCAGCTCGGTCTCAAAGACCGCGAAGAAGTCCTCGTCGAGTCGATCCGCGGTAAAGTGCAGCTTCCCGTCAGCATCGGCGGCATCGACAAGGGCAACACGTTCATCCCATTCCACTTCGGCTACTTCGACACCGAAGCTGGCAGCAAAGCCCGCGCTGCCAACGAGCTGACCACTGGTAAACCCCCCCAGCCCATCCCATCCCATCCCATTCCATCCGCACCCTCCCACGCGTCTACACACATACTAACCCTCCGCCCCAGCAAAATGGGACCCCATATCTAAACAGCCGATGTTCAAAGGCGGCGCGATCCGACTCTCCAAACTCCCCACCGCCAGCAACGGTGAAGTCACCATCCACGCGCGCGAGAAGCAATCCGCAGCCCTCGCCACCGCAGCCGCAAAACACACCAAGCCCCAAGGCAGCCAGACGACGCGGTCGCGCGGCCTGGAGACCTGGCTGGGGGAGCTGGACTGCGCGCTGGACCGGCTAACCTCGCTCTTCCAGTCGCTCCTCCCCAAGACAGACCGCGACCCGGACGCCCAGAACGGGCTGCGCATCATGCTGCGCATCGCGACGCGCGTGGGCGAGCGCATCAAGCCCATCGCCCAAAGGTACAACGAGGACCGGCAGTCCGGACAGAAGCGGGCGGATGCGCTTGCGGATCTACTGTTCAAGCATGAAGAGGGGGTGGATGGGACGTATGAGATGCTGGAGACGATGCAGGGGTTGCATATGTATCTGGCGTACATCAGGGGCAGTCTGAGGGGCATGTATCCGGCGAGCCAGGCGCTGTGGGATAGGGAGTGTGTCGAGGCGGTGACGGAGGCGGCGGAGGATGTGGCCAAGATGGAGGAGTGGTGTTTGCAGCAGATGCAGTTTAGGAGTCCGCAGACGCTGTTGGTGCCGTTGCCGGTTAAGGAGGATGGGCGGAGGTGAGTGGGTGAGTGAGTGGGTGGGCGGGTGAGTGAGTGAGCGAGTGGGTGATATGATTTGAGGGAAGGGGGTGGAGGGGTTTCTCAAAGAATGTATGTATTGCAAGATCAGCCATGTTCATCTGCTGTTCTGCTCTCAGTGGATATTGTTCTTAGCATTTTCTATCTCACTCTCCCAACGCAGTACGTCAAGCGCGGCCCGTGCTAGTCCTACTTGTAAGGAACAAGGCCCTTGAACCGATCAAGGGTTGTAACGTATGTCAAAAGACACTCTCCAGTCTCATTCCACATGCTACTAGCGCCACCACCACCCCTTCTGCAATCCGCGTAGCACCGCACCGCACCTCACCTGGACATCCCACTTCCAAACGCCCCATCCCGCGGAGCCACCACTTCCCAGCGCCTCTTAGCTTCAACCCCGCACCATCTCTTCACAGACACGACGCAGCGCCGCCGCAGGAGCTCTGTTTCAGCCACCCGTGCCTCTGCACCACATCCCACACCACACCATACCCCAAGCGCACGTGCCCGAATTCCAACTCGCAGGTACGCAAGAGATACCTTGTCAAAATGCAATCTCCTCATCAATAGTTGAGCGCCGGACAATCGACCCAATAAAGTCCCCTCGGACGGGACAGCCGGGGGCTCTTGCAGCATGACGACGCGGTTGCGGATGGTCGTTGGTTCGTGGGGGCCGAAATGGGGCCGTGGCGGTGCGCGACTTTTGGTGTTTGTGGCGCTACCACGCAGCGAGGCTAAGCCGTATCGTGGTGGTGCGGAGATGATAATCGCGCATTGAGAAGGGAAGGCGGGGTGAGGATTGCGTGGACCTTTGTGTTGCTGTGGGAAGACCGGGAGGGCGAGGATGGCAAGGAAAAGAAAGGAGGGGAGAGGAATGGATAGAGGTGTGTGTGTGTGTGCGCGCGGGCATACTCGTCTGCTGTGCACTGCACTGCAACACACCACACCACACCGCACACTTCTTTCCAACACCCGCTTCCTTTCGTTTCCCTTTCTCTTGAGTTTATCGGATCGTTGGTTCAGTTCCGAGGATATCAAGTTCAAGAACTCCTGTCCCGTCCCACCGTCATTCCGAGCCCGATTCCCAGCGCCAAACCCAGCACGACCGTCACCACCAGCCCACCGATCAGCACTTTGGAGTGCAGCGAGCGACGGCGTCGGATCAGATCTTCTGGGTCATCCTGAGCCAGTTGGGAGGAGTTGTTGTTCTTGTCATTGAGCGCGGGCTTTTGCAGGGTGGAGTCAGTGCTTTGGTCCGTGGAGCGGCGGTCCAGTTGTGTGTTGTTCAAGGAGGGTGATTTCTCCATTGTGTGCGGTGGTTTGGTGGTGTTGGTGGCGTTTGGTGGATGGATAGACAGGTGGGGGAGGGGGAGAGATAAGGGAACGAGCGTTTTGGTTTCCACTGAGGAGGAATCCGTTGGGAAGCAGTTTTATCTCGCCAGACCGACGAAACCGACCGAGGATTATCAGAAGATAGCCAGAAAATAAACAACCGTAGTCTAGATATATCCTAAGCCTCTTCGTACTGGGGCAGTTCTTAGTGTGGGAGAGGTCCAGGTCTAACAGCAGCCAGCCGCGCGGACGCCCGCGACAATGTATAACCTACCCCGGCTAAGTCGGCATGCTGCCCGGGCCGTTCGCACACGCTGCTGTGCCTTGCGTTCCGTCCTGTGCGAACTGTTGCTTGTACTTTACCTACCTACCGCGCGAACTTGCCCTTCTCCGCCGCCCATGACGGACCCGCTTCGTGTTGCGCCCAGCGCGGATATGGCGTGCCGGATTGCAAGACGGTGATGGGGATCTACAGTGTTGGGGGTCGTGGCGGTGGGTGTACGAGGGAGGAAGGGCATGTGAGTTCATTGAAGGAACTGGGGGAAACGGTGCCTAGTTATAGGAATCGCGGGTTGCGAGTGATGGTCGGTTTGATATGTGGCTGTGCTGCGCTGGCGCAGGTGAGGCTCATGTCTGGCTGGCCTGCCCGCTTGCTCCAGCCTCGATTCGATCTCTGTGCGGCGGCCACTCGGTGCGGTGCGGCACACCTGCGCCGCTGCCAAGGCTGCGAAAAGGCTTGTTCTCTCAGCCTTTCTCGTCTCCTCGGTTAAGGCGTCCGGTTGGCGAGCTAGAGTTTGACGACGACGACGACCAGTCTTGGGCGTTGAGAGGTGTTTCTCCAGCGGGTACGAGAAAATCTCGACTTTTCATCGTGTTCTCGCTTGGGTCCTCCCGTCTTCCTCAGTCACGCCAGACGGCAGAAGTTTCTGTTGTCTGCGAGTACCGTACATACGCCTCGGCAAGACCCACTACGCCATCTTTCTTATATTCCATCGCTGAGACTGCCAGACATGTCCGAACACTAATCCGTCCTTCTCCGGGAGGTGTCTTCGGAGAACATGGCGAGGATAAGGTCATGGCTTGCGGCGCCCTGACGATCAGATTGAGCTTTTGCCTACCGTACAACAATGAGTCCACGCAGTGGAGCGCGGCGGCCCGCCAACGTCATGATGGCCAGTGATTTTCCAATGATGCGTGCGAGACGCTTGAGCTTAGCAAGCAACGGGTAGGACATGATAACGAGCGACCTTTCGCCGTAGATTTTGCTAGACAAGACTAAGATTTTCCGCTCTCTATCTATTGCTGATTCATTTTCTGCTCTCCTGGGATGCATCGTGGAAAGGCTGGCTACTCGTCGATGATAGCACATCCTTGCGACCACTCCACGGCACAGCATCGCAATAATAACGAGGACCTGCACACTCCACAATGCAGTCGATTCTGCAATACCGCCGGTTCCGCAAACAGGTAGAGGAGCAATACAGTCGGCACGCACACCACGATGAGAAGCACATTGCCGGTGAAGGAGCTGGAGCGCAAACCCACACACCGTCCTCGAGCACCACCACCACCACCTCCTCCTCCTCACTCCCTCGCTCAGAGCCATCCCCCACGGCCGCCTCGTCGTCCTCAAAAGACCTCCCAACCCTTGGGACAGCAAACCCCAACGAGGCCCCACGCCAGCACACCCGCGACATGATCGAGGCCAGTCCCGCCTCGCAACTTCCCTCCTCAGTCCCCCACGCCCACTCACCCTCCCTCACCTCTCCCTCCCTCCACGCATCCTACCCACTAACCCCCATCCCAACCACCCACTCCTTCGGCACCCGCCTTGGCGCCGCACTACCCGGTATCGCCGTGCGCCCACAACCCGCAAACCCATCCAACGCCGCCCCTTTGTCCTCCAAACTCTTCATCGTCGCCTTCTCCAGCGGCCCAGACCCGTCCAACCCGCTCCACTGGCCGCTCCCGCGGCGGCTCCTCGCCACCCTGCTGATCGCCAGCATCGGCTTCGTCGTCGGCGTGGCATCCTCGATCGACTCGCCCGCGACCGCGCGCGCAGCCCACGCCCTGCACGTCACCCCGCTCGTCGAGATACTCGCCACAGGGCTCTACCTCGTCGGCTTCGGCGTCGGCGCGCTGTTCGCGGGCCCGCTGAGCGAAACGCTAGGCCGGAACCCAGTGTACATTGCCACGCTGAGCGGGTTCATGGCGTTCATCATGGCGTCTGGGCTGGCGCGGGCCATTGAGCAACAGCTCGTGTTCCGGTTCCTGGCGGGGGTGTTTGGCGCCGCGCCGTTGACGTGCGCGGGGGGGTCGGTGAGCGATCTGTGGACGGGCATGGAGCGCGTGTTTGCGTTCCCCATGTTCGCGAATGCGGCGTTTCTGGGGCCGGTGCTGGGGCCGGTGATCGGCGGGTTCATTGCGGAGAGCGAGGTCGTGAGCTGGCGGTGGGTCGAGTGGGCGACGTTGCTCATGGCTGGCGTGGTGCTGGCGCTGGTGGTGCTGTTCCAGCCGGAGACGTACGCGCCCGTGTTGCTCGCGTGGAAGGCGAGGCATCTGCGGGAGGTGACGGGCGATGCGAGGTTTGTGGCCGAGATGGAAGTCCGCGGGGAGACGTTTGTGCAGCGTCTGGGGACGGCGCTGTATCGCCCTTTTCTGCTGACTTGCGAGCCGATTGTGCTGCTGGTAACGCTGTATCTCACGGTGATATACATTGTGCTGTTCACCTTCCTCGACGGGTACGACTACATCTTCGGCGAGACCTACGGCGTGTCGCAGGGCATCACGGGCTTGTGTTTTCTGAACATCGCCGTCGGCCTGTTCGGGGCATCGCTGTGGGTCCCCGTCATCTACAGATGGGCCAAGCGCGACATGGCTGCCATTGCAGCCCGAGGCGGCACGCGACTCCCGCCAGAGTTCCGCCTGTGGTACGCCATGTTCGGCGCCCCTGCGATTCCCATCTCGCTGTTCTGGATGGGCTGGACGACGGACCCGCACATTTCCATCTGGTCGCCGTTGATCGCGGGCGTGCTGTTCGGCTACGGTGTGCTGTGTGTCTTCATCTCGAGCTACCAGTACATCATCGACAGCTACGAGGTGTATGCTGCGTCGGCGCTCACCAGCGTCACCTTGGTGCGCTATGTGACGGCGGGCGGGATGACGGTCGTGGGGATCCCGTTCTATAAGAACATGGGTGTGCACTATACGCTTTCGATTCTGGGCGCGATAAGCGCGGCGTTGGTGCCAGTGCCGTATTTGTTCTATGTGTATGGGAGGAAGATTCGCGCGGCGAGTCGGTATGCGGTTGTGCATGACTAGGAGGTGTTTTGGACGCACGCGTACAAGGACAGCTTGGGAGGAATCGAGCAGGATATGTCTATCTTTGCCATCTCCACCGTAAATGATCATGTTCATTCGTCTCGCTCGCTCGCTTGGAAATGCCCTTTAAACGCCCATCAAATGCCTTGCGTCCCTACTTCTTCAAGAAACCTCCGCAATATTCTGCCTCTCAATAAAGCTCTCCTGACTCGCATCCCTACCGACGCGCCAATACACATCAGTATAGTCCGCGCAATTCATCTCCCTGAGAAACTGTTCGTCGTGCGTGATGACCAGGAGCTGGAAATTCGCCTGCTTGCGCCGCATCTGGATGATCTGGCTCAGACTCTGCGCCAGACCCTGGATGTTCTGCTGGTCTAGATTTGTGGTCGGCTCGTCGAGCGCGATCAGTCCGCAGTTGGTGCCGAAGCATTCTGCGAGTGCGAGTCGGATGACAATGGACGCGAGGACTTTCTGTCCGGCGGAGCAGCGCCCTCGCATGTCCATTTCGGTGTCTTGTTTGACCATCACCACGCGGTAGTTGTAGCTGCGGTTGCCTTTTGTTTCGCCTTCGCCGACAATACGAATCGTGTCGACGTCGGTGCCTTGGTAGGCGTTGCGCCAGAGCTCTGCGATGATGCGATTGATTTCCTCCATTTTGATGGCGTGGTACTGGATGATGGCTTTGTCGAGGGCGGTGGCATAGCGCGTCAGGTCCTCGATGGCGGCCTTGTTGGTTTCCACCTTGATGTGGGCTTCGCGGTAGCTTGTTGCGGCATTCTCATAGAGCGACTTGTACTCCTCCATGAGCTCGGTGAGCTGATCGTCTTTGTTCTTCATGTCGCGCTCTACGGAGGTCTTTGATGTGTTGAGCTGGTGGTATGCAGTGTCCCAGTGTTGAGCTTCCCGCTCGTAGTGCTCCTTATCACGCTCAGCACCGTGCTCTTCGAGCTGTGCAATTTCTATTTGAAGAGTCTCGAGAGCACGCTTGGCTCTGCGATACCTTAAGTTATCTTTGATGGACTGTTTGGTCATCTCGGTGTCGCGCATAGTGTCTTCGATCTTCTTGACCCGACGTGTGACTTCCATCATTTCAGACTCGATACGAGCGATTTCGCCTTGTAGATTCTCAATATCGCGGTGTGTGCGTGCGAGCTGTTGTGGGCCGCCACGGTCAATGTATGCTTTGATGTCATTATCCGCTTGTGTGAGTTGGCGAACACTATCGGAGAGCCTCGAAGCTTCGTCATGCGCACGCTGAACCTTCTCGTTGGATCGACGGTTGACGTCGTCGTAGTTGTACTGGGCCTGCTCAATCTCAGGAACGAGGTTATCCAGATCCTTGTCGTACCCGCGCGTAGTCTCTCGTTGTTTGTTGTTTTCAGTCCTGAGCTCTTCAATTCTTTCGGCCAGTGCACCTTTCTCCTTCAATTTCGACTGTGCGTTGTTCAGATCGGCGCTGATATCGCGGATTCGGAGCTCCAGAGTCGTAATGAGGTTTCGTGACTTGTCTCGGTCGGACGTGAGCTGGTCTAGGGCGCTTCGGGCGGTTCTGCTGTCATCCGTCACGTTCTTCAAATCTGCCTGAACGGCATCAATGCCTCTTGATAGCCCAGCAGTCTTCTGCTTCTGAGTGAGGTCTTTGACTTGCGTCTCCAGCTTAGTGACTTCATTATAGTTGTGGACAATGTTTTGGATGTCTCTTGACAGCGCCTCCACCTCCTGCTTCTCAGCCTCAAGATCGTGGATGATAGCATCCTGGTCTTCCAGCTGCTTGTTAGCAGCGTCACGCTCATTCGAAAGACCTGCGAGTTCCTTCTGCAACGCGGGGAGATCGCTATCACGGAGGCGAGTGGCCAGCTCGTAGCTCGGTTTGGCATTACGAACGGCCTCAAGCTCGGCCAGCAACTCCTCGGCGTTATCACCCTGCATGTTGATCTCGGCTTTCTCGATGATCCTATTCAGCTTGTCGATGAAGCCAGCGGCTGTGAAAGATTGCGACCTGTCGTCATGAAGTGCTCTCTGGCACAACCGACACGCGTTATCGCGCTCGGCAGTCATCAAGCACTGTCGCATGTACTCAATTTGGGCCTCGAACTTAGCCTTGTCTGTCGACGTGGCGTCGTAGTCATCTTCGAGCTGCTGCAATATTTCATCAAAGTCGGTGATGTCGTCTTTCTGGATGGCCTCTTTGATCGTCTGCTCGTACTGCTGCAGCTCTGCTCGCTTCTTCTTCTGTTGGGACTCTAGAGACGACATCTGAAAATTGACATTATCCAGCTTTGTCTGTGCTATGTCACGTCTCGACGTAGCGTCTTTGACTTTGCTGGTCTTCTCCGCAAGCACACTCTGGTAGGTCGTCTCTACAGTAGACAGATCCCAGTCAGAGTCTACAAGCTGCGAGATGCGCTTATGATGGACCTTCTTCAGCTTTTCGAGGCTATGCTGTTGAGCCTGCAGCTCGTTGCGTGTATAGTCGATCGACGCCGATTCGCGCGCCTGCTTCGTGGCGTCACCTAGCTCTGTGGTCAATCGTTCTTTCTTGTCTTCAAGCGCCCGTAGAGACTCTGATGCTTCTTGGATCCGTTCATCGAAGCGGCCGGAAGCTGCATCGGAGGTTGCACTATTGAGTTGCCTCTCAGTGTCGTCCTTCTTATCTTGCAGGATGGCCTCGCTGCCCTCGTCGGCTTTGATTGTGTTCATTGACCGTTGCAGGTCCGAGATTCGCTTATCGTTGCTGGTGATTGCGGTTCGCGCAGCCTCCTTACTTTGGGCCAAGTTGGACTTGCGCGTGTTTAGCTGATTCAATTCGTCTTGTGCCTCACGAAGTTCACGTTGTGTATCCTCGCGCACACGCTCAAGAGTCCTGTTCTGGTCTCGAGACATCTTGCCCAACACTTGCTGGAAGTCTGAGACGTGCTTGTCAGTAATCTCGTAATCGTAGCCGCGGATGCTGTGTCTCTTAGCTGTCTCTTTCACGAGACTTTCACGCTGCTGAATTTGGCGATCGTGCTGCTCTTTCTGAGCCTCGTACTTTCCAATCTCCCCCTGCTTCGTACCCAGCGAGTTGCGGCTCTGTTGTAGCTCGTCTTTGAGTTGACCGTACTGCTGTCGGGCATCATCCTGCTGCGAGGCGTAAGTATCAATCCGCTGCTCGTACTGATCTAGCATCTCCTGCAGCTCTTCGTCCGACTCAGCCATGTGCTTCAGGTTGTCTTGCAGTGTCTCTACGCTTTCCTGGTTGGCGTTGAAGGTGATACGCTTGCCATTCAATTGGGCCACGATCTGCTCGAACCTTGCGGCGTGGTTGTATGCCTCGCTTGCTTTCTGCTGCGCATCGGTACACTCTGCATCTACCTTCTCGTAATCAGCTCGGAGGTCCTCAATCTCGTCAAACAGCGCAGCCTGACGCTTCTCGCTCTTCCCAGCGCGATCCTTGTCTTCCTTTGCATGTGCTTCGATGATCTTCAGTTGGCCGAGCTCGGTAGTCCGCTCTTTGCGAATGAGTCTGATGTTCTCTATGGCTTTTGTGTACTTCAGGGCCTCAAAGATCTCATCAAACTTGACCTTTAATGTCTTGGCGTCAGCCAATGGCCACATACTGTCTTCTTGATGGCAGAAGATGACGTTATCCAATATGGCCTTGGACACGCCGAGGTATTGAGGGATGATGGTGTCGAGCTCGGCAACACGGGTGGAGATGGAGTGCTTCTCGCCATCTTTCAGCATGAGTAAGGAGCCTTCGAGGGTTTTCATGCTGCGTGCATCGTTCTTCCGCATGGTGACCTGCAGGTTGCGAGTGGCGACCATGCGCACGCCCGATGTTGAGCGGAAGGACAGCTTGACCTGGGCCAGTAATTCTCGCTCATTGCGCAACTTGGGATCGTGGATGAAAGCAGCGCCCGGTTTGCTGTTGGGTGGAAGATCACCTGTGGTTGCGTATCTGAGTGATTCGATGATGGTCTGGGGTGGGGTCAGCCAGGGCTGATGGATGCATCTTGAAGTATACACACGGTCTTGCCAGAACCGTTCCAGCCAACAATCAAGGTCAGTGGAGCGGTGAAGACGATGGTCTCTCCTTTCTCGGGCCCAAAGGAGCGGATGCCCTGGATCATCATACGGTCGATTTTGGACATGATGGCGGCTGTGTGCGGTGCGCGCACACGCTCATTCGATGGGGGAGGTCAGTGTCAGGCACACGCCTCTTCAGTGGGCGAGGGCAGTGTTTGGGCGTGCACAATTTTGGTCAAGCAGTGAAATGGGCACGCGTCGGCGGCGCGTCTGCCTGAGACGGGGCGCGTTGAGTGGATGACAGATTGTCACGCGTTCCCGTGACCGCTGTCAGGTTCGGATGGAGACAAGAGCCAAAGAATCAGCGTCATGGCGTACTAGTGCGAAACCACTTAGCATGCGGCATCGTCAAGATCGTATCTCGGAGCTGGATGCCGCCCCTATGAACAGACAGCGATTCAAGCACTCTTCGGCAAATCATCGCATGTGCGCCGGGCTTCCCAAGGCGCACAGCAGTCAAGCGTGGCCATGTACCATAATGGCGGTGCTGAGGTAGGTAATAGCCCACAGAGGTGCAGATAGAGCCCCCCCGACAGCCCTGAGCCCCCGCCGCAGGGACCCCACACACACGCACGCACGCTGAGCGTCGAGGCTGATGCCATGGCAGATGAGTGGGAACGGCCACGGCAACAACGGGAACTTTGCACACGTCCCGTACGCGGCCATGATGGACACGACGGCCATGTCGATGCCGCTGGACAGCACGTCCATGTCGCTGTCTATGGACATGGATATGTCGCTGGCTGATGACGGCAGCAGCCTCAACGGCGGCTACACGCCGTACATGTCGCAGGCCCAGGCGCTACAGCAGCAACAGCAGCAGAGCAGCAACACGCCTGGCGGCACCAGCGACGGCCACCACAGTCACGGCCTCGCGCTCGCCCTCAACGACAGCAGCATGAGCGGCGCCGGCGCAGGTCCCCTGCCCACGGGCTTTGGCGCCCCCAGCATGAACCCGTCCGGCAGCACGCTGACCGAGTTCACCAAGCGGCGCAACTGGTCGCAGCGCGTGCTCGAGGAGCTGCGCGACCTGTTGCACATCCTCACCCCCAACGGGCGCATCCTGTACGTGTCGCCCTCCAGCAAGGCCCTGACGGGCTGGGACCCGTCGCAGCTCATGGGCCGCTTCATCAACGAGTTCATCCACCCCGACGACATTGGCATCTTCGTGAAAGAGTTCAACGAGAGCATCGCCTCGGGCAACACGCTGCGCTTCTTCTACCGCTTCCGCAAATCCGACGACTCCTGGGGCATCTTCGAGTCCCACGGCCACCCCCATCTCTCCACCGACCCCAGCTCCTTTGCGCCCCCCAACGCCCTCAACTGCCGCGGCTTCTTCATCATGGCCCGCCCCTACCCCACCAAGAACGCCGCCCTGCTCGACTCCTTCCTTGAGCACAAGATCGAAAACGAGCGCCTGACCAAGCGCATCGCCGAGCTCAAGCGCGAAGAGCAAGAAGAACAAGACGAATGGTCCAAGAAAGACGCTCAGAGCCAGTCGGGCGCCCCCACCGAATCCGTCGTCACCACCAACGCCAACAACCCCACCGACGCCTCGTACGCTCAGATGCCACCGCCCGCCAAACCCAGCATCTCCAACGCCGCCCTGACGCAAAAGAACCTCGACGAAGTCCTCGCCGCCAGCCGCACCGAAAACATCTCCGACAAAATGGCCCGCTACGAGGGCGCCAACCACCTCGAGACCATCGAGATGCTGACGGGCCTGCGCTACCGCGACGGCGAGCGCTCCCAGGGCATCAGCACCGGCGACGCCAGCCCCATGCTGATCCGCGGCGATGCCGGCATCCAGATCTCGCTCGACCGCGACGGCCGCAGCAGCTCCGACAAGAAGAAGAAGCTTAAGCTGGCCGATGAGTATGTGTGCACCGATTGCGGCACGCTGGACTCGCCCGAGTGGAGGAAGGGGCCGAACGGGCCCAAGACGCTGTGTAATGCGTGTGGACGTGAGTCTTCCCATCATCCCATCCATCCTTATCTCACCTTTCCTTTCCTTCCCATTTCATTTAATCCCACATCATCCCATTCCACCTATACCCCTATCCTCTCCAGACGACGACAAGACAGACGGCAATCGCGAGTATCCGCAGAGCCATGTCAGAAAGGGACAAGGAAACTAACACATCCGCAGTTCGCTGGGCCAAGAAGGAAAAGAAGAAGACAAACCCAAACACCCCGGGTCACCACTCCACGTCTACACCGGGCCTCCCCATGCACCAGAGCACGGGGAGTAGCTAGCTCTCACCCCGCATATACACTCGACCTGGGACTGAACTGGACTGTACTCACCTCACTCACCTTCGACTTCGCTCTACTTTTTCTTACTCTTCTTCATCTTCATGTCCTTCTTCGTCTTCGGGTTAGGTAAAAAGATCTTGGCGTTAAGGAAACGGGATGGATTGGCAGATTGGCTGGCAGTCTGGACATCGCGATGGGGACAGGGCAACCTTTCCAGAATGGATGGCGTTTTAAGGATTGCATGCGCTGCGCTGCGAATGTTACGCACTTGAGTGTGGGGTTTTGTTTTCTTCTCTGTTTCCTTGCCAGGGGGGGCAGTTGTATGTAGAGTTCTAGGTACGGAGATCGTAGAATGATACCAGGAATTTTTATTGCTGTTTAAATTCATACTGACTGTTTCGCTTTGTGCGATGAGAGGGAGATGGAGAGATGAAGAGGCACTTGAGGAGAGATGGAGAGATGGAGAGATGGAGAGATGGAGAGACGGGAGGTGAAAATGGGACTGCGTGCTGTGAGGTGCTTTTAGGTGAGGTGGGGTGCAGTGTGCGATGAGACCCTGCCTGCAGGGTTGCGACGAGACCCTGACTGTACGGGCGTGAGGAGTGATGAGACCCCTCCTCGGGTCCTGTCGCCGCAGCCAGCGACCTCAAGGAAAGGAAGGCGGGGAAAGGAAAAAATGAGAGACGTATGGGGAACGGTCAAGGGGTCAAGGGATCAAGAGACTGAGGTGCGATGCCATGCCATGCCATGCGATGCGAAAGTCACGACGTCGAATCCAGGACCTTCAACAGCCACTGCGTACCCCCCACCCTTGGGGGTCGATCAAGTATGCCACGTCTCTGCTGATACCCATCACCGGCACGCTGGCTTGCCTTGTATCTATCTACCTGTATTACCTACCCCTGCCTGACTTTCCTCCCCTTTCCCACTTCCCGATCCATACCTCTGTAATGCACCGTCACGCCCCTCCTCTCCGCATACTCGATCGCGTCTCGGCCTACGATGAAGTCGCAATTGTCCAAGCGGATACTCTTCAGCGTGCTCAGTCCGTCGACGAGCATCTTGATGCTAGCGCCCGTGACGCGCGATCCGGACAGGTCTATGGATTTGAGGCTGGTTTTGTGAGTGAGCAGGGCCTCAATCTCATCGTCGTTGACGGGGAGGTCGTAGAGCGCGAGGGAGGTGAGCGCCGGAGTGAGGATGCGGGGGGAGGTGGATAGCACGTTGCCTGGTGTGCGGAAGAGGCCGGTGACGTTGTCGTCGAGAGTGCCTCGGACGGCGAGGTGCTGGAGGGGGGTTGCATTTACGGGTCTGTGGTTTTGTGGGCTTGGATTGGCTTCAGCGCGTTCCGGATCGGGCCGGTCGAGGAGTTTGGTGAAGAAGGGGGCGCAGAGGAAGCGGACGTTATTCAGGTCGAGACGAGTCAGGTTCGGGAGCGAGTTGCGGCGGATTGATGTTTCCATTTCCCATGCGGAATCATCAGGGGATTCAACGGTGAGATCTCGCAAGGAGGCTGGGTATATGGAGGCTGTACTGCTGTCGGTCTTCGATAAGATCAAAGTCTTCAAGGGCAGATGCTCGATCTCCGGCTGCTCAACGACGATTTTGGCCACGTCGAGATAGCTCAAGGATGGTGTGAGAGCTAGGAGTGTATTGATATCCGCACCCTCTACTTGTCCACGCCCGGGATACGCAATACTGAGGTATTCGAGACATGGCAACGGACCAGTCCAATCTGGCCTATGTGCAGACTTTGTGACCAAGAATTGAGCGTGTCTTAACTTGGGTCCGTAGCGAAGTATCTCAGCACAGGTGCCGAGGGTGATTTCGGGCGAAATGACAAATTTCTGCAAATTTGGCGACAACTTCACCAGCTCAATCAACGACTCTGCTGTCTGCATCGGCAGTGAGAGTATTCTGACATCGCGAAGGTTTTTACAAGCCTTTGCAACATTCTTCACCACATCCAGACGGTCGAAACGGTGTACCGTAAGCCGTTCTAGCCGATATTGTGAGCGACGGACGGCCTTGTCGACAAAGCTGCTCGGCACCGGTCGTCTTGCTGCAGACATGTCGAGGTGAAGCCACAGACGAGGCAGCTTCTGGAGATAATCGCGCCATCCCCGGCTGACGCGCATGCAGTTGATCAAGTTCTTGAAGCTGAGGTATTCGAGGATCATCTCGGCGAGCTCGACGGGCAGGACGGTGAGCGGATCGACGGCTTTGGCGGGTGAGAGCTTACGGGTTAGCTTGTCATGGAGTTGTTGGAGCAGCTGTATCACGTCAGTGCTGTTCTTCTGTGGTAAAGACTACTATCTCTTGATATGTTTACCTGGAAGTTCTTGTCCTCCACCAGCACATGCTTCATGCCATACTTGTAAATGCCCAGTGCCCTGTCTGGCAGCTCCATCTTTTCCAGTATGCTGGCGGTACGCAGGTATCCTCGCACATCCTGTTTGTCGAGCTTGATCATGGCCCTGCCATCTTCTACGGCAGCTTTGTAGTTACCAAGCTTGTCATAACACGCAGCGCGGTGGTCATGCAGGCCCAGCGTGGGGCACACGTTGATGGCATTATTAAATGTTTCAAGGGCCTCGTCGAAGTGCTTGAGTCTGTAGTAGCGGCGGCCAAGCTCCTGGTACTCGTCGGGTGTCATCGAGCGGGGCATGGCTGGGATTGAGGTGCGAGGTAGTGTGGAGAAGGCGCGCGTTGGCGCGCGTCGCGTAGATGCGCTTGCATGTGATGCGATGGCAACTCCGTCCTGTCGTCGTTAAAATACCTCCAATACACCACACTCCAGAAATCACTTGATCATGACAATCGGAAATTAAGAATCGTATGGCTTGAGTGTTTGATTGATAACGCTATGACTAATCCTAATAGACTCCAAATTGTCTCAAAAGCTCCCTCGATGGCTGGGATGGGTATCATTCGTAACTCATGAACTTGGTGTAGCAAGAACGCTCGAAATGCTCAATTGACGCCGTGCAATGCTTCGAAAACGCCTCACCGAGTCACTGGTCCCAGTTGACTAACCCGAAGGTACATGTGGAGATCCCTGTGGGGAACGCGTCACAGACCCAAACGAGATGTGATACTTACCAACTTACCGTTGCGCGTAGAGTCGGGTGATTTGGCTCCATTGCGCAAGCCGGTATTGTTGATTGCAACAGGTGCAGAGTCTATGACCATGCCTGTGCTGAATGTTGCAAGTGGTAGGTCCACTGCTTCTTCCCTTCTCGCGCTTTTTCATAGAACACTTCTAGAATTCAACTGCTTAGCGGATGGTCATCTGCTTGGTGGCGCTGGGCTTGGTCGAGACGGCACCAGCAGCAGCGATCGATGGCTGGCCAGGCTTCTTCTCGAAGACCTTCCAGAATTTGAGGGACTCGTCAGCGGCAGCGGTAGCCAGCATCTGACCATCGGGGCTGAGGCAGCTGTGGAGGACACGAGACTCGTGTGCAGGAATCTCCATGTTCTTGACACCAGTGGGGTAGCTCCAGATGCTGAGGCTGTTGTCGGGAAAACCACCACTGCTGACGATCTCCTTGTAGTGTGTGCTCCATCGCAGGCTGGTGACCTGAGAGTCGGTGGCAATGTGGTTGACGCGGGCACCGGTGGTAGTGTTCCAGAAGTAGATCTGACGATCGTTGGAGCCACCGCCAGTAGCGAGGAGGTTGGATTGCCAAGGGCACCAGGAGACCGCCTTGACGGCAGCACGGTGGTTGGTCTTGGTGAACTTGGGTGCTGCGAGAGAACGAGCGTCCCAGATGGAGACCATGTTGTCGTTGGCGCCAGTTGCGAGCTGGGCGCCATCGGCACGCCACTCAAGACCGCAGACCTCACCAGTGTGAGAAGCGAGCTCAGCGACCTTGTGCTGGGCAATGCGGACGTCGTGGTTGTAGACAAGACCAGAGCGAGCGCCGGTGGAGAGGATGTGCTTGTTCCAGCCCATGACGCCAACACGAGTCTCGTGGCCAAACATGCTGCGGAGCTTGGTCTGCTCCTCGACGTCCCAGATCTGCACCTCACCGGAGCCGAGGCCGACACCAACGTAGGCGCCATCTCCAGACCACTTAACCGAGGAGATATATGTGTCGGCAGGGCACTCAAGAAGCGAGGAGACTGTGCCAGAGTCCGCAGACCAGACGTAGACAGAACGCTCGAGGCCGATCGCAACCTGGTTGCCGGACGACCAGTCAAGCAGGTTGAGGTAGTAATCGTCGACAAGTCCAGGGGCATCCAGAACGCGCTCTGGCGCTGAAGGGATGCGACGACGGCTCTGTGCGTTGACAGCGCTAGCGGGCCTGAGGGGACGATTGTACTGTGATCTCAGGTCGATAGGCTTGGAGGACTCTGGCGGCGCCGGCTTGAAGGCAAGGATGCGCTGGTTCTGATTGATGCCACATGCTGAAGCGAGTGTGGACTGGTATGCGACTGTCTCTGGTGCGGGCTTCGCTTTGGGCTGGTCCTCCTCCTCATCCTCTGCGAGGTTCAGACCCTCGAGCGCAAGAGTGACATCCTCCTCGGATCCGCGGCCACCGAGATCGAATGCACTCGCTGCGTTGGCAAGCACTGTGGAACCCTCGGCTTTGGAGCTGGACTTGGGTCGCGAGTCGCGGTCGATCTTGCTGGATCCAACAGTTGCAATGGCGTCGCTGGCTGTGCGGTTGGGAATGAATCGGTCGGCGGAGTTGTATGTGATGCGTGTCTTAGTAGGACGGGCGCGGACGGCAGGCTCCTTCTTCACCTTTGTTGCCGCGGGAGCCTTTGTCTTTGCTGTGACGGTTGCGGTTCCTGTAAGCGACCACTCTGAAACTCCAAGCTCTAACCTGCGTGGCGAGTTGACGCGGGCGATGTTTGACTTGGGAGAGGGCTTCTGGCTCTTGGAAATGGAGCGTTGGAAACGGGCCATGAGGTTACCGCCGTGGATTGATTCTTGCGCCTGCGCATCAGGAGTCTGTGTCTTTGGTGTGCGGGGAGAAGGAGTCATTGGGACCCGTCCGCCAGCGGCACGGGTGGAGAAGACCGAATTGCGGTTCTTGACCGGAGTCAGAACAGCTGGGCTGGCCATGACTGCGAGGTTCTCTGGCTGTATAGTTCAATCAGAAACGTGCGTTCACGTGAAAAGTGGGGCGGTGTCCGTACAGTATGATTTTCGGATTTATGCTGCTGTAGGATGGTAAGATTAGTATTAGATGCTGGTGTAATCGATGCTCTGAAGTATTGATTGGAAGTTGTAGTTCAAGGTGATCGTGCGTGACTTGTCTGAGAGACAAGCTGGCAGAGAGTTGGGATGGTAGTGCAGTATGGTAGCAATGGTCGTCCAGCAGGTAGCCGCTTCCTTAAAAAGGCTTTGTTTACGGCTGGCGTTGACGGGGCGACAGACCCTTGTTCACGGCTGTCGAGGCGATGACCTCACCCGCATCCGTGCGCCTCCCCCGAGCTTGAGCGTGAGTGGCCTGGCCGTTCGTTGCCCATGGTGCGACTGCTCTCCGGGCAACGCAGAGAGAGGCAGTGCGTGCGCAGTGCACAAGTCGTTAGATAGTCGTTCATCGCGCCAGACTCTGCTGTCGCCGGTGGCTCGCCGTTGCACATTGGTCGTGAGGCTCAGTGGCTCGCTCCTGGCGCTGACTGGCTGAGACCGAGTCCCAACTCCCAACTACTCGGCGCATTCGGCAGCAAGCGCCTTCACCGCTCTCTTTTCTGCCGGCTGAGTGCGAGTTCAGGCTTCGAACAATTCTCTCCAGACAAAGGCTCCCGTTGCCCTGCAGGGCCCCATATGTGTACCCACTTGCCGTCCAGCACGCTACAGCGCACTTCATGGCACACATAAGCGCCTCCACTGCTTCCCTCGTTGCGAACCCGCCCAACCCCCCCAACATCTCTACCCCGTCGCAGTCTACCGCCCTCACCGCCCCGCCTGGCAGCGGCGCTTCCTCCAACAACACCTTCCTCATGTCCGCCAGCCCGGTGCGCAGTCGCAGGTCGCTTGCAGATGGCTATAAACCGAAAATGATCTCCACAATAGGCGCCAAGCCGGCCTGTCTCGTCAACGCCTCGGTCACCTATGTTGGTGATGACCAAATCTACGCCTTTGGAGGATTCGACCAGTTTACCGACGAGGTCTATAACCATGTCCTACGGCTGAACCTGGTCACGCGCCAGTGGAACCTGGTGGATAACTACGGCGACATCCCTGGGGTACGCATGGGTAGGTTAATGTAGGTAGTTGTATGACGGGTCGCAACTGACAGATCCAGGTCATACCGCATGTCTCTGGCAAGGCAGCAAGCTCCTCGTCTTTGGAGGTGAGAACGAGCATCGCCAGCATCTTGCCGATGTCATCATATTCGACCTCAAGACGGCGCACTGGACCCAGCCCGAGCTACACGGTGTCACACCTCGTGGGCGCGCTCGACACTCAGCAGTCATTTACGACGACAAACTGTACATCAGCGGCGGACAAACCGGTCACGACAGCGTTCTGGACGACATCTGTTATCTCGACTTGAAGACGTGGACCTGGTCGCGTTCATGGCGCTTTGTACCACGATACGACCATGCCAGCTGGATCTCTAACGGCCGTATCTGGATCTTTGGTGGAATAAATGACGACCTAGAGAAGAACAACGAAATCTGGTGGCTTGACCTGCGAGGCAGTCCCGAGTTCGACAGTGCAATGAAGTATGGGACCGGCGACCGCCAACCAACATCCTCGCGGCAACGATTCCAAGCACCTGCCTCCGGACACCTCACTGCGACTGGCAGCACCGGCTACACTGCCAACTCAAGCGTGCAGTCGTACCACGGACTGAGTTCCAGCAGGTCTCCGTATGTCACGCCCGGCTCGATATCATCGCTCAAGTTCCACTCCAGTCCAAATCTGCCTTCGCAAGCGTCTGGCACGCACTTCCACGTATTTTCGTCCGGCTGTCTTCTCGATTTCGTCACCCCAGCAGAGCTGAACTGCGAGACTAGCCTGTCTAGCCTGGAGCTGGACACACTTCGATGGCAGAAGATCGCCGATGGTAAAGATCTGTACAGCCCAAACTATCGCTGGCACTACTGCACAACAAATCCAGAGGGAACACATGCATGGCTCTTGGGCAGCTCTGTCGAGACGACAGCCGATGGCACGCAGAACAGCGAATATCTCAGTGATGTTCTTGCGATCGATCTGCGCAAGTTTGGAGTCTTAGGGAACGAGCTTGCTTCTGATGCCCGCTCGAAAGCCATGCCAGCATCAGATGCTAACGTCTCTTCTCACCTCACCGGCATTGGCGCAGACCTGTCCACCACCTTCGACCAACCACCCGAAACCGGCAGCGGTGCAGACTTCATCATCACCGCGGACGCCGACTACGACGACAACATCGGCACCGAGCCCTCCTCCGACGGCCTTCCCATCTCCCGACCCATTCACGTCCACAAATTCATCATGCACGCACGCTGGCCACACTTCGCCCGCCTCTGGGCCGCCCAGATGTCCGAATTCCACTCCAAGAAAATGCACATCCCCGAACCCTACTCGGCCGTCCGCGCGTTCCTCTTCTACCTCTACACCGACAGCATCGCGCAGAACCCATCCAACGGCCCCTCCCTCCCCGACGTCGCAGGCATGCTCGTCATGGCAAACATCTACGACATGCCCCGCCTCCGCCTCCTCTGCGTCAACCGCCTCGCCCGCGAACTCGACATCGAGCACGCTGCCACTATCTGGGAGCGCGCCGCCACCGCCGGCGAGGACTGGCTCAAGCTGCGCGCTGCCGCCTTCTGTCTCGCTCACTTCGGCCGCGTCGTCAGAACTACCGCATTCAAGTCGCTTTCTGCGCCGAGCCTCGTCGAGCTGTGCAGCGAGGCCGCGCCTGAGGCCCGTGTCATGGGCGCGGAAGAACTCGAGGTCCTCGGTGCCCAGGGCAGGTATGGCGCAGGGAGTAGCCGGAAGCGCAGTCTCGGCAGTGCGGGGGTGATTACGCTGGGTGAGGAGGAGGGCGATGAGGAGGGCGAGGATGATGGGATGGATGTTAATTAGTCAATCAATCACTCCGTCGCGTTGGTCGTGAGGGAAGGAGGGAAGGACCGTCGTGGTTTTGACGAGCAGTAGCAGCAGCAGCAGCAGCATCAGGGGAGCCTGTTCGGTTCGGCTCAGTGGGGTTCAGTCTAAGTCATGCAGCATTTCGGCGCGGCGCTTGGTGTGGGACGTTTTGATTTTTGATACAGTATAGCATGCTTTTTTTCTGGAGGGGGAGTGGACACGTACGTACGTACTTGGTTACTTCTTCACGCGTAAAACGAGACAAGATGAGATGAGATGAATGAGATGAGATGAGATGAGACGAATGAGATGACATACAAACAAGAAAGAACAGAAATGGACAAGATATCCCGATCTAGTTAAACAAGACAAATCGACGCATTGGGAAGGAAGGAAATGGTTGAAGGAACGCGTGGTCTTGTTCTGGTCTGGGTATAATTACATACGGAGTCTATCCTGCATACCTACTTGCTCATCATGATGACAACGCTTGGGGAGTTTGCATCTACCTATCTACCTATCCACCTACACACACCAGATTGAGCAAACTGCACCGCGTCCTTTATGGAATGGAACTCAGTGAAAGTGACCCCCATGCACCACATCCTCCTCCTCTTCTGCATCGCTATCCTCACTGCACACCAACTCCACAACGTCGTCGAGGTCGGCACCAAAATCCTCCCACGGGTATCGCGCGCGCTGATCTCCAAGAGCCAAGCCGAGCAGTTCGTCTATGAGCTCGAATTGGTTCTGAAAAGGGTCTTCTGTGTGTGGTTGTTCGAGTGACGGGGCTGGTACGAGGGGTGGCTGCGGTAACGAGTGCAGGTCAGGTGGTTGATGTAGCCAGCCTGAGAGTTTTGGTTCGCAGCGCTGTTGGGAGCCCAGTATAGCGTCGATCTACGAAGTGCCATTGAGGAGGAACTCGATAGCGCCCTGGACGTTGCCGCCGCTCCTGCGCAGGGCCGAGACGTTGCGGTCGAACTCGTAGAAGCCCATCTCGTTGAGTTGTCTGAGCTGAGACTCGTAGACCTCCTCTGGGGGGCGGTTGTCTGCGGGGGGAGGGGGTCCGCCGAAGCCGCCGCCGCCGAAGCCAGGGCCGAAGAGAGATGCGAAGGGGTTCGCCTGCTGGGAGCCGGCGTCACCAGCCCCGGCGCCTGCAGCTGGGTTCTGACCGAAAGCTGCGAAGGGGTTCGCGCCGGCCCCAGATCCACCACCCATCATCTGCATCATTTGCTGCATCGCTTGTGGGTTCTGCATGATGTTGCGCGCCGCATCTGCGATTGGGTTGGGCTGACCACCCTCGGCTCCGCCAAACAGATTCGGGAATGGGTTCGGTGGTGCGGAGGAGGCGTTCTGGTTACCCTGCGTCGAATCAGTGCCAGTATTGCTGGTATTGCTCTGGCCCTGTGCTTGAGGAGCAAAGGGGTTTGCACCACCACCGAACAGGCTCGCAAAAGGGTTTGCGTTGGTACCAGCGCCAGCGCCGCCGAACGCTGCAAAGGGGTTTGCCGCATCTGCGTTGGTTTGCTGGTTTGGTGTGGCGTTCGCGGTGTCGCGTGTTGTCGTTGAGTCTGTCTGCGGTGTGTTGTCGGTAGTGCCGGGCGCAGCCATTGCGGAATTGCCACCACGGCCGCCGTCCATCTGGCGCTGCATCTGGAGCTGCATGCGCATCATCTCAGGGCTGAACATCATGCGGCGCATCTCGGGGTTGCGGAGCATCTGTTGGAGCATCGGGTTGTCGCGGATCTGGCATGTGTTAGTGAAGAACAACGAGCAAGCCTGAGGAGGGCGCTGACCATGGGGCTCTGCAACATCATGTCGACAACAGCAGGGTTGTTCATGGCTTCGTTCATCTGCGACAGGAACATGGGGTTGTCCATCATCTCGAGCATCGCGTCTGGGTTAGGCGGTGGGCCCATCTGCGCCGTGTTAGCATGCCCCCGCCAGGCGAATCGTGGGAAGAACATACCCCTCCGTCGGCGCCGAATTGGTCCATCGAGGGCAGCCCGTGGAAGCCGGCATAGCGCGCACCCGTCAGGCCAGCGAGCGGGTTATTCCCTGTACCTGCGGCGATGTTGGTGGGCACCTGCGGTGTTGGTGTTGGTGTGCCGGTGGAAGAGCTTGTGCCTTGGTTTGCGGGGTTCTGGCGCGCGTTGCTGGCAGCCCCCTTGACCAGATGGATTGTGTGGCCGTCCTTGATCTTGACGCCGCCAAGCGTGTCGGGATCCTTTAGCACGCGGCCCGAGTATATCAGGCGTTGGCGCTCGGCGGGAATGTCTGCATACTCGGATGAGGACAGCTTCGTCTTGAGGTCGGCGACTGTTGTGGTGGCGGGCAGCGTGAGGACGTGCTTCTTGTCGTTTGCGGCCTTGACGTTGAAGGTAATCTGGCCTTCCTCAGTGGAAGCAGTGGCGTCGTCGGCCATGGTCGCGTTGGGGGTTGGTCTTGGTAGCGATCGAATGACGTCCGGCGATGGGGCAGCTTTATACTATGGGGGGTTGGTGGCTGCGGGTGCACGGTAAGCAGAGCTTGCGGCAGGCTGCGTAGAAATATGTGAGAAGAAGTAGTTGGAGAGGTCGAGTTGACGGAGTGAAGGCGTGTCTGCTGTTCGCCAGGCTGCGGTAAGCTCGACTGCAGCTTGTAGAAGGCCGCAGAAGTGGAAAGACACAAAGTCGTCACTGCCCGCTGAGCCACCGCTAACTCGCATGCAGGTAGTGCGGTGGGGCAGGCGCGGAGGCAGATCGGGGTAGGTCGACGAGTAAGCTCAGCCGAGGCATCTTGCGGAGGGCATGGCTCCTCCGGCCTGGGGTACAATGCACATCTCCCACGTTGTCGTGTCTTTGCTTCCTCATTGTTCACAACTGAGTCGACCCTACTTTCCAGTCATTGTAGCTATTTCAAAATAATCCACAAAGCAACATGAAGGGCATCCAGATCAAGGAGTATGTCAAGGTACCGTATCCTCGGCCATTGCATTGCACTGCACTCCCGCTCACGACTCCAGGGACCAGATGACCTCAAGGTCCAGTCGTTTCCTGACCCCACACCGAAGAACGACGAGTATCTGATCGCCATTCATTCCTCTGCAACCAACTTCTTCGACCTGCTGCAGATCCGCGGCAAGTACCAGCACCAGCCGCCGTTCCCATGGATCGCTGGCTCCGAATTCTCGGGTGTAATTTTGAAAGCACCCTCTTCATTGCCAGGTGGCCGCACACCCCTCTACAAGGTCGGTGACAAGGTCTTCGGTGCAAGCCAAGGTGGCTATGCTACACATGTCGCATGTACCGAGGAGCGATTGAAGCCCGTTCCAGAGGGCTGGAGCTTCGACGAGGCGGCGGGCATGTTCGTGACTGCACCTACCAGTTACGCAGGACTGGTCACGAGAGCCAACATCAAGCAAGGTAAAACATCATGCTCGGCACAGTCTATCACAGCTGACACGCGCAGGCGATTGGGTCCTGGTCCACGCAGCTGCCGGAGGTGTCGGTCTCGCTGCCGTCCAGATTGCCAAGGCTTTTGGTGCAACTGTCATCGCAACTGCTGGCACGCAGCATAAGCAGGACATTGCTCGCCGATTCGGCGCAGATTACTCCATTGATTACCGACAGGCGGACTGGCCGGAGCAGGTCAAGAAACTTACACCCAAGGGCCGAGGTGTCGATATTGTATATGACCCTGTGGGACTTATCGCACAGTCGATGAAGTGCACAGCCTGGAACGGCAGGCTACTGGTTGTTGGATTCGCTGCAGGTGACATTGAGAAGATGGCCACAAATCGCATCCTGTTGAAGAACGTCAGCGTCGTTGGGCTGCACTGGGGCATGTATGCAGTCAACGAGCCAGAGATGGTCGACGTGGTGTGGGATGGCATCTTCAAGCTGGTCAAGGAGGGCAAGTACAAGGGCACCTGCTACACCGATACCGAGTACGTGGGACTAGAGAGCGTTCCAGCCGCATTGAAGGCATTAGGCGGCCGTGACAGCTGGGGCAAGGTCGTTGTCAAGGTGCCGCAGGAGGGGCAGAGCAAGATCTAGATGTAGTTGACGAGAGACTCAATTCAATTCCTAGGCAAGCAATACATTCAGACCTGGACCGTACATTTACTTTGTGTTGGCTGATCTGTAGTCGTTGGTTGTATTGAGCAACGCGAAACGCCAAGACACAGGCGCGCTAGTGTTCCGTCTTCCTTTGAGGCAGTCGCCGCCCGTCGCGAACATGACAAGGAGCACGACACTCCCCAACCTCAACCCCGCCCACTCACCCCACCGCACGCCCGTCGCGCGAGGTTGCAAGAGCACCGACGCCCTCCACGCTCCGCCAAGATGTCGACCGAATATGTCGACGACTTCGCCATGGACGAGGACGAGTACGAAGACGAGGAGGATGCCGCCATCACCTCCGAGGACTGCTGGGCTGTCATCAGCTCTTTCTTCGAGACAAAGGGCTTAGTCTCGCAGCAGCTGGACTCGTACGACGAATTTACACGCAACACAATACAGGACATTGTCAAGGAGAACGGCAGCGTCATTCTCGAGCAGAACACACCCTACAACCCCGACGAGGACATCGACCCCATCATCAAGCGCCGCTTCGAGATCAAGTTTGGGCGCGTCTACCTTGCGCGTCCCACACATACCGAAGGCGATGGCACAACGGTGCAGCTCTACCCGCATGAGGCCCGTCTGCGCAACCTGACCTACTCGGGCGCCATGTTGGCAGACATTGAGAATCGAGTCATGGTCGCTCGAGAGACCACTGCGCCCGCCGAGGATGACGATGATGAGGTAGAGGGGCAAACGGGTGGCATCACACAGATTCGATGGGATCGCGAGGACATCCCCACGGACAGCGGCGAGGACTCGGTTCGCGTCTTCATCGGAAAATTGCCCGTTATGCTGCGGTCAGAGCTTTGCCACCTGCGCGGGCAGAACGACGAAGCCCTTTTCGGTCTGAATGAATGCCCTTACGATCAGGGTGGTTACTTTGTCATCAACGGTAGCGAGAAGGTCTTGATCGCACAAGAGCGCAGTGCTGCGAACATCGTTCAGGTATTCCGGAAGAAGCAGGGCCCCATTCCCTGGATCGCCGAGATCAGAAGTGCTGTCGAGAAGGGCACGCGCCTCATCTCTTCTTTCAACATCAAGTGGGCTGAGAACTCACTTGCTAGCGGAAAGCGCATGCCTGGACCTTTTGCCTACGCCACACTCCCCTACATCAAGGCGGATGTGCCCATGGCCATCGTCTTCCGTGCGCTTGGAATTGTCTCGGATGAGGAGATTCTTGGACACATCGTCTACGATCGCACAGATACACAGATGCTGGAACTGCTGAAGCCCAGTATCGAAGAGGGATCTGTGGTTCAAGACCGTGAGTCTGCGCTTGACTTCATTGCTAGGCGTGGAGCAACACAGGGAACCAAGGACCGACGTCTCAAGTTTGCACGAGACATCATGCAGCGCGAGTTCCTGCCACATATCTCGCAAAGAGAAGGACAGGATACGCGCAAAGCCTACTTCTTCGGCTACATGATCCACCGCATGCTGCAGTGTGTCCTGGGTCGCCGAGACGAGGACGATCGTGACCATTTCGGCAAGAAGCGTCTCGATCTCGCAGGTCCGCTGATTGCGAACTTGTTCCGTATCCTTTTCTTGAAGTTGACCAAGGATGTCTACAAGTACCTCCAGAGGTGTGTTGAGGGAAATTCCGATTTCAACGTACAGATGGCTATCAAAGCCAGTATCATCACCAATGGTCTGAAGTACTCACTCGCCACGGGAAACTGGGGTGATCAAAAGAAGGCCGCCTCTGCGAAAGCCGGTGTCTCGCAGGTGTTGAACCGATATACATACGCCTCGACGTTGTCCCATTTGCGACGAACCAACACACCTGTTGGTCGTGACGGCAAACTTGCAAAGCCTCGTCAGCTGCACAACAGTCACTGGGGTCTCGTGTGCCCTGCCGAAACGCCAGAAGGACAGGCTTGCGGTCTTGTCAAGAACCTGTCTCTGATGTGTTACGTCAGTGTTGGTAGCGATGCCGGGCCCATCTCCGACTTCATGAGCCAGCGAAACATGCAGCTCCTTGAGGAGTACGATCAGAACCAGAACCCTGACGCCACCAAGGTTTTCGTCAACGGTGTGTGGGTGGGTGTCCACTCCAACGCGCAGCAGCTCGTGTCCACAGTGCAGGAACTGCGTCGTAACGGCACACTCTCTTACGAGATGAGTTTGATTCGTGATATCCGTGATCGAGAGTTCAAGATCTTCACAGATGCCGGACGTGTCATGCGACCTCTCTTCGTCGTAGAGAGTGACGTTCGTAAGCCAAACCGCAACCACCTGGTATTTAACCAGGAGCACTACAATAAGCTGGCGGCGGAGCAGCAAGCAAACAATGCGGCAGGTGTTCGAGAAGAGGAGAGGCTAGAGCTCAAGTACGGCTGGAAGGGCCTCATCCAGGACGGTGTTATTGAGTACCTCGACGCCGAAGAGGAAGAGACCGCTATGATTGTCATGTCGCCCGAAGACCTTGGCGAGTGGCGTGACATGAAAATGGGCATTCCACAAGACGACCGCAACCCACAAGGCAAGGACCGTCTTGCACGTATCAAGCCAAAGCCAGACCCGCGTATCCACGCATACACGCATTGCGAGATTCATCCTGCTATGATTCTCGGTATCTGTGCCAGTATCATTCCTTTCCCCGATCACAACCAGTCGCCTCGTAATACATACCAATCTGCAATGGGTAAGCAAGCTATGGGTGTCGCCCTGACAAATTACGCACTTCGCATGGAGACGATGATGAACGTCCTCTACTACCCCCAGAAGCCACTGGCCACTACACGATCTATGGAGTATCTGCGATTCCGTGAGCTTCCTGCTGGACAGAACGCCATCGTCGCTATTGCCTGCTACTCCGGTTACAACCAGGAAGATTCCGTTATCATGAACCAGAGTAGTATCGATCGTGGTCTTTTCAGGTCGCTCTTCTACCGAGCGTATACCGAGCAGGAGAAACGAATTGGTGTCAACGTCCTTGAGCAGTTTGAAAAGCCAACTCGCGCCGATACATTGAGGCTGAAGGGCGGAACATACGACAAGCTTGACGACGACGGTGTCGTCGCGCCAGGTGTGCGTGTCTCCGGTGATGATATCATTATCGGAAAGACAGCGCCCATTGCAGCTGACGCGCAGGAGATGGGTCAGAAGACATCACTCCACACCAAGCGTGACGTCTCGACACCTCTTCGAAGTACCGAGAACGGTATTGTCGATCAGGTTCTCTTCACAACCAACACTGAGGGTCTGCGATTCGTCAAGGTCCGCACACGAACAACCAAGGTACCTCAGATCGGTGACAAGTTCGCGTCTCGTCACGGACAGAAGGGAACCATTGGTATCACGTACAGGCACGAAGACATGCCCTTCACACGGGATGGTGTCACCCCGGATCTGGTCATCAACCCACACGCCATTCCATCTCGTATGACAATTGCCCATTTGGTTGAGTGTCTGCTCTCCAAGGTTGGTGCCATTACCGGACGAGAAGGCGATGCTACGCCTTTTACAGACGTCACAGTCGATCAAATCTCGGACCTGCTCGAGGACGCCGGCTACCAAAAGCGTGGTTTCGAGATCATGTACAACGGCCACACCGGTAAGAAGATGCGCACTCAGATCTTCTTGGGCCCCACATACTACCAGCGTCTGAGGCATATGGTCGACGACAAGATCCACGCCCGCGCCCGCGGTCCGCTCCAGATCCTCACTCGACAGCCGGTCGAGGGTCGTGCAAGAGACGGTGGTCTGCGTTTCGGAGAAATGGAACGTGATTGTATGATTGCCCACGGCGCCGCCGCGTTCCTCAAGGAGCGTCTCTTCACAGTCTCGGATGCGTACACGGTCCACGTCTGCGACATCTGTGGACTGATGAGTCCTATTGCGTAAGTCTTTCCCCCTGAATCCCATCCCATCCCACGCAGCTAACAACCCCCCGCAGTCAGCTCAAGCAAGGCAAGTACGAATGCCGTCCCTGCCACAACAAGACGCGGATTTCGCAAATCCACATCCCCTACGCCGCCAAGCTCCTCTTCCAGGAGCTCCTCGCCATGAACATCGCCACTCGCATGTTCACCACGCGCTCTGGCCTCAGTGTCCGTGACTAGGAGTCCGGGCAGCGTGTGCGTTAAAATAAGAACGTGGATGGTTTGAGCGGAAGGCCGCAGACTCAAAATGTAAAAACAGGAGGAGTTGTCAGCGAATAGCAAGGAGAGGGTACCGTCGTCAGGACGGACAGATGGCTGCAATTTGCATAGGTACGGCTCGGCACGGCACGGTACGGCACGGCATGGCAAGGAGTTCGGGAGTCTATCAAGTCAGCGAGACGCAAATAAAGTCGAGGGAGTTCACGGACTCAATCTCGTTTCTCTGTTCTCGTTTTTTTCTTCGTGGAAAATGCGCAGATTGATTAATGCATCACTACTACCATACATACATACACATACTGCAGCAGTGTTTATTAGACATGACATGCTTGATCTTACGACGGGAACACAGCGTAGATTGACGGACCGGTACTTGCGCAGCGAAGAAGCGATGTGTTGTCTCAAGCGTGCGTGCATACATGCATGCGTGCTGTGCTGTGCTGTGCTGCACATCCCTCGCCTCCCCATTCCCAAACCCAAGCCCCAAATCCCCAACACCCAGGCCCCTGCTTCCCTCACTCATCTCGGTCTTCCATCCCGAAGACCAACCAAATCCCTCTCCCTTTCCATCTCACATACCGTTCCGCCCAAACGTGGCTGCCAGACGGACCGACTCGACCTTACACAGCAGTGCAGGAGGGCCGAATACCGCACCGTACCCAACGCCATACACTTGGTTTTTGTCTGGGATCTGGGGTGGTTTGGGTGGGTGGATGGCGCCGATGGAGGGCCGGCGGTTGTGTAAATTGGGATGGGGGGATGGAGGTCGAAATAAGGTTTTAAGGTTTTGCGGGCGTGTGCGGGTGTCTGGGAAACGGCGGAAGCGGTAGGGCTATATGGCTGCATGGGCGATTCAAGTGGGAGATGGCAAGACTGGGGAAATAACACAGGGCGTTGGTTGGATTGGATTTCGAATGGTGGGGGGGGGGACGATGTTTGGGTGGTGTGTTTGATATACAATATTGACTGACTGATTGATGTGAATGAAGAGATAGGGTATGGATACAGGTGTTTTGTGTGTGTGAGTGTGTGTGGAGGTTGTCAATCTAGCGTCTCCTGTCCCTCTCATCGCCCCTGTAGCGCTCTCGACTGCGATCTCTTCTGTCGTCACGACGGCGCGGGCTGCGAGTGCGGTCGCGGCGCTTGGGCTCGTATCTGCCGTCGCGGTCACGACGAGGGCTGCGGCTGCGGTCGCGACGGTGGCGGTCGTCGTGGTATTCTTCTCGTCGCTCGCGGCGGGGTGCTGCGTCGCGTCTCCTAGGTCCGTCTCGATCTCTGTCTCTGGGACGTTCTGGTTGCTTGTCGTCGTCTCGTGGCTTGGCGTCGGCAAGGTCCCGGTCCACCACGAGGCGGTTGACGACTGAATCGGAGACGATTTCGCGCCCGCCTCTTTCGCGGTACTGGGTTTTCTTCTCGAGGTTGTCGATGCCGCCGAAGCCGCCGGCTGCTCTTCTGCGCTTCTTGTTGGTGACGTCGCGCCAGTCGTCTGCGATCTTCGAGACGCTCTGGGAGAAGTCGACGTGAATGCGGTGGTCGTCGATGAGCACGCCGTCCATCTTGAAGTAGGCCTGCTCGCACTCTTTCTGGTTGGAGTACTCGATGAAGGCGTACTGCAGGCTGTCGCCCGTGCGCTTGTCGCGGATGACTTCGCAGCTGATGATCTTGCCGAAGCGCGAGAAGATCAGCTCGAGGTCTTCGTCCTGTGTGACCGGATTGAGCTTGCACACGAACAGCACATTCTCAGGGGGTGCTACCTCGGCGAACGGGAGATCGCCAACCATCTCGAGAGTCAGTGCCTGCGCGCGTGCCTCACGCTCCCTGCGAACTTTCTCCAGTGCCTCTGGGTCTGTCTCTTCTTCAAGGTTCTCATCGTAGGCAACACGCACGGTCGCGAGTTGGGCTGCAGAGGGCAATGGGCTCTCAGGGGGCTCTACGAGGCCAGCAGGGTCGTCGTACGGATCGTCAAGAACGACGGTGTGTAGTATGCGGATGTCCTTCAGTGGCTGGCCTTTGTCGTCGACGTATGCTGTGTTGATCTTCTCCAGCGCATCGAAGCCTTCTACGACTGTGCCAAATATGGCGGCCTTGCCATCCAGAAAGTCTATGTTCGGTCCAAGTGTGATGATGAACTGGCTGCCCGCGAAGCGCTCGTCAGGGTTGTCTGGGTTCGGTGCGGTGGCCATGCTAACAGTGCCCATTTCAGCATGCTTCAATTTGTGCTTGAATTCTGGCGCAAAGTTCTTCTTGTCGGTATTCCCTGGGTCCAGCAAACCCCATATTGAGCTACCGCCATCGCTATCCTTGGATCCTGGGCCAATAGGATCGCCGGTCTGGAATGAAAAGTTGGGCTGTACACTATGCACGGGCGAGAAGTTGTAGTACTTCAGTTTGCATAGCTTGAGAAAGCTGGAGGTGACAAGCTGTCAGTGGCTGTCGTGTGCTCAGCGTGCGTCAAAGGAAAGCAGGACCAGGCGAACAGATGCGGTGGTCGCGGTAAAGCGGACGCGAGCAACATGGGGAGAGTGGGACATGTACGGGCTGGACAGGCTTACTTTTCACAACATTTCGGCGCGTCATCCACCAGCAGATCGATGGTAATGTCACCGAGCGACGTTTCCAGAAGCACAGACATTGTTTGCGCGCGCCGTTGTTCATGTCGTAAACGTGAAGTCGCGACTGCAGCGCTAGTTTCCAGGTTCCAGCGCTAAGATAGTTCGCGCCTGCCTTAGTCAGCAACATGGCTGTGACGCTGCCTCCCCTAAGAGTAACAAAGACCTAACCTTGGCAGTTCCACGACGGCCTGATGTGTCGTCTTCAACCCGCTGTCATGCCCCACGTCTCTCAGCAGACGACCCGTTGATTGGGTAGGGTCATATTGCCCATAGCAAACCGGACAGCTTACTGGCCTAAGGCTTCTTGTAGCCAATGAGCGCTTGCGACAGACCTGCTTTGCTCAAGGAACATCTGGAGTCCGCACAACATCATACATGTCGTGCATGCTAAGATGAAGTACGGCTTCCCGAGTTGATGTTCCTGCAGGCCTGGGGAGAGACCCGAACGTTCACACTCATTGACGCCGGGCCGACGCGACGCAACAAACACCCCCAGCCAACCAATTATCAATCGGCTCGCTCACCGATTACTGCAAAATCACAAGCCGAATTCCTCATTGACCTACCCGATCGACAGTTCTTTCAACGCGAAAGAGCACCATGATGTTTGCTTCTGGGTGTACCGGTGGCCCTGTCATTTCGACCGCTGGTGTGCTCAACCATCTTCGATAACACACTCCGTGCTTAGATCTCGATACGAGAAAATCAAACAACGCACAGCATCCGCATCCAAGTCACAAGCGTCACACCCCACTTCTGGAATCGGAGGCTTTTACGTTGCTCTCAAGCGGCGGCAGCACCAAGGTTCAGGGTAGGCTCGCGAGCCCACTTGTCAAGATTCTCGCGCTTTATTGCCTTCTAAGAGCCAGTGGAACCTGATGTACAAACCTCGCTCGAGAATGATGGCCGTGTCCATTTCTGTCACTGCGACCAGTTGGTTGTTCGCACTGCGATATATTGTACCTTATCGACATCAATCGCATCTTACAGCGGCAAGTCGTTCTTACGCACGTACAAACTCGGCGTATCGTTCCTTGCTGCACAAGCTTCAGTATTCTCAGAGCAGTTCGTAAGGTCTGTCAGCGAAACAGGACTTTGACCGGACCAGAGGATGGGTGATAGGTATCTGCATCGCCAATGCATTCCTCTGTTTGCTCTATGGAAGTCTTGTCATCCAAATCACTCAGGGGGGCCCTGTCGCGGCCTCAAACAGATCCTTTCGGAGGATTTCGCGATCCGCGGTGTGTGCCGACTGCATAGGATTCCCGCTGCCTGTCAATTACCACGGCAGCTAAACGCCTTTCGAGCCCCTTGAAAGCCAGGGCATCCTTGTGTCAGCCGATTATCTCGCTCGAACAACAGCAGATACGCTTTTTGTGCATCTACGCAATCGCTCATCTCCAAGGAGTGTCTCAGGCTAATACCTGCCAGATTCAACGGGAGAGCATTCAGTCACTACGTGGATCGCCATCATGTAGCCTAGCAGTTCTTAAGAACCACACTGTGTACATCTTGCCTTTAGCACTGATATTACGCTTTACCCGTACGTGGACGCTCTGGAAATCTTATGCACAGTCCGACTAGCCCCATTCCCCACGACACGGGCGTGCCTGGTGCCTACATGCAGCATGCGGTGACAAGTTGACAGGCCTTCCGCTTCCCCGGTAACACTCTGCAGTCTTTCAGGCAAACCTGTACCGCGGCAAGCATACGCTGATCAATACAGGCGCACTTTGAATTATCGACGAGTGAGACGCGTATAATATCTATCGGTTTTGCTCAGCCTGACGTTCTGCGCAGAGCTTGCCGATTAGAGACGCTATGTACATGATCGATTGCTTCGGTTCTCATTGTGCCTTATACAGCCATGCAACATGATGGTGCGTAATAGCAATGACCCAGGTCGTGTCTTTGTCTCACACAGTCTTTGCACCATCTGATCCAAGGTTCTGTGCACCATTAGATCCTTGAGCCTGCAGGGGCGATGTGTGCACGCAACCGAGAATGATTGGTACTGTAGCATCCAGGTTGGTATGCATGTAAACGCCGTCGGCTCTAAGCAAGCCTTGTGATATCCATAGGTACAGCATCAACCGCTGCTTTGCTGTGTCTCTTGGTCACGTCGACTGGCCGGTTTTCAGCAAACGGTCATTGTCTTCTGACGAGGAAATCATCTGTTTTGCGTCTTGACCAAGCTTCTTCTTTTCGTGTTCAACCTCTTTCAAAGCTGCATTCGCCAGCTCGCGTTTCGGTGCTGTTCCAGCCAACATTTGGGTTGCTCTTATCTGAGGGCTACACTGCTTACAAGTCTACCACGGCCATTCACCTCGCTGTCAAGTGCCACGCGCCGGCGGATCGATCGTTCAATAGAAGCTGGGCACTTTCCTGACCACGTCATTGGCGCGTACCTTGGTCTACTATCTGGCCATCAAGCTATCTGACGTTGACTCAGAGATAAATAATGTCGGCCCTGAACTATGATGGCCCACGCCGGTTACCACGTACCAACTCAGCTCTCACTTTCCCACAGACGTACCACAGCGAACACAGCGCAGCCTTGGGAGGTCGTCGAACTGACCCGTATGCGTCGTCTCGCATGGGAGGTCCAGTCAATAGACTGCGCAACCGCCCTCAGGCGAGCCAAGACGATTATGAGCCTGAGCACGGAGGCCTAAGGCGTCGAATCGCTGTAGCCGTTAGTCCCTCTAATTGCGCTCAGAGCTTAGCTGCACTAACAGATTTTGCAGTGTGCCCGTTGTCGAAAGCGGAAGATTCGCTGCAGTGGCTCCTTCGCTGATGGTAAAGCCTGCCATAATTGCAAAGCCGCAGGCGTTGAGGACGGGCAGTGTCAGTACCACCGAGTGAGTTCATGTTCAGTTCCGTTGAGATACACGTACTAATCATCACAGGTCGGTTCCGACCATGTGCATAAAGTGATGGACAACATGAGCTTGGTCCAAAGTCTCGTCAGCATGGCTTCAGGTCATGATTCGATGCCACTCTATAGTGTTGGCGGCAACGGATCATATCACCGTGGTCTGGAGAGCCAAAGCTATCCACCACTGGATAAGAAACCCGCAAGTCCTCATTTGGACTCAAGATCGGCCTACAATTCTGGATGGATAGACCCGTATGACGAAATATCCTACGATCAGTCGGGAACATACCTGTCTACACCAACAATCCCGACAAGCTCAGATGTGTTCGACTCTTCCTATCGCTGCTCATCTCCACCCAGACGCACAAGTCAAGTCGCTTCCAGCTTTTACTCCGACTATGGCCAACCATACAATTCGAACGGTTTATCATATGTGCACACAGACCTACAGCCAGTTGTGCCATCCGAGCCCGTTTCACCTCTTAACATGCCTTCCCTGCAGATCACGCTACCAGAGAGGCCCCGGCAACGACAGATGCAGCCTACTGAGGTTCCTCTCACACCACAAAGGCGGCTTCCAGCACCTCAACCAACACAAGGCTTTGGCTTGCATCATGCACTCGATCAGCAACAAGACCAACGCTTGCGCGCTTCGCAGAAGATTGCTTCACCATCATTCAGCAATGTCACACTATCTTATCCTAACACAGGATCGTATCTGAAGCCTTTACTCTCTTGGACGACTGCGAATGAAAACTTGATGAGTACCGTCACCAAAGCGAGTGCCACAACCATGCGGCCACCACCACCACCTCCTCCTCCGTCATTGACACCCCGGGAGCCAACTGCTGCTGCAGCGACGTCGCCGAATTTCTTCCGTACAGGCACGTCCACTATGAGTGAGACTGTCTCCGCAAACATCGCATCGTCGAATGCACTCGATTTTGGCGTTATACCTACTTTCGATCCGTACACCACAACGATACCCGCATCGCCCGCTTATTCCAACCTCAGAGAGTCTCGCGACCTGTCGTCGTCGTCGCCGATGACTCAACTCCCACGGAACAATTCCACTTCGAGCCTCTACTCCTACGACAGTGTGTCCAGGCGACCATCTCTTCCTGGCGACCGTTCTTCGAGTAATCTTATCAGTGGGCACAGATACACGCCACTCGGCCAATCTTCAGGTGCAACGAGGATGGAGAACCTCACCAGAGAGTCTTTCGAGTCACGATCTCTCCCTTTGCACCGGGCCTCGACGTCAAACCTCAACAACGGCTTCTAAACATGCACCGAGGCCGCTTTTCTCGCTAAGGCGTGATGGATCTTTGCAGCTATTTTGCACAACCCTTACGTCACTGGTTTGATGGTCTAATCCTGGTCTTTCTTCTTCAGCCGGCGGCACTATCGTTTTCGTACTCGTACAGCGGGCACATCATGCGTGTGTTCCCGTCTCTTGGGTCGATCCTGCATCTACGGGCGTTACAGCCACTCATCCGCGCATCGGTGGCTGCTTCTTGCAACCTCGCCACTGGCGAACGAGAACCAGGATCTGTTAACCGGCGACTCGCCAGATAACGGATTCCCGGTTCACGTTCCACAGCATTCGAGTCATCATCTTGTTCTCTCTACGGCATTATATCCCGGTCTTCCAATGTTCGTTACGATTGTGCATTTCCAGATCCTTGGCCGGCGGCGCCAGGGCTTCTGCATTACGAAAGTTACTTTAATCACTGTCGCTGCCCCTATAAGGGCGGTAGACCCATATGTCAGGGCCACTCTTTTAGTTGTGCTTTTTGATCTTCTGGAGTTCGGGATCGCGGAAAATAATTCATCATAGTGGTGTAGGTGGTGGGATTTAGCTGGCCAGTGCAAGTCTTCGACTGGCCCAGGCACCATGTACCGTAACCGCATCACTGCGATAACGCTCAAATTGCATCTATCATCTTTACAGAACCTCATATACACAATGATCATGAACTCCCTTCCACCCTCTACCTCCCAGCACCACGCAGCACTAACACTAGTCCCAAACCCAGAACCGAACCGAGCAACCCCTTCCTTCACCGCCACCACAAGCACGGCCAGCCTTGCACGGCCAACAATGCCGCAGGTCCCACTGAGCTGCACCTCGCCCAAACCGTTCCCCCAAGATCCAATCGGCCCTTCCAGACAGAGTGGATCTGCGATCCCTGCCACGGCTGCAGCTCCCGTCCGCCCTGACGCATTAGCTGCTCGGAAAAGACAGTCTGCAGGGCTTCCGGTCAGCATGCAACAAGCCAGGGATCATAGTTTTCGCTCCGCTGCGCCGCGAAGTCGCACAGTACCGTGTCGGCGGGTGCAGGGCGCCAAGGTCAATGGACCTACTATGGTGGTACAAGACGCGGCGACGTGACGATGCGCTGGCGCTGGGCTCGGCTGGGTGGAATGGGGGACGTGCGTACGTGTATGAGTGGATGGCCTGTCGCCGGTCAGGTGGTCTGGGAAGCGGTGGCGTGAAAGCAGTGGGGGTGCTGTTTTGGATTGGGGGATCTGTGGGGGGCTTTTTCGGCTACGGTGATGATCTGAGGAAAGGATTATAGGCTCGGGTCGGGAGTGATGTAAGTAAGGATCCGGCTCGGGTGTTGACAGGCGGCTGTGATGAATGTTATTTGTTTGTGCGGGAAGGAAGGATGCGAAGGAGGTGCATGGAGATGCGCGATGTCGTGCGTGGGGTTTTCTCAACGTTAGTGGGTCTGCCGGTTTGGGACACTTCGCAGTCGCGAGTTTTGCTGCTTTGGTAAGGCGAGATCTGGGTCATGTTGTGTTCGGTGTGGCTTGGTACACTTGGGGATGAGCATAGTTACACATCGCGAACTGGATAAAGCATGGTCTATGCTCTGCATGCAATATGATATACAGAATGCTCGGTTGAGGCGGCAGTCGTTACGAATGACTGTAATTTTACTCTGGTATTGAGCATGGAACGACACAATGTTGTCTGTGATTGAGTGATACCGGTAAAACTGTAATCATGTTCATGTAATCTGAAATTGGCAAGCGAATTAGGACTTCTGCTTCTTCCTATGTGTTAGTCGCACCGTAATGTCCGGTTATGCGCTCCGGAAACAGTCTTTCCATGTTAAACTTCCAACTTGTGACTTGCGCTACACTGAGATCATAAGACTTCGCCCTTGAGCAGGCGGGGCGCTTCGTGGTCTGCAAGTGAAACACATTTCCTCTATCTCCCTGCTGAGCCGTGCAACATAACATATGCCCTCGAGCTAGGTACAGTAGAGGTCAAGTTCGAGAGGCCGTCCGGACTTACGGTTCTCGTAGGCTATACGATGATGAAGTGCATTCATCCGAACATAAATCGGAGTCATCCAGATATCCAGATATCCTTTTCGTAAAATCTGTCTGCCGCCACTGTCCCTAAGAGAAGGAGATTTGCTGAAGCTGAACCAAGATTTCGGGAGCAAGCTTCTTGTTGGTGCCTGCAGAAATGTGTGGACTACATCTGTATTCAGACTTACGCGCGCCAGCGAGGTAATCAGGCACCATGTTTGGTTAAATACTTGTTTTAACAGAGAAGTGGCAGTATACAGGCAGTATCACTATATACATAGACTGTTAAAGGTGTACTATAGGCAAAGCCTTACGTGACAAGGTCGTGTAAACCCTGATCTATCCCTTCACAGCTATACGGAGGCGAAAGGGCAGTGCATACATGTTACTACTTATGCTACATGCGTTAGCATCTTACGTGACTGTACCTTCAAAGTGACATGTCCGGACGTTGTTGGAACAATTCTACAAATCGCTGTACTAACTCCGACTTCGAATATAACTATTCACTCAGCAAAGTCATGCGTACACGGACCCTTCTGCACCTATCCTGCTGTCAAGACAAACATCTTGACACTGGTAACCTTCGACCTGTATCAGAGACGCTCCTACTCCTGGACTTCGAGGAACTCACGAGAAGTGGCTCGAAGGTGTTGGAACAAATTTGTTTCCACCTCCACTTCGTTCAAGTCGTTCAGATCGACCTCGGTAGTGCCATGAGCTGCTAGGCGCACAGATTGGATATCTAGATGTACTTCCTATTGTGCGCATCTTTTCGCATAAGAATCACCAGCCACGAGTCGACTTCATGCACAAGCAGGAAGTAACTAGATGATTCGGACTACCACACCCTTGTTCGATAGATGAGGTTGCCATGAATCGGACTTTCAAAGCTCTGCTGGCTGACCAACTGAGCATCAAGAAATCTGGACCCCTTCTTGAAACGACCTATATCAGCATCACCCATGGAAACAATGGGTTTGCCACACATCAAGACCGCTTTACTGCGTAGATCGAAGCCGACCAGAGCCTTAAAGTCCTAGCTTGAGATCTATATTCCACCATAGTGTGGACGAGGGAGCGAGATTTCTCGACGATACACCACCTTTGCTTATGGACTTGCCATACAATGTTTGACAGCGCATGTTGACTTCTTCATTTCAAGCCGCCAAATTCACGAGTTCGATCTTACCAGTGGTCACGTACAGGAAGACTGGTTTGACGCTGGAATGGGTCTCCTACTCGTAAATTGAGCAACTTAATATGAGCAGTGTCGATTCTGGACTCACTGCCTCGTCCTGAAACTCACATCAGACAGGAACTATACACCCTTCGACAATCTCAAGAGACTGGAAAAGTGAATCATCGTAATGAATGAATATACGATTTCGAGAGGTGTCGATGGGTCATCTCATCATCAACGGTATCGCGGTAGAGGGTCCACGAAGCCTAGATTACAGCGCATTGAGCTGCATGTGAAGGCTTCGGATCTACGCCGCATTCATATCAGCATTATGGACCTGATTCGGATCATGTCATAAGCAGGAGCAGATACCGATCACAAAAGTCTAATCCACATCGTTACATCTGACACCATTAAGTGGCAACTCTGCCTCAATAAGCTGCGTGTCTCCACCGCAAAAAATATGTGCACTTTGTCATCGCGACTCACTTAGCTGGGTCTCTCATACCACAAGATCTTTGTGGTCGGATCGATCGGCCTGTAGGGTATCGCCTTATAGATCTCCCCCGGCGCCAAATCTCCTTTCGGGCTACTTCGAGATGCCAACACCTTTTCCCTGCGAAAAAAGAGGTAACCGCGGGAAATCACATCTTACTGTTACTTGCGACACTTGTCTACGGTCTGCAACAGGGCAAGCGTCGAAAAATCTGCTCAAGCTTGTAGGCATGATTTCGTGATGTGAGTGAACGCAACATTCCTCGACTATTTCTCACAAAGACCTTCGGTTGTGGCTCGCAAGGGATGAGGTCTCGGACACATGATAATACGGCCGAAGACAGGGTCGTGCTATGGATGATTGCTTGGGCAGCAAGCGTGATACGCTCAGTCATTTTGTGAGATCAATGAGTGCTTCACCAGGTTTATTCATGAGTAGTAGCATATTGTGTTGGATTCATTGCATTTCAGTCACTCGATATCGAATCTCTTGCAGCATCAAGACATTAGACTAATGTCCGCCAGTAAAAAGCAACACTTCACAACCTTCCTTCCTTCAACTGACAATCAAGCCTGTACAATCACAACTCGGCTTCAAAGACGCGGCGGACCCAATCATTCTCTGTCCCCTCCCCTTCGCGCAGCTCCATAGCAATACAGTCGATGAAATCGCAGTCATCTTTCTCCAGCTTGACGTCCTTCCTTCCGTAGATAGCCTCGATGATGGTCTTGTTCGAGTTGCGCCATGCTCGCTCGAAGTTGGGTAGCTTCTTCCAGTCCACGACCTGTAGCTGTTCGCCTCGTGATCGCGTGCGCTTGAGTACAGAAGCCATGTGTACCTTAGTGATGGCGCGGTAGGTATTCTCAGGCGATGCTATTGTCATAGAGTGCAGTGGGTTGATAGCTCGAGACGAGGCTGTCGCGCGACCAACGAGCATAGTGAGCTCACCTACTGGGTTGTGCATTGGAGGAATAGGAAACGCCGCGATAGTAGCCGCACTGGATGAGTACTGTGAGTCTGGTCGATCAATTTGCTGAGATATCTTCGTATGAGAATTGCGCCTCCCATAGCTGTTTTGCTCAGTCTTGCTGGTGGATGTTCGAATCGGGCTCGAAAGCGGCAGTGGCGGGTGCTGCATGGCCTCAACCACATGGCGACTGCTGTTTACAACACTGGTCACAGACTTAGCTCGGTTGCGACTGGATCTTGCTTGGAAGCCAGCAGTAGGAAACATAGTGGCTTCGCTCTCGTAGCTTCGCAAAGGTAGAGGTCGATGGAAATTGATGGCTGCCGGGCTCAGGCCGGTGTTTTCCACCACGCGGCGCTTTTCGGGTGTGTCACGACGCTTCTTCGTTGGAATCCTCTGCTCTGCCGTGAATGGACGTGTTTCAGTAGCCTGCTCGAACTGATACTGGGTCGTACTTTCCTCGTCATCACTGGCAGACGCCGACTCAAGAAGCGAGCGACTATCTTCTTCGTCATCCGTACCAACGTATGATTCAAGAGCATTGAAGGTATCATCGCCTATGATACCGCCATCGAATAAGTTTTGTGTGCTGATTGCATGTTCAAGCAACAGAACAGAGCTGTGAGAAGTGCTGTAGGTCGAGTCTGATGCAACGTCAGACATGTCGAGCTGATATGGGCCTAGAGGGCTCTTATCACCTCCAAAAGCCCCATGACGTCTCTCTCCACATTCGTGCAACCTTGCCGTGAATGGTGTACTTCTTTGAGTCTGGGGACTATCCAATACTCTGTCAAATACCTGCGACTCTTCCAGTCCAAGACCTCTAACAAGGCCATCATTATCTCGAAGCTGCATGTTCAAGCTCCGGTGGGGTGGCTCTAGGTTCTTTCTAGACTTGCTCCGCACAGGCGTGGAAACGGAGCGCGGCATCTTGTTTGGCATCGGCGTGAAGCAACTCATGTGAGAGCTACGAGACCTCACGCTGAGAGGAGCTGGACGATCTGGAGCTACGTGGGTTAATAACAGTATCGATCTTCCTTGTGTGTAGATCGTACTATTTGGAGGATACGAGGATCTCAGTGCATCATGCTTGACCGTCTTACAGCTGACTGCCCTTTGCACGGCTAGGTCGCGCTTAAGCTGCAGTGAAGGTGGAAGACTCTCCATGCGAGCAACGCGCGGTGATGTGACAGCTGGTGCACATTTCTCTTCTTCTTGATCCGAGGTAGATGTCTGATCCTGGAATGAGGCTTCCTGTGTTGATGCATGTCGCGGATCCCTGGGGTTGTATTCGTCAGAACCTGCCTTATCAGTGTTGCCAGTCGCTGCAGACCTGGCTCCTCTGTTTATTCCAATCGGCTTCAGACCATGGGCTAAGCTCTTTGTTCGATCGCGACTCAAACCAAACTCTACTCTAAAACCTGAAGAAAGACCAGTTGCAGGCACAGACCTTGGACGAATATCGTGTATCTCCTGGAGCAGTTTCCGTATACGTGAGTTGGAGATTTTGTCAATGTTGTAGCCCTTAAATTGTTAGTCTCATCCTTCAATCCTCGAGTAAGTCTGTGTATATACTTGATCTAGTGCTAGCTCGCGAACCAACTCTTTGGCCTTGGTGTAGTTGTCGGTCTCTGTTCTGATCCAAAGCGCAAAGAGCGCGAGATCGAGATCTGAGACGTTACCAGCCCGGAGCTGTTGCGCTGCGCGCCTAGGATCGAAGCCAACGGTGAGCGACAAGTCACGCTGATGTTGCACCGTTGGCTTTGGCAAATCCGGGTTCGGTTCTCCAGGCTGCACATCGGTCTTCTGTGTCTTGGCTGTAGAAGGCCGTCTCAGGAGAGAGAAGCGGCTAGTGCTTGAGCGACTGTCATCTTTGGTTTTCTGCTTTCTTACCCAAGGCGGGGAGCTTTTACCAGCTGCGATGACTGGCACCATCAGTCCGATTCCTGCGTTCATACTCTGACAATCAGTGCTTGAATGCAAGAGCTCGATGCGACAGTGAATGGTCGCAAGAAACGCGAGGGTTGCGCAAAACAACAGAGGCAGCACGGAGGCGCACAACAGTGCACTGTTGCCTCGCAATAGTCCTTGGCACTAGCGCAAAGTGAAAGTGAAGACAAATTCGACAGTATCACTTGCAAAACAGCTGACGTAACGCAATAGAGCTCAGATTGGCTGTCTATAGAACCGCACTCATATTCAATTTGACCTAAAATACAACTTGGAAAACATGAAGGATCTGTAGGGGGCAATTACGGAGGGAATGTAAGAAAGTAAACTACAAGCATGAGACTCCTTGAACAATGCTGCTTGACCGCGGGTAGTGATACGTGCTGCAAAGTATTTGCTGATCGCTTTAGTAGCCTTAAGCCTTGCCACCGTAGCCAGGGTAAGGCTGGGGAGGGTAGTAAGGAGCAGGGCTGGATTCCTGCTTCCAGGGGTTGGCGTTGACTGCGGCAAGGTTGCGGGCAGCGCAAGTAGCGGGGTCCTTGGCGACACCTGCGGGCTGTAGTAATTCATTAGCATTGTCGATCCTCTCATGTTGGAGGGCTACTTACGCCACCAATGCCGAAGTTCTCGTTGTTGATGAAGACCTGGTACTGCTGGGTGGTGCCGAGCGGGCAGAGAACCCAAGGCTTGCCGAAGAAGCTGCCTCCCTGGGTGCTGGGCCAGCTGAGGTAGGATGGGCTGGGGTCAACCAGACCAAGAGGGTTGTTACCGGTGTGGTAGAAGCTGATGGAGATGGCGTTGGGTGGGAGCCAGCCGATCTTGGTGTACTTCAAGGCACCGGTAATACCATCAATGTAGACCTGGAGAGGGTCCTTGCTGACCTGTGCAATCGATTAGTAGAAGCTCCTATCTTGGTGCAAAGCTCACATACGGTGTACAGCTGTGTGTCATCATCGACGAAGAAGGTGGGGAGCTTAGGGTCCCACCACTTGTTGTAGGGAGTGGCAATGAAGATACCGCCCTCAAGCCTGATGGCGTAGCCGTTGAAGACGCACTGAGTGGGATCTTCGCCCGCAGCACAAGCCTCGTCGACACGGAGGTTGAAGAACTCAGGGCTCTTGGACTTGGGCTTCCAGGTGCTGTCGTATCCGTTCTTGTTCTTGTAATCGTAGCCATCATCATAATCGCTCTCATCGGCGTAGTCGTCACTCGCGGGGTAAGAAGGGTAGGCATCCTTAGTCGGGTAAGGCTTCTTAGCAGGGTAAGAGTCCTTGGACGGGTAGGAGTCCTTGTAAGGCTTGGGAGCCTTGGTGGGGTAGGACTTGGAGGGCTTGTAGGAATCATCGTAAGTCTTAGGCTTGTAGGAATCATCGTAAGTCTTAGGCTTGTAGGAATCATCGTAAGTCTTAGGCTTGTAAGAGTCGTCATAAGTCTTGGGCTCATATTTCTTCTCCTCGGGGTAGTCGCGAGGAAGGATGGCCGAGGCGCCAGCCAGGCCAAAGAGACCGAGTGCCAGGAAGTTGGCCTTCATCTTGGAATGAGCGAATGAGAAGGAGTGTCGTGAATGAACGTGGTAGATGAAGTTAGAGATCGTTATGAGACTGTTCCTACTAGGATCCGTCCCATTTATGGTGGGCGGCGCTGAGATTGATCTTGTTTACGGACAGAAGTGGTGATGAGGCAAAGGAATGTACTGTACCACATGATGGCTGCAGTAGAACTTGGCGAAGTCAAGCCGTATTGCGCCCGCGGCAACGGGTGCCGTAGGAATGTGTTCGTTGCCTTCAAAATCACGAAGGACTTATGATACTATTACTGCATGCGCTCTACACCATGCGCATCTATGCTGTTCAGGTCATCTTCGGTCCAGAGTTCGAGTGTGCTAAGTTGTTAAATGTTTCATACAAGCCTCATAATTTGTTCAGATCTCGAGTGTTTCTCAGAGCATTAGGCTGGCCATACACCCACAGTAAGGGATAGTAGGCGGATACACCCACGGAATGTTGACATCTTTCTAAGAGATCAAGTTTTCTGCGCCATTCCGACGCCCGGACACCAAAGCAGTCCAAGAGCGACCGATTCTGCGTATACATGCATCGATGAAGCCTTGTCTCCCTGACGACAGTAGGCAGATGATGGCTGTGAAGAATCGAGGTTGTGGGGACGAAAGGGTGGTGACCTGGGTCGTGCTCGGAGTTTGCCCGTGGTAAACAGCGCTTTACCCTTTCAAGATAGCGTTGCCGAGCTTTTCGTCGTGCATCCTGAAGCTTCGCCTTCTTCGTCCTCAACATGCAATACGCATCCTTTATGCAGAGCTGCGCGCTTGCTCATGCGACTTGGTGCTCCAGGCACGGACGTAGCTCTGGCCGATGCTGCAGTCGGCTCTTCTCGAAAGGCTGTCGTCAATCCAGGACGTGACGCTTGTCCTTTTCTGCGACAGATCCTCATCATGCTCATGCTCATGCTCACACTGGACTGGTTCCAATGAACGCGAATTGCAAGATGCCTCGGACCGAATTCATTTATCCGCCTCCACCTTGCCAAAGCGTGCAGGAAGCGTTGCACGACATTGCATGACGAAACTTTCACCGAAGTCAGCAGGAGACTCGTATCAGCTGGAGGGCATGACCTGCGACTCACTTCGTGTGACTGTACTACTTCTAGTGACTTCACCTGGCTATGGATTGTCATTCGCGAACCCATGACCCAAGCTCGAAGCTTGTGCAGTGCCCGAGTCGTTCGGTAACACCGAACCACATACCATAAAGCCTCCCTCTCCTGAACCATGATGGGACTAAAAGCCTTGATTTTCTCTCCCATCAGACCGTATCCAGTAGAGCGTGAACGATTTCTTCTCCCGTCGAGCGAAAGGTGGCAGACTGATAAGCTTATTGGCTACCGCTGACAGCCAATGAAATCAGCGAAGCCTCGACCCTGCCATATCGAAGGATGCGGATGGGCCCGCCATTTGGGGAACAATCGACACTGGCTCTGCACTCGACTGCCAAACCCGTTGGCGTCTGCGTTCTCCAGCCGCTGCCGCTGATGACTTGCGGCGTAGTCGCCATGCGGGCTGCTGGTAGACACCAATGAGCATGCGATGTTAGCGCCGCTTGATGTTGGAGGCGCCAATCAATTCTGCCGCCAGGATCGCAACGTTCTTCGACTACCCGTATTACACTAGAAAATGGGCCCATTTCGAGTCTACAAGCACTTCCTAAAGCTGCTTCAGCTTGCGGCGCGGCGTTCAGTCCAGTATGCTAAACCCACATCGCCACCACATCACCTGAAGACGTTAATCATGGAATCGCATCCCTGCAACGTCTGCGCAGGTCTGCGGCGTGGAGTACGCGCGTGTGGTGCTTTCATATAACGAACGTGTACGCTGCAGGCCTTAGGCGGCACTACTTTCTGCTGCCTTCTTGTGACCGGTCCTTTCTTTTCGGGGCGCAGTTACAGTTGTTCCCTGTTCAAGAGACCCCGCTTGTCGGATTTGTTGCCTATGGACTATTGAAGGCATCACCGCCCTGTATCTCAAGATCGAACATTAACTGTCATTCTCCCTGATATCCCCGCAAGAGCGCGTACATAGAACGCACCTCATATATCCACTTGTCCTGGGACAACAGAAGTCACAGCAGGCGCTTACTGTGCATTGAGTAACGCAGTCTTTACCATGGCGTCTCTTCGTGCCCCTGCACCAACGCCGGTCCTTACATCAACCCTCGCCAACAGACGCAGCTTCCACATGCCGCTCTCCAGTCACGGCATGCCCAAGGCACCCCGCGCTTTGTCACCTGAACGACCTCACAGATTCTCAACCATCATTCTACCCGGTTCACCAGCCGAGTCGTCGCCAATGACTCCTCTATCACCAGGACCAATGTCACCGCCTATGTCAGCCAAGTCTTTCGGCACCTTCATCGATTCGGCACCATCGACACCAGCATACTCGCCAAGGCAGCAAGATGGAGAATGGGGTAATTCACAGATCACTATTTTGCGACCTATGTCTTCCTCTTCGCTACCATCTAGTCCAACGGAGCCGGTATGGGAGATGATGGCCCCGATAAAGCAGCCGCCTACGATTAAAGCATCCGAGGACCGAAGTCTATCCAGGCCAAACCTTGCAAAAACCTTGTCGACGCCATTGGCACTCTCCAAACCGGTCAAGAGAACCAAGTCAGCGGCACAAACCACGTCCACCACTGTAGAAGCCCCCACAGTAACAGAAACGCCTAGTGAAGAGGATATGCTTCGGCAGGAAGCAGAGGCGCAAGCTCGAAAGCTTGTAGAAGAGAAAGAAGCAGCAGCAGCAGCAGGAACAGCACCGGCTGCAAAACAACAGGAAGCAAGCGACAAGTCGCAATCCATACCGAGTCCAAAGACAGACGCAGCGCCTCTCGGCAAGCTCGCCACGCGCATGAAGTCGCTCCTGCGACGAAACACGAGCGAGAAGAAGAAGGAGAAGAAAAGTAAGCCTCAACAGGAGTTTGATCGTCTGGAGGATGCGCATTGGTCGGAGATGTAAGTACATGGAAGTTTCAACGTTCCACTTCGAGTGCGGTCTTCAGGTTCGGCGCTGGCGTTGCTTGATCTCATATTGTTGTTCCTTGTTTACTGCTCGCTGTACGCGCAGTCATATCTCTCATCTAGGCCCTTTGGCGGCCAGATTCTGTCTACGGTCCCTCAAGAGCCCATCATGCACGACGAGCCCACACTTTTTCACTTCAGGGTGGTCATTTGTCATCAGCAGAGTTGATACCCGAGAGACTCGACGTCTCTCCTTTTCACTTTCACTACGCTCCCTCACAGGCAGGATGCCTGAATAGATCCATCGGCAGTGTACTCGTGACGGGTCTTTGGGTGGTTTTGATAACGCAATTCGAATTCTGCGGTATGATAGGCGTATCGAAGCAAGTGGGCCCGGGCTGGCGTTGGTGGGTGAAGAGACTAGATTGACAAAGTGTAATGTAATACATGAATCCGGGCCTACTCATCAATCAACCGTAGCGATTATTTTGAGGAGCTCTCTCCCTTTTGGCCACGATCTGGTGTCTTCAGTCTTCGCCATACCCAAGAATGATCATTTCTGGACTACACATAAGCTCCAGTGCGTTTTGTCCCCCTGCGACGTTGTTTCGTTTGGAAGAGACCTCAAAGGAAATTTGGACCGCGCATGAGAAAACGACTGCCAACTGTGGTACACCAGATCAACCGTCTGAATGACCTGCGATGCATGCAAGATCGAATTTTCCTGGCGTACGAAAGCAGAGCTTTGAATTCCACATTGGACCGGCGCGGAATAGTACAAGAGTATGTCCTGGAAGACGCCACAACGTTAAAGATAGCATGCACACAAGCAAACAGTGACCATCAAGACCTCGAGAGACTACATGTCGGCCGATTTTAGCCTACATGTAGGTCAGCTATCATCACATCTATCTGGTAGGGAGGCATCGCGGCCTCTATGGTTTGCTACATCGGTGCTGTGAAACAGCACACACAATTCCGCGTCCGGAACCACATCAGACGAAGACACGGTGAAACGAGCAAACAGGCAGCCCAGCCACATCGAACCACCGAGTGAAAGGCTGCGCCTCATGACCTCGTCTACTGAAAGTTCCATCTCGTCTCGAACTTCTCACCCTTGTTTATACACTTCTCATATCCACTCACACACCTACCGCCGTCATTATACTCAGAGACCATACACACCTCCGTACCTCCACGCCCCCACTTTCACATCAACAACGACACCCTTACACACCAGCTCCCCATGTCCGCCTACGGCCTCCCCCTCGGCCGGCTCTACGGCCCCGCCTGGCTGCACCCAGATCTCTGGTCACCCTCGCACAAGAACGTCTGGAGCGCTGAAAAAGACGCCTCGAACCACCACTGCCCGGACCAAGAATGCGTGGGCGAGATAAAAACACGCTGCTACCAACGCCTCCACGTCTCATTCTGCATCTGCACCATCCGCATGGCGAACGGCCACGACCGCTTCTGCGGCCATAGGTTCCAGACCGAGTCGCCGAAGGCGTGCGCACTGCATGGCTGGGGCGCGAGGGACGAGAACCGGGTGTTCCAGCGTGCAAAGAAGGGGCTGTCGTTTGAGCTGCCGGTCGAGTTTCCGCATGAGAGAAAGGGGTGGGAGATGGTGTTGGCGAGCGCGGGGTGCTTTCAGCAGCCGATTACGATACGGATGGAATTGGTGGAGGAGAGGCTGTGCTTTGTGCGCGTGTTGTCGCTGTTGGGGGATGGGCGGCCAGGGGAAATCACTGAGGTAGCGAGAGTGAAGACGAAGGAGTTGCTGTTGACGGATACGGATCCTAGAGAGCGGTTTAGAGCGTGTGGGGATGCGGATAGTGAGAGTTCGGCGGAGATGGCGGTTCGTGCTTTGTTTGGGAGTGAGCAGCAGGATGGAGAGTTTGACAACCCCTTTGCTTTCAAGAATCATATTACGGTTGCGTTGGACCTGGCAGCGGCTAAGAAATTGGAGGAGAAGAAGACGAGAGAAGCCAGAGCAGCGAATCTTGCTGCGCAGCGCGCGGCTGCAGCGAAAGAGAACAAGAAGTGCGCCAAAGGGTCGGCTGTGAGCTATAAGCAGATCATCAGATGCAAGTAGAGACGACATATATCGTGTTTCAACGATGGGTGCATGGTGATTTAGAGTGCTTTCTCTTCTGTTTGCTATCAGGCGCAGTGGCACCTACCTTCCTGTGGCTACGGAGGAGGACCGTTCAGCGTCAGCAATTGGAGTGCATTAGGAATTGCACTGCTGATTTCTCTTATCTGAGTCGGTCTGGTCTAAGAGACTAATTGAGATAAAGTGTCGTCAGGAATGGACAGTCCATGCAGTTGTGGAATGAAACAGCGTTGTTGCCCCGAAGCGCCGCCATTATCACCCGCGTCTTTCTTTGGGAAAGAGCCAGCTACACTCTAGATAAGAAAAGTCTTCAATCTATTGCGATGAATAGGGTATCACTGTACTTGTTTGCTTTCCGGATGAAATCAGAGACTCGCTCCGTGCTTAAACGCCACCTGACCCACTACCAGCGCCTGAGCTCTCACCCGCCGTGCCTGAACTCTCACCCCTCCCCTGCAAGTTGCGACGCCTGTGCTCCTCCTCCAAGAGACTTTGCTTCTTGATGAACTCCATCACGATCTCATCCTCGCTTCTCTCCTTACTCGCGTTCGCCTGCCTTTCTTGCTCAATTCGCTCACTCTCTTCGAGCACCTTTCGCAGCTCTTCATCCTCGGCATTTGCACCAGCCGCACCACCTGCACCAGCCACGGTACCGCTTTCCTGACTGCCGGCCGCAGTTTGGTATTCTTGTGGATAGTGCTTCTGCAGATGAGCAAGCTCCTTGCTCTCAGCCATGATGCGCTGGAAGTCTGCATCGTCTTCGGTGTCGGAGCTGTCCCATTCGGAATCGCTTCCATGCTGACGACGCCGTGACGTATCGAGGAGAGACTTGCGAAGTGTCTCTTCCAGCAGCTTCTGCTCCTCCTCTGTCGCACCGCTGCGGCCAGCTTCCTCGATGCTGGCTTGCATGGCACGCTTCAGCGCCTCTTCCTCCTCTTCTTCGTTAGATGTAGCTGGTGCACGCTCGAGCTCTGCGACAGATGCACGAATCGCACGAGCCATGATTTGGTCTTCTTCTGCGTTCCCTTGGGAGTTCTCGGCCACAGAGGCGGCGATCGCAGCCTCGAGTTCGCGCCGCTCAGCCTCCTCTTCAGCGATAAGCTGGGCCTCGAGCTCCGTGTTCGATTGTTGTGACTGTTGCGATTGTGCGGTTGTCACTCGAGACATGCGCTCTTGTTCTTGAACCTTCCAGGTGGGAAGAGCAGCAGAGCTCGAACGGCTCGCTGGTTCACTGATTCCACTGTAACTGCTGTGCTGAGTTGTAGCAGGAGGGAATGAGGGACGAGCCTCTGGCCTGTTGAAATGCGAGTTCACCCTGTTGGCTCGCTCATCCCTTCTCTTCCTCTTATCAGCCACAAGCGAATGAAGTGAGTCCATCGCATCTCCACCAGGAGCCTTCTTCTTTTTCATGTTGACTTTGACAATCTTCCACTTGCTGACAATGTCGGCTCTTTCTTGAGGAGAGACTGACAGGGACTCTTCGTAGCCTTGGGAGATTCTTGCCGCGATGATATAGTTCTGCACACCGCTGCCTTTGCTCTTGATCATCTCTTGATACAGGCCTTTCATAGCGTAGCCTGGTACTGCCCACGCGCCGCCCATGACGCGGAAAGGTACGCTGAAGATGCCACGACCTACGCCTTTCACGAAGCCGACGCCGCCTTCTTTCTTGGCGCCCTTGTAGGGGTCTGTCACAATGCCGGTAATGCCATCGTAAAGCCCAAATCCGAATTGCTGCTCTAGATTAGCAGGTGCAAAAAGTGGCTATAGGAGAGGAACATACCTTGGCTGCTGTGGTGAGTCCACTCTTGAAGTCAGTGACGTTCTCGACTTTCCTCACCTCACCCCCGTACAGTTTAGGGACATTATGGAAGCCCTTTGCAACGTTGAGCGAGAAGTCCATGGGGGACTTGAAGCCTGCGCCAACGATGCGAGCAAGACCTTTGCCTGTGTCGATTGCTGAATCGGTCTGCATGTTCTTGAGATTGTCCGCAAAGGTCGAAGAAGAGCCAGTCTCCGAACGAGGCACGCCCGAACTAGAAGCCGAGTTCTTCCGCTTGGGACCACAAGCGTCTGGCGACAGAAGTCCACTACGCTCCCGAGATGGAGACCGCGATCCCTGTGCGGAAGCTGAGAACGCTTCCGCCATGAACTGCGATCTGTGCGATGGTGAGCCTGGTAGAGCCGGGCTGGCGGCAGCAGCAAGCGTGTCCGGGTTGCCGGATTCAGGTGCTTGGTACTGGCCCGCTGGTGGTGTACTCTCCCCACTCAATATCGAGTCTTTTCCTGTATCGGTACGAGAGGCGGTTGGGCGGTCACCTCGGCTTGATTCGCCCGTAGCGGATGTGCCTTCAGAGCCCTGTGCTCTCTCTTTGCCTTTCTTCGAGGCTGCTCGAGCATCAGGGTGGATGTTGAGCAACTTCAAAGTCTGAATGGGCATATCAGCGACACCCATCATGATCGATGTAGCTGTACCAGTCAGTGCAGATGCTGCCCCAGAAACGGGATCCCAAGGTCCCTCGTCTGTCTGGTACTCGCGAGCCCGGGCCCTGTACAAAGCGTTAGTACTACACATATCCTTGGACTCTACGAAACTCACAACTTCAAATCACTGAACTCAATCTCGCCCTCCTGAGCAAGCACGGTGGCTGCCTGAGCACTGAGCCTGATCTGCGTTCGCTTTACTCGCCAGACTACCGGTCGGTTGGACACCACAGCACATCTCAGATCGTCATATTTCAGCATCTGGTGAAATGCTTGTGCTCCTGTCTGACTACCGTTCTCTTGCTTGATCTTGTTGCAGAGCTCCTGTGCACGCTCTAACGACTGCGGTTCCAGCGCTTTGTTGATCGATTGAGCCAGTTTCTCAGCTGTTAAATCTTTGTAGGGGATAGGATCAGGACCTGCGCCAGCCCTGGCTACCATTGCGCCCCAGAACGGCTGATCGCCAAAGAAGGGCACGACAACTGTGGGCCTTCCAGCAGCAATACCAGCGGCTGTTGTCCCGGCGCCTCCGTGATGTACCACAGCTGATACGCGCTTGAACAGCCAATCGTGCGGACAGTTGCCAAGCATGAACACCCCTTCAGGTATACCAAGCTCATCTGCTCCAAGCCCACCCCAGCCTTTTGATACAAGCGCTCGTCGCCCTGTGATCTTGACTGCGTCCATGATCATCTTGGTCATAGCATTCGGATCATCGACGACGATCGAGCCGAATCCAATGTAGACGGGCGGCTCTCCTGCATCAAGGAATGCTGCAAGTGCTGGCTCAGGTGTGTAATTCTGCGCCAAATCGAGGAAGTAGAAGCCGGCAATTGAGATGTGGTGCGACCAGTCACTTGGCTTGGGAATCAAGGCGGGAGACCAGCAGTACGTGAACGGCACCTTCATACGTGCCAGCATAGCAGGCGCCCAGATCATACTGATGGCATCCAAAGACAAGCTCTCCTTACGAAACCTGTTGATGATGTCCCCCAGACCTTGCCATGTAAGCAAGTCTACCATGATGTACGACATGTAGTTTGTGATCGTGGGGTCGGCGTTGGACGATTGGATGTTCGCGAGTGGGTGAGGAAACTGTTGTGTAGGCGACCAGGGCATGCTACTCAAATGTCAGCTGATTAAAGCACTTCTTCCTGGAATAATACATACGTGAACATCATATGCAGTGGTATACCCAGTTTCTCTGCGCAATGGACGTGGCCGAATGCGGGAGGGTTCGCGATGATGGCGTCGGCCACGAATGGTTTCTTGAGTTGCTCAGGCAGCTGATCCTCGATGCCCATCCACTCCTCGACGGTTTGTTTGAGCGGATCAACACCCAAGCCATTGCCAGTTTCTATGCATGACCGCCAGGTTCCGCGCAATATCTCTGCGATGCCTTTCCTGCGCTTGCCAACGTCGCCGCTCCATAGGGTGTTCATACCAGGCATCAGACCAGGATTCTTGACCATAAAAGCCATAAGCTCGGCGGGATCACCGCCAATGCTGAAGAACTCCAATCCATTCTCGATGACAAAGTCCTTGAAAGTTGGATGTGTAGCTAGTCGTACGCGGTGGCCGTATGTGTCCTTGAGCACCTTGCCCAGCGCAACGAATGGCTGCACATCGCCTCTTGAGCCGACCACTTGTATTACGAGGTTGAGCGGTGGAGGTGGGCTTTGTCCTGGAGCGCCGCCGAGCGACTCTGGGATGTAGGGCGGCGGCGGTTCTGGGTCTTCTTGGACTTGTGTGAGCTGGCGCTGGATTTGCGGTACAATCAGCTGAGAGAGTGCGCGACTCTTCTGATTGATCCGAATGTTCACTCGACCATCTTCGGCGACAGTAGCGTTTGTATCGAGCTCGTCATTGTTACTTTTGATTGTGCCTGGAATCTCGCTGTAGGCTGGCGGAGGAGCGTCGGTGGGCGTCGCATGCTGTTCTTCGACATGGCTCAGGTCGTGGTGTGACCCGGTGGTCGTTCTATGCATCGTCTTAGTAGAGGGCCAAGCTTATGGAGCTGTAGGTCACTGACGTAGCTGAGAGTTGCGCTGCATCAGCAGGTCGATAGGAGCCGACATACGACGATGCTTCAGGCTTCGACTCTGGTGTTTGCTGCGCATTGTGTTGCGTTTCGGCGCGTGGCCGTGACGAGCTGCCAGCTGCGTCTTGTGGTGGTTCTGATGCGCCTTGTTCTGAGTACTGGGGTGGCCGTGGTGTGGCATCGCGCCCATTCGCGTTGGAGGGGTTGTTGGAGCTCGACATGGAGACTCAAGGAGTGGAAAGGGTATCAAACAAGCACATCAGCAAAATGAGGAACTGTATGGAGAAAGCAAGATTATAGGAGCATAAAGCACCGAAGCCTGATCGCAAGGTCACAGGCGCATGCGCTATGATGTCGGAGTTGTGGGGGTGTGATTGGCCATGATCGTCTTCAATTGCTGGGACTCGTCATCGGTGGCTGTGCCTGCTCAAGAAGAAACACTCCACATTCACAGTCGAGGCTCGGGTACGGATTGCTTGCTGCAAGCTCCGACCCAAGAAAAACCTATATTCAGGAGTGTTCCGCGAGTGTACAACGCGCGTTTCATAGCTCCGACTTCCTTGCACACCTCGTATTCGGCCGTATAGCGTATACCAAGCGTTCCGAAGCATGGAAGTGTATTCCTCGGTATTATAGGATGTACTTGTCTCGTCTCTCGCACAATGAATGTTTTCCGAGTTCCTGTCCTTTACCTATCATGCATCTCACTTTTCGCCTCGACTCTTGTGCTTTCGGCGGCTACATGTCATCTTGATTTACTGATTACTTTCTCGCCACGGTCACCCCGGTGCAAGATACGGCTTACCTTGAAGCTCAACTACCCTTCGGCGTAGTCAGTCTTTACCAAAAGTGCGGCCAGATATTGACAATCTGTCCTTGCTGTATAGTACGGGTTTTCTCGCGCGTTCTGCGGCGAATCAAGACGCTTCGTGAGAGTTTTGTCATCCCCTTTGCCCCTGATCGTAGTCATACCACCACCATGCTCTGCCCAGAGAGGCATCTATTTGTAGTGTAGACTTGGAGAACGAACGGCAACCGTGAATAGGCCTGGTGTATTTTGGGCCTGGTGTCGCTTGCTCGTAGCTTCGATGTTCCACATTGGAGATGTCTTCAGATTTCCGCCTCCTCGGGTAACTCTGGTATAAAAGAATGACCTAGAGATGAGCTGTTGACTAATGCAAATTATTGTGACTGGTTCAAAACCAAGCTGACAACAGGTCGTGGATGGAGGTTTACATAGATTTTCAACACTGCATCGAGCAAAAGAAGCGATTCGGGCTCTGCTTTTTGAGGACGGACACAGACAGCACAGGTGCACGGGATAAGGCTCTTTATCTGACATTGCATGCGATCGTAACGCGCTCTAGAACCAATGCAGACACAACCTCTGAAAGCAAGAGGATAAGCGGAGACTGCACAGCCTCGGACCAGCCCGGTCGAGAACGTTCAGACCTGTTCCCCAGCATCATGAAGCTCGACCACGTTCATGGTACAGAGGCACGTCAAGAGTGATTTCTGCGACGAGAGTGGGAGGTAAGACCTAGGCACATGCTCATAGCGAACCCACGAACCACTCTTCATGTCATCACTGAACAGACGCCTCGAAAGATTGCGGTCAGAGAGACGGCGAGATCAGACTTCACCTGGCTCGTAAAGCGATGCCTGTCTTGCTACCGATCAGGTTAGCGTGAGACCCTGACGTGTGGAGGCAGGCGCGGGCGCGTCACAGCTGACCTGCTCCTGCATCCCAAGTTCACTCTCGAACAACAACTCCCACGCGTTCATGTCGTAGACAGCGCTTTGTAGCAATAATCCAAAACCTGTGTCTCTTCCTATACACTCGCCCAAATTCTCTGTGCCATATACATCTTGTATTGCTCGACCTTGAGCAACTGATGCGCCTTCTCAGCTCCTCTCGATAGCTATACCGGTTTGCAATAACCAACCTGAGCTCCAGACTCCACGGCTACCATGAAGACCTTCGTAGCTGCTGCTCTCTGGCTAACTGGTACAGTTGCTTGGAACACTGATGGTATACCTCACCACATGCTCTGCAAGATCTGCACCTAACACCAGGCAGTACATAATCAGATCGGCTTCATGGCAGAGACTTTCCTCGAACCCGAAACGACGTCTATCCTCGCCGATATCCTTGAGCCTCAATACAATGGATCCATAGGCCGCGCCGCCGCCTGGGCGGACGGATACGCACATACGACCGAAGGGCGGTTCTCATACCAGTGGCACTGGATAGACACACACGATCATCCTCCAGAGCGGTGTGGCTTGAATTACACGAGCGATTGTGCTGAGGGAGGCTGTGTTGTCAGTGCCATCGCGAACCAAACTGGCATACTGAAGGAATGTATCAATAGTGTGAGAGCGGGTATCTTGAGCGGAGGCAGCAACCTGACATGCTCATATGCACTCAAGTGGGTGTCACATTTCCTGGGCGATATCGCACAGCCGCTGCACGCATCTGGACGCGCCGCTGGAGGAAATTTCTACAAGGTCAAGTTTGCAAATCACTCCACTGAGTTGCACGCTGTATGTACTCTCGCCCACCTTGATGGTGACCATCACTGACGAGACAGGTCTGGGATGGATATATTCCATACTATACTGCCAAAGTCCAGAAACCCTTCTCGAACCACTCGATCGACCCGTTCTTCGAGAGTCTGGTCGCTCGGATTCGTAAAAACGGCTTTTACGAAGCTCCCTACATGTGGATTGCTTGCAGCGATCCAACAACGCCAGTCGAGTGTGCAACTGCGTGGGCCACAGAGAGCAACGCGTGGACGTGCAACTACGTGTATCGCCGTCTCCACGGAGACGAGGATCTTGGTTACAATGGATACGCAGATGGTGCAGTTCCCATTGTCGAATTGCAAATCAGCAAAGCTGCGTACAGGCTGGCAACTTGGCTGAATAAGTTGGTTAGAGTCACAGGGCATGTTGTTGACGATCAGGAATTGTTGGAACTCTGAGAGAAAGTATCGCCAGTTTCGATCAGGCCATGAAAGAAGACATATTTGCAAGGTATCATGTTATGCTTTCTCATGGCTTGCACGGGGTTTCGGGGTCGCGGTGTGCTTGTCCAGCAAGCTCGGTGCTCACTCCGTCATAATCGCGAATCCCAACCTCCAAACTTTACAACATCCTTTCGCCCACTGTACAACGCCCCAACTTTCTTGGCTCATCGTCATGTCATCCAATACTTTCATATGACACGGGTCACCTTCTCAATGAAGTAGCGCTCGCGCAAATGACTGCATACTCGTGCGTCCCCTCATTGTCCGTAGGCTTGGTTTCTCCGTGAGGGCGAAGCGATGTACCATAATGAGGGAACAAGGCCGCCTAAAACCCCGGAAGAATATGCTGATCTTACCCGCAATGAGCGTGTGGAGCCCCGCATTACAGAGCAGTCCTGCCTGTGCCTGGCGGTTCGGAGAGCAATACCCCGGGTTCGCTTGGCTGCAGGTTCACAGCCTGTAGTGACCCTGGACTTATACGAATGGTATATTTAAATGTTCCCTGGAAGTTGAAAATCTCTAGACCTCGTATTGGTGTTTCTGCGAGCTATCATGGGTTTTCGGTCTCTTTCCTGCCAGCTGCTGCTGGCCGCTGCTTCTGTCTCTGCGAAATGGATTGTCCCTGGCGCACGATGGAGAGCTACAGACGGCACTCTTGTCAACGCTCATGCTGGTGGTGTGACGGTTGACAAAGAGACGGGCAAGTTTTTCTTGTTTGGGGAGTACAAGATTGAAGGACAAGTCGAGGGAGGCGGCGTCAGCGTGTACAGCTCGGACGACCTGACAACATGGACACCAGAGGGCATGGCTTTGTGTAAGCTACTCCGCCATGTGCAGAGAAGAGAAACACTAATCAGGATGACAGCACCAATTGAGGGCCACCCTTACATCTCGACTGAGCACATCATCCAACGACCGAAGGTCACCTTTTCAGAGCAAACCCAAAAGTACCACATGTTCTGGCACGCCGACAATTCTACCTACGGCTGGCTTCTTCAAGGCTTTGCTCAAGCCGACAACATCACAGGACCATACTCGTTTGTTGATGCCACGCTTCCCCTCGGCAACTGGTCGCAGGACTACGGCCTGTTCGTTGACCGCAACGATGGTCGAGCGTACGCCCTGTACTCCAACGGCGACCGTCGCGAAGGACGAGATGTGTACCTCACCGCTTACAATGATAACATCACGGCACTCGACAAAGTCGTTCACCGCTGGGATAAATACGACCTCGAGGCACCCACCATTATCCAGACCGACAAGAGCTACTTCGCGCTCATGAGCCACAAGACCGGCTACAGGCCCAACAACGTCGTCGCCTTCCGCGCTGACAAACTTGAAGGACCCTGGTCGCAACCCTTCATTGTAGCCCCTCTCAACACCCGCACATACAACTCACAATCCGGCTTCTCCCTCCGCATCAACGGCACAAAGAAGACAACCTACCTCTATCTCGGCGACCAATGGGACTCCATCAGTCTCTGGGAAAGTCGCTACATCTGGCTTCCCATCGACATCGACGAGGACAAGAAATCGCTCGAAGTGAAATGGCACGACATCTACGACCTCGACGTGCAAACCGGCGAAGTAACCCCCATCGAAGGCACGACGTACTACGGCCAGGACGCCTCCGTCACCGGCGGCGCCTTCAAGCAAGAAGCCGCCTTCGGCAGCCACCAGGTGATCCTAACCGGCATCGTAGGCAACGACAGCAAAGCCGTCTTCTCCGGCATCGAGGGCGCAGGCAAGCCACAATGGGTCTCATTCTACTACCAGAACACCGACGACATGGGCTTCGGCGACCAGCCTGGAGGCACACCGGATCGCATCGGCGGGACCTGGCAGTTGAGGCGCGTGGCCAGCGTTGTTGTGAATGGGAAGACGGAGCAGGTCGAGAGCTTGTATCAGAGGGACACTCACAAGGGAATTATCCTGAGTACGCCGCTGATGCTGCATCTGGACGAGGGGAAGAACAACACGATTGAGATTGGCGGGTTATTCAATAATCAGACGTACAAGGGGGCAGATATTGATCGTATTGTTGTGTATCCGCCGGAGGAGTAGGGTTTGAGGGGCTATAGAAGGCCGTAGGCATAGGCACGAGATATAATGACCAGCGGGCGATTGTTTGCAGAAATCTGTTGATTGGGACCCGTCGCGTTTCATCTGCCACAACAGAGCAAAGTCTATTTTTGAGAGGCTACAACAAAGCTGAACGACCTCGTTTCGAACACTGTCATCCCATCCTACCGAGCGTTATAAGGTGAAGTATCCCTCATAATGTAAATCTGCCCAATCAACACCGTCAACCCCACCACCATCGTAATTGCAATAATCGGCAGATTGACCCGTGCAAACTCTAACCCCCCAACGCGGATGTGCTTGCGGCCCAGGATATCGCGCCACAGCATACCAGCAAGCGACGCGCTGAACGCCAAGCTGAACGCGCCGTAGTTGACGCCGATAGCCATGCTGTACACGGTGCCCCAGAAAGTGCGGTTGGAGATAGCGGTGCCGTTCTGACGGTGAATTTCCTGCCAAGCCTGGACAACGCGGGAGAGCAGGATGGTGGTGCCGATGTTTGTGCCTGCGAACTGTAGTAGCAAGCGAATAACGGATTAGCTTTGTGTTTGCACGAGGGTGTTGTGGTGTTGGGGGAAAGGAAGGGAGTGCTTACGTTGCAAAGGACGACGGACAGAAACCCCATGCCGCCGACTGCGCCGACGGTTCCTGTCTTTTCTACCCAATGGTCCCACCCGTGCGCGAAGACTGGGACCCAGCCTTTGGTCACGAGGGCTTGGACGAGGACGAACATGCAGAATGCGAAGGGGAGGAGGGCGAGGGGGAGGTGGTTGAAGACGGTCATGGTTGTGGGGAAGGTTTCTTCGGCCCATTGGTAGCGCTCTTTGATGATGGACTCGAGCGTTGTGGGCTTGTTTTGTAGAGACGTGTTCGATGGTGTGCGGTCTCCGGCATTGCGTTCGTTGTCGGTTGTGGTGTCAAGTTTTTCGTTCGAAGTCTGGGTTGACGTGGTGGCTGCTGGCGCTTGTGTTTTCTCGTCTATGGCGGTGCTGGTGGCAGACGACTCGCCTTCTACAGGTCCAGACTCGGCAGAAGTCATGAGTCGCTCTCGCTCCTTCTCTGCTTTCTTGAGTTCTGCTCTTCTGCGGCCTTCTCGCGCGATGTTGCGAGTTTTCTCTCTGTCCATCCAGCCAAGACCGAGATCGAATATCATTAGTACGAAAGCAGCTGGCATTGTTACGTAGAAAACTGGTGTTTCGTGAGACCCTTGCGCCACAGCGTTGATGATGAGAACAGTGATCAGCGTCGCAGCCATGATTGCAGCTCCGAAGATTGCGCCCTTCTTGTCCAAGAATGGGTTCAGGATCTCCTCGAGGGACAATTGCTTTCGGCTCTTCTGTTCGTCGGTATCAGATGGATCGTTGTCCTGGTCCTCGGATTCGTCCTTGGCGAAAGGGATGTTGGGATTGACAGGAGGCTTGTTCTTGATCTCGTCGGGGAGATCCTCCATCAAGATCGTCTCTGGGATCAGGTTCTCGTCTTGGAAGATGATGTACAGAAGGAAGGGGAAGAGGATTATACCGGTGACGACGACGGGTACAATCACGTTCGCCGTATACTTGATGAAGGTGATCTGGAATGCGCCCGCCAGGACCAGGTTGGTCGGATTCGAGGAGACCAGAATTGCAGAAGCGATATTGGCGCAGGCAAATTGCGTGAATATCCACGCCCGAGGATGGGTTATGTTGCTTGAGACCCGGGTCATGTACGAAAGAAAGGCTGTACCCGATAGGATGATGGGATCGTTTCCGATGAAGGCCGTGAGCGCAAAAAAGAACAGGTACAGGTAGAAATACAACCTGTGACCGACTTTCCCTCCTTTCTGGAGGACCTTGAAGGCGAGCCATCTGATCAAACCGGAAGCATCAACGGAAATTGCGATGTATGCGAGAGACAGAAAGAAAAGCATGATATCGTATGGAACGATACCATTAGCACCAATGGTTCCACCTTTGACTTCGTCTCTCCCAATGGCGGTGATGGCAAGCAGGAAGAGATCCGCAATCAGCGGAGACGTGACAAAGTTCATAGGAAAATTGAAACGCACGAAAGCGCCATGTGCAGGGCGCTTGGAACCTCTCGACGTAATGCGCAAAGCTGTGGAGGTCTTGACGATCCCTCGCCATAGTATACGAGGGACATATATGGGTATGTGAAATGCGAACAGCACATTGATGTCTTTTTGATTCTTTAGCACTGAACTTGCAAGGGCGAAGATAGATTTCAACTTACTCGTGAGAACGAAAACAATGAGTGTGATGATCGACCTCCATTCCTTGATCTTTCCGGTGGTTATGTCGATGGTCCCAGTCCCGGTTTCTGCGTTGCTAGCGCGGTTGTGCAGCAAGTAAATAGCCATCGTGGACAGATCGCAATAGCGATATCCTTGAGTTCCCACTCCTCTCTGCGCGTGCCAGCGATGTGATCGTTGATGCGAAAGGGTGTCGCAAAGGGTTAACGTTTCAGCCTTACACTATGTCTTGGGTCTTGACCGATCGTAATGCTATGCTTATGGCGCGCGCATCAGAGGGGTCGCATGCGCAGGAATCCAGTCAGCAGAGATAATGGAGGGTTGAAACAGAGTATATGACTTTGTGCGACTGTAGCGCAATGGCAAGTTCCCAAGCCGGATATCTCTAACAAGCTTTTTTCTCGACGATGATGAAGTTCTTTAGGTCTTGGAAACCAAGAAATGGGAAGAACGAAGGACCCTGATCGGGCACCATGACAGCTTCGGGCAGGTCCGTGGCTTATGACAGGCCGAACGATCAGCCTTCACAACACAGCCTCTTTGCCAGCCGACACTTGAGCTAAATCATCTCACCGGCGGCAGGATGACGCCCCAAGTACGGGTTTGCCTTTTGGCAGCCTCATTTGATCGTCCCCATATACCTACAAGGCACACTCCTTCCGTCTCCACACTTCTGGCAATGCGAATTCATCTGGCATCGACATACTCGCGGTTCAGCATAGCAGCGCTGTACAGCCGCAGCTAGGCATGCCGACCCTAAACAATGGGTTTGCTCGGAGCGCTGACGGCGCATCGTCGGCCGCTGGGAACAGCAGCAACGGCATGACGCAGCCTCTGGATGTTGTCTGCGCCTGGCCCGTATCTTCACAATACGGAATTGTTCGTCTCTACCGGTACACACTTATTAGAAGTTGGCAGAAGCTAATGGCAGCAGGGGTCACGATTTCTGTACGCTCAGCACACACATTTTGGCCTACCTATCCGATGCTGACGTTTTATCCTATTAGATACTACGTTATTGTAGCCACATGCGTATTTCTGCGAAAAGCAGAATGGCTAAGGAAGGCTTGTCTTGCGGCTGCTCTGCTCGTTCCATCCATTGCAGCTTTCCACGGCATCGTGGCCGCAGCTCTTCATGTGAATGGTCAGTTTCAACCCCCATACCAAGACAACGTGCATGGCAGTATAGGGTTACTGACTTCTACAATTCTAGGCGCCGTTGATCTAGACATCTTCGGGGCATGGCAACTCTGCTCAGTGGCCATTATCGCAGTACCGACGACGCTGCGCATATCAGGCACTTACTTCAATTCGGCTGGGCGCAACCTCATATTCTTGTGGACCGTCCTATTGCTATCAGGCCTGATTGCTCTATGTGTTGAATTCTCGAGGGTGACAGCAACCGACTGCAGCCAGACTGATACTGGCCAGCCTCTGACCTTGAAGAATTTCCCCTACGGCGAGACGACTTGCAACCTGGTGTGTTCAGAGGATGAGGGGCCATTTTCTCCCATGCGTGGTGGCTCGGCAATGAATATATATGTCATTCCAGTACCGAGTGCACTGTCATTCAACGCTGCCATGCTCATCGCCGCGGGAGTGTGCATACCTGCCATCCTAAGTTTAATCTTCACGTTGGATAAGATCCTGCAGAGCAGTTATTGGACTCGACGAAAGACCATGCCGAATTCGGAAGCACCCCCTAGCGATGCTATCAAACTTACCGCAGGTGAAATCAGAGGCATCAATAACACGGTTGCTCGATTCCTGAGTGTTATTGAGATACCTCTGTTCGGTGGTTTAGTACTTGCCATCACTATTGCAGGCGAGATCAATTTCTTCAGCCCTCAAATGATGTACATGACCGAGCCAATGGCATCCATAGGTAGGTCCAGCCAGGAAGGCTGTCGACAGTGACTGACGCAAGTCCCAGGACAATGGTCGCCAATTGCAGGTACATGCTTGGCTGCGTTGGGTTCCCTCTATGTGTATGTGACCGAAGGCGACGGCTTCGTCAGCTACTCGGAGAAGAATAATCCCCTCAAACCCGGCTCGTCACGTTCCGACACGAGCGACTCCTTATCCCGTGCCCGAGACGTCTCCATGGACGAGCCCTGTTCGCCCACCCATGACATCCACCAACCTGACATGATACACCGAGCCTCGAATGACGGCAGTGCCCTCCAGCCCGTCGTCACCGTAACAGGTACCGATGACGCGCAAAACTCAACCCTTCACATCGAAGACGTCAACCACAGCCCAGATACCCAAGCCCCCTCTCCGCCTCCATTGGCCAAATCCACCGCTGGCCGCTTCCGCGTCCGAAACTGGCTCGACAAAGCCAGTATCTACATGAGCGAAACCGCCCACCGCGAACTCGACACCCAAGGCCACAAGAACCACAAAGCATACAAATACCCCATGTTCCCCGGCGAAGATAAAGTCAACGAGCAGTTCTTCACCACCAGCGAGCAGTTCACCGAGCTGAGGATTAAGCGAGTGCAGAGCTCGGCTTCGAGCATACGCTCGTCGAATGGTGATGGACAAGCTGGGCCTTCAACACCGCCGGCGGCGGGACTGGCGAGGGCACGCTCCAACACGGGTCCTGATGCCATTACCCCAGTGCCGAGGAGGGCGACGCTGGAGGTCCCCGAGGATGCGCATAGGAGTCCGAAGTTAGGCAGTCATCAGGGGTGGACTTGAAGATGGAGTCGTCCGGTGAAAACCTAACTTGGGCCCCTCCATGGACGCTTCAGGCCTGCTCAAAAAGATCACTACAACGCCAAGTCGGCATCGAACGAGCCCCCTATGTCCTGTCCGTAGCCTCCATCGCACGAGGTCGGCCAAAGACTGACAGGCCTGCTTGTTGAGACGGACACTGTATCTGCCGTCGGAAGAGAAGACCCGTCCAGAGGCGCCCCAGCCGGTCAAGTAGGAGCGCCCGCGCCCGCGCAGACCATACCTCATGCCAACGCATCGACAGAGGACGAGCATGCCGAGCCAGTGAAACCGACACTCGACACGAAGACGCCGTCCGCCCAGGTGAAAGGTGACAAGCGGGCCTGCTCCCTCCCGTCACTCACTCACTCACTCACCCACTCCTCGCCCAAAGAGGACGCGCTGTCAGAGAGCATGCAATGCATGGCGCGCACTCGCTGGACACGAAGAGCCGCGCGTCTGTGCACTTCACCTCTTGACACCAGCTGGTCGCTTGAAGACGACGCGCGGGCGCAGACTCGGACTTGATCAGGCAACGCACCGGTTCGTTGATGACGGAACACACCGCAGCTCTGCACTGCGGTATCTGGGACCTGGGATGTGTGGCCTGTCTGACCGGGCAGGTTGGTGTGGGAGGCGGGCTGGGTGTTTTGTGCGTCGGGAGGAAGGTGGTGTGGGGTTTGCTTGAGGGAGGGAGTGGTGAAAGGGAAAGGGAAGGGAAGGGAAGGGAAGGGGGGAGCAGCAGGAGAAGCAAGCAAGCAGTAGGACAGGGAAAGGCGATGAATGAAGAGATTACCAGGTAGAATAACTTGCCGCGTCGTGCAGAGTAGCCCTCTCTGTATATATATCTGTATGTGTGTATGTATGTACACGAACCCACAACGCCGTCGCTATGTCGAATCCAATCGCACTCCGCAAGAACCCTGAGAGAAAGGAAAAAGCAGATGTCGCCGCGGCGGCTCTGGCTGGCAACTTACCAACCAACCGACCGACCGACATCTCCACAGGCCATTATTGTAGACACAATTCAGACAAACAGCCCCTTCGCCCCACCCACAACCCACACCAACCCCCTCGCCAGCAGCAGACTCGGCCCCGCATACCCGACCTTACCCAAGCCATGCAGATTCCCCAAACCCATGCCCCCAGCAGCAGCAGACCCATCCATCATCATCGCCGTCCCGAACGGCGCCCCCTCGACAGGCGCAACAGCAACGCCCTTCCTGGAATTCAGGATGGCGAATCTGAGGATAACCTCGAGACAGGTGACGCAGATGGAGACGACGATGAGGAAGATGATGATCCAGGTGATGCGAGTCATTTTCTTGTCGGAGATGCTGTCGGACAGGATCTCGCCGAGGTCGAGGAAGACCTGGCAGCGCTCGTTGAGGACCTGGATGCGGGGTTTGATTTCGAGGTATTCGCGGACGGCGGTGTAGAGGGGGTGGAGGGTGGGTTCCGAGTCCCAGAAGAAGGCGGGGTCGTCGAGGAGGTTCGATGCTGGTGAGAGAGGGAGTTAGTAAGTATTTGGTCTGGATGGGAGAGGTTGGCAAGGGTAGGAGAGAGACGTACAGAGGTTCACGTCGACACGGCTTGTGAAGAGCTGGCCGATCATCTTGACGACATCGGTGCGGCGCATGCCCAGCTTGCCGGTGAGGGCGAGGCGCTTGGGCACGTACTGGGCGGCCAGCATGGTGCGGCTCATGCCCTCCTCGAACAGACTCAGTTTGGTGCTCTGGGCGATGGCGTGGCTCATGGCGAGCTTGATCATGTGGTCTCCGCTCTTCAGCGTGATCATGTCGTTGTAAACTCGTGGGCGCGGTATCTCGGGGTTGTACTCGAAGTGAAACTCCTCGGTCTCAAAGTCACTTTCAGTCAATGGTCGTGTGGCGATCTGGATGCCGGTGTGGTTGAAGCTGAAGGTCAGGTCGGCGAGGATGTCTTTTTCCTGCTTCTCTGTGAAATTCCAGAAGACGACGACGCCGTAGCTGAAGACGAACATCTCGCCAAAAGTGAGGGCATTCGGCGGCACACGTGCGGGCTGCGAATCAGAGTCACGGCGGTCGCGGCTGTTGTTGGTGTTGGTGTGCGAGAGGAAGTTGGGAGATTCATCCGAGGCCTGATCGTCGTCGCGGACGTAATACGTCTCTTCGTCGCCAAAGTAGCCCTCGTGGTGGTGACGGGCCTCGTTGCGCTCGATCTCTTCATCAAGGACTGTCTTGCCGCCGGGCGACTTGAGAGCGGGACTGCTGCGGACTCGGTAGCCGTCACTGGCGGGCAGCAGCGGGAGATGGTAGACGCAGTACAGACAGTCGTCGTAGAGCTTGGTGCGGGCATTGTGCGTGTCCTTGACAAAGGCAGCGGTGCTCTTCATCTTGTAGGCCTGGGCAGTGCAGTAGGCCGTGACGCGCGACAGCTTGTCGGTTCGGCGGGCCTTGGGCAGGCGCTCTGCGTAACTCTTGTCCGACGGCCCTCCTTTGCGGCGCCCAAGTTGTGCGTCGGTGGGCGGACCAGCCTCCTCGTCCTCGTCGAACTCGCCCTTCTCGTCATCCTCTTCCTCGTCGGCCTCGGGCAGCAGGACGAGCTTCTCGCTGAGCTTGCTGGAGCGTGTGGGCATGTGCGCGGGCATCAGGCGGCCAGACAGCTTGGGGTCGAGCGGATGGCGGCCGCTGGGCGTGCGGTTGTGGTTGGCGGGGCGCACGCCAGGAGGGCCTCTTCGCTGCTGCGAGGGAATGTCCGAGGCATACTGCAGGATGTTGTCGACGCTGATCAGGCGGGCGCCTGTCGCCTGCCGTTGCAGCGATGAAGACGGGCGCTGCTGCTGACGGGGCGCCGAGTCGCGCGAGTCGGTCATGAGCACCGTCGGGCCTCGCTTGCTCTTCGCTGTGGGCGCGCTCATTGTGGGCCGTCGTCGTGGGCGACAATGGGCGTGCGGTATTGTGGTTAGAGTCGTGATGCAGCTGCAATTGCACTTGGAAACTTCGGCCGCGGCACGTCATGGCTTGGGCAGGGGCCCACCAGCCCACCACTCGCTGCTGCAGCCCTGTTGGAGCTCCACATGCCAACGGCTGCACGCGCAATTGGACGTTAATCTTACCCCGAGAACACTGTAGCTATCCTTATGGACGATCAGAAAGAACCACAAACTAGTGCATTGTTGCGCTTTGCGCAGACTATCTAGTGACCTTCCCGTACGCCATGCTTACCGTAAAACACCTTGCCGTGTTCAGCAACGCAATCCAAACTAGACAAATGAAAAACCCGTAGCCAGGTAGCCAGGTAGCCAGGTAACCTCAAAACGTTCTTAAAAGTCATCCATCACCTGTTGCCTCCCTTGTAGCCCACGGGTCCGATTAGAAAATAGTACGCCAGGTATCGAGTGAGAAAGAGACATTAAACATAGCAGGAGAACGGAACTGCTCAGAGGCGCTTCCCAGGAACAAAGATGAAAAGACAGCAAACTGCTGTCAGCACGACAAGGAAAAGGACCAACACTGTGATGGCGCGGCGGTTGAGCGTCTTCTGCACAAACTTCTCCCTGATTTTGTTGAAATCGAAGACCGTGTACTCGCTGTACCCGGCCAGTGCGATTAGAGGGTCGAGCATGTATTGGTGTGTGATGATGAGGTAGATGGCAACGAAGAATGGGAGAATCAGCTGCATCATGTTAGTCAGGTTACACATGTCGTGACTGCAAGAGCACTTACCCAACACCTCGTTGCGCGGGACTTGTCGAGGAAGATGAGGATGAAGGCCGCCCACACCGCAGCAAAGAAGCTGATCAGCCCTATGATGAGGCGGATCATCATGCTCTGTGGAACCAAGTTACCTAGTCCCTTGCTCTGCAGGAAGCCAGGGTACGCATCTCGCTCCATGGCCTGGAAGACGTAGTCCTTAGCCTGATCAAACAGCTCCGGATCTGATCGCTGCTCGGGTCCTTCGATGGCGTTCTGTACATCGTTGAGGATGCTCTGTGGGATGATAATCTCCCTCTCGGATCCGGGCAACAGGTATGTGTAGAGGATTTTCTCAGCTGATGCGCGCAGGTCCTCCCTACGTGGTTGCGAGTTGTCTGTAGAAGATATTTGCCCGGGGGAGCTGGAGTCGCCTGGCGTCATTGCAAAACTGGGACGTGGACGCTCCATGCTAAGGTTGCTACCCTGGCTGTTCTGGGGCGAGTGATTCCTGCTCGGGCGGTCCGATCTCAGAAACGCAGAGAGGCGCTGGTCGTCCATATCCTTCTCATTCGAGGGGCCTTCTCCGGCATCATCAAATGTTTGCATGTAAGATGAACGCTTCGATGCCTTTTCTATCTCCGGTGTATCTTCAACCAGGCTCCTATGTAGGCGTCTTACATAAAGACGGCATAACTGAAGGTGCTGGGAGACGTCGAGCCTGCGACATGTTAGCTGCTGTCAGGCTACTGCTGGCCAGGGTCGGATCTACCAGAAGTCCAGGTAATCGACCGAGCGCTGCTGGTCGCGCATGTAGATATAGAAAGAGAACAGATCAAGTGGTGCGACCGTCTTGCGGCTCAACACTTCGAATAGAGTCGGGAAGCGGTTGCGATATACATCCTGCCCATGGTCCACGGGGCGCTGGATCTCGTCGGACATGGTTGTGGCGACTGTAGGCGACTGCGCAAATTGAGGAACGAGCGATTGCGTCGCAGGAGGTCGAAGGATAGAGGGTATCGATAGACGCGGTGTTGGGCGGAAAAGGGCGTGTGAGCCCGCGGCGATTGCGCGTGTAGAGCAATGGGGAGAGCGAGTGACAGGCAGCGAAAGGCGATAGAAAACTTCTTCGGGTGTTAAGTGAGCGTCGCGGGGTCGTTGGCGTACTTGTGCGCCCCAATCGTAGTGAGAGTCGACGGTGAAGCTGGGAAATTAGACTGAGCGTCGTTGCGCGCTGACTTGGCGCAGCGACAGGGATGCGTTGATGTCAGCCACCCGTCGATGGCTCCACTGGCGCAGCGTGACGCGATAGAGGAATTCAACAGACTCGATTGCGATTAGTGAGGACTGGACGTTTTGTAACGGCGGTGCGCTTGACTCAGGGCTAACACTGTCAAGTGAAGATGTGGAGTGGACGCCCAACGGCTGAAGAAGGAGAGCTTAATGGCCGAAGACGCAGAAACAGAATGGGCAGGGACCGCCCGACCGTTCCTGCAGTAGCTCCGCTCCGTTAAGGTTACTACACTGTATCGACACAACAAAACTGGTCGGCAAGACTTGTACACCAAGGATGCGCTTCAAGGCCGCAGGTCACTGTCTCACACCGACTGTTCCCGCGGATGCGCAGCCGTTGGAGTCACACCAGGCGGCGTGAATCACTTACTTGATGCGCTAAGCCTTGCTCAGGCAGCAGCATTCACAGCCTAGTAGCTCAAACGTATAATGGGCTGATGGAACGTTAATATTTTGCACTCTTGTTTACCAGCCTTTGCCCATCGTCAGACCTACCAGTGTTGATTATTCGTTGTTCTATTTATACACCAATTCGCAACGATGGCACCCGCAACGATGCCTGAGGGCTTCCTCAAAGGCCCAGCGCCTAATCTGACCCGAACAGACCTCGATTTGAACGCGGCCGGCATTCTGAAGGGATACGAGGGTCTGTGGGCTGTAGTACTGGATGGAGTCCTGTCAGAGCAGGAATGTGATGAGTTCATTGCCGCCGCCGAGTCCACCACCAACGGCACCTGGGAGCGTGCAATGGTGAACATTGGGGGTGGCATGCAGGCCATGTACGAAGACACAAGGAAATGCGGCCGCATCATCTGGGACGACCGAGACGTAGTCGCGAAGCTGTGGGCAAGGATTGAAGATGCAGTGCCAGAGATCCACGAGTTGCACAACCGGCCCCATATCACAGGCAATGGCCCTGTAAAGAGAGACGAGATTTGGAAGTTGACCAGACTAAACGAGCGCATGCGGTTCTTGAAGTACATCGGTGGAGAGTATTTCAAAGGTGTGTGTTGCAAAGTTCCCAACACTACGGCTACTGACTTCTACAGAGCACTGTGACGGCACGTATGAGACACCAGATCGCAAAGAGCGTTCGTATTTCACACTGCACTTATACCTCAACGATGCAGAAGACAGCCGAGGGCAGGAATCCCTCAAAGGCGGCGCAACCACATTCCATGCATACGATATGAAAGGCCGGTTGGATGTCTTTCCCAAGTACGGCCGTGTACTTATGTTTCAGCACCGCTTCCTCCTCCACTCCGGTGACGATGTGTTGAGCGGTACGAAGTACACCATGCGAACAGACATCATGTTCACAAAGAAAGAGGCGGAGGAAGCGGCGGAGCCCGCGACGTCAGAGAGCTCCCCTGACGGTGAACGCTCGATCGAGGATTAGGTGACATTCGTTCTCATTCTCGTATGGTGGATTCGAGCGCAGCATGGAGCAGCATATGTCTTTCGTTAGTAGTATCCCAGAAAGCAGCAGCAATATCAGGACCGCAGCAGCGAAAACTTACGTAGGAAGAAAAAAGGTGAACGGCCTGCCTCGCCAGAGTAATCAGAATCGAATGATACCCTCGTTCTTTCACCGAAGCTACTCGAAGTCAAGCACGCTGCGTATTGTACTACAGTGTCACTCCCATAACAGGAGCACACAATCTTCGCACCGACTCCCATAGGGAAACACCATATCCGCCGTGCACGCACGGTTTCTTGGAGCCCTGAGCTTTCTGATGCCGAGTACAGACGTGAGTCACGCCAGGCCCTTACGGGCAGTAGTGCCGAAGCACGAAAAGGTGAAGATTACTCCGAATTTCTCATCTGCAGGATAGGGACGACTGCGAGAAGCAGTGTCTGTGTGGGTGCAGAGAAACGCAGCGTTGGTGAGGCAGGCCGTTGAGGGAAGAAAAAGTTGGGCCGGGCGCCCGTGGGTTTTGTAGCTGGTCGGAGGTGCCGCGGCCCGCGATTGGGCGCGCTAGACTCTGTACCGAAGGGACATTCTGGACAATCATCTGAACTTAGCAATACACTTGCTGAAACCTGAGTGGTACATTTGCATCAGGATAGAGATGAATATGTTGATTTGGCGCGGTAAAACTACGTACACTCTCGAACTTGCACTACTATTTCACCTTTGCTCCTATCTCAACGACATGAAGCCACTTTGCAATGTCCAGTGAAGTTGGAACAGGTATTACTGGACATCTGGATCACGAAGTGAAAACAGACACACAACTTCTTGATGTATCAAACTGCCAATGAGAAGGCAACCAAGTGACAGCCTAAGCTATATCACTTGTGCGTCCAGACTGTTGCCTGTACATCATGAATTCTGTTTGCTTGTTTGCCTACTAATTACTCCCTGCAGCCAAGCTTTGGGAGTGACCTTTTCACCAAGCCGCTCAGATTGTATAGCTTATATGAGAGACCTCCCAATGTCCTTGTCTTCTATAGCGCATCAACCATCTGCGCAGTCAACTCCACCTTAAACCCGCACTGATCCAACCATCCTTATCTGATCTCACAAGCTGACAACTCACGATATGTGGGACAAATTGGTAGAGAAGTACACCGGTCTGCCCTCGAATACAACTTTTGTGCAGAGTTATGTTGTGCCTGCCACCCTCAACGACAAATTCTGGAACGAAAAGTGCGCCTTTTGCTGGGGTACTTACAGCACGGAACACCCTCCCGTCAAGGTTCTACCCTGTGGGCATGTCTTCGGCCATGCCTGCGTCGTCGACATGGTGAACACTCGAGACAGTGATGAGCTTTGCCCATACCGTCGCGTTCAGCTGTTTCGCCGCGACTTCACCTTGGGCCTCATGCTCGCGACATTCTTCCGTCTGATCCTGTGGGCTATCGACGAGTACAAATTTTATGTCTTCTATGCATGCTATTTGTTCCATCTCCGTGTCAATAGTCTTATGGTACGAGACCACGTGCTGGCCGTACCTCTCGGACTTGCTCTCGGGGGACCACAGTTCATCGCCATCTGTTTTGTAAAGAATTTCACCGGCATCTACATCCGCAACCCGCAACTGGACTTGGGTGTCGTCTTCATGACATCAAGCCTCATCACGCCGTTATCTTTTGCCCTCGGTAATGCTCCCTTTATCTGGCCGCTGTACTTTATGTTCGGCGTTCGCGGGCTTTGCATCGTCGTCTTCGTTTGGGATTGTTACAGCACCATCTTCCTTTACCACATCATGTGGAGCATTAGGCAGAAATCACCGACGTACGACAACGATCGCGCGGCGATTAAACGTCTTGACGCCATCGCTATTGCGGTCAAGGAAGTGATGGTATTGGGAGCAGTCTTGTATCCTGCGTTTGGTTCTGCACTTCAACTCGTGTGGTCAAGTATTGCCTGTATCGCATGGCGTTAAGACAAGAAGAAGCACTAGAGGGTCTGCGACGGGTATGGTCACTGATTGTCATATCCTCGCAATTTGAGGTTGCACGCGAAGAACCTGGCCTTGGTCGTCCACTGTCTGCATGTCGCGTCTTTGCTTAGTTTGTGCGCATTTAGGGATTGAGGGCGCCAAGTGAATTTATCTCCCAGCTCATCTGTATAACTGACAAGGATTAAAAAACAATCTAAGTGTTTCTCCACATTCGCTGCACATGCGTCTCTCACTTGAGTTGGTCTGTCAAGATCGGTCTTGTTCACATACATGGATCAATTTGCTCGAATCTGCTAAGTCTAGATACAAGAGCCTACTGTCTATCTGTCATTCCAGTCACATTATCAAATTGCATACACCAACGTCCACCTCCTGAACACTTCTCAACCATCTGAACCACATCGACATCCACTCAGACTATGCCAAACTGGATCATCACTCCGCCGTCCTTCAATCTTCGCAAAATGAAGCGACCAGCTATTAACGTACACTTCAATTTCTGCCGCGGTGGCCACGATTAGGACCAGCCTGCAGTCCGCATCCTCCCCTGCAACCACGTCTTTGCCTAACTTTACGTGACCGGTATGAAGAAGACTCCAAATACTCCAGCAAGGTGTCGAACTTTGAACTGTCCCAATTGGCGGTTCGACACATTGAGTTCCATGAGGTAGGGACGTTGTTACATGAGCTCTTACATACAGAAATGGATCGTGATATTCGAGGTTTATGATTCGGTTTTCGAAATAGAACATGTCTACTTGTTCACTGTATTTAACTATGTGACGTGCGTCGCGGCATGAGCATCGCGCTCATTGGTGGCCTCATTCCTTGCATCCTTCAACACTAGTGAACACGACGATCTGCTGTTGCCTTGCACTCTTCTTACACCATTTTCGAAGCCAGTTGACACACTACCATGGATCAATTACCAATCGAGCTCATACACGTGGTGTTTGAGCATCTTCAATGCCTCAACCTCGCACCAACACCATACTCCGAGTTTACCGAGGACCCACCTGATGAAGTCGTTCTCGCACGGAGAGATCTATACAAGCACAGAGCTCAGAACATCCGCTGGCTAAAACTCACCGAGTCGTCTCGTGCCGACATACTCAATGCGCGCCTGACGTCTAGACTCTTCTATAACACTTCGCACAAGTCCCTCGCCAGAGTGCTTGCCGACAGAGCGTTCCGACTCACCAACGTTGGGTTTCAAGATCTTGTAGGGATAACCCAAAACAAAAAGCTACTACATCACATTCGACACTTGACCCTGGGCTGTGCAATATTCAAGGTGCGTTTGTGCATCAATGAGTCTGACTTCCTCGTCAAACTGGAGCCACACGATCAGTCGCGGCTCGTTGCAGCATATATCGCATGCCGTGACTGGTACACGAACAACAAAGACGCCCACGCAGATAATCTCGCCGCCATATTGAAGGCTTTTCCAAACCTTGGTGGAATCCGCGTACGCACTGATGACGATGTCTCCCATCTTGGAGGCTGGCTAAAACCAGGCGATGAAGACATACTCCACGCAAATGGCTACCAGTTTCGGTACCCAGGTCGCTTAAATCGGCCCTCGAGGCCTACAATGTTGTACAACAAGGACTCGCGTGAGGCCAAAAAGTGCATCTTGAACGCTATCCAGAAGTCCGGACTGACTCTCCAAGACTTCAGGGCTGATCCTGCTATAGTGGTTGACAACATGGCACAGCTTCCTGCGTTCACTTCAGCCCTGCATACTCTACGCGTCGACCTATTCGAAGAGTTTATGGGCCCTCCTGACCTAGTCGACTGGGCAAGTCTGTTCGACCAGACGCCAAATTTACGCGACCTGTCGTTCGGGATCCAAGGCAGATGGCAGATAGCAACCCGCATACTAACGCCAGTCAGATTGAAAGGCAGTGGCGATAATTTCTTTCGCGCACTTCGCGACCACGGACATCTTCAGCGCGTCGAGCTTGAGGGCGGATGGACGTGTTCGGAGTCGTTTCTGATTGACTTCGTTGCCGGTCACATGGAGACGCTACGTTGTCTGATTTTAAGCCACGTTTCGCTGCATGGCAGCTGGCAACGAGCTCTGGACGCGATTGCGCATACGACGTACGACAGAAAAATGTTTCTGAAAGTAAAGGCGCCGAGAGAAACTCCCAATCTTGGTGAAATGGCTGTAAAACCAGATCAGTCGGTTGAGCAGGCACTGCTGCGCTTCAGTTATCCTGTTGTCTGGGTCGTCTGAAGTTTCGTGGTGTTGATACGCAGCAAGAAGCAGGAGTCCATTGATGAGTATTGTGGTGGTTGATGACATCTGTCCGAGTAGTCCCATTTTCGATTGGGGATCTTGTCGCTTGGACGTCTGAACACCATCTGTACTGTTCATATATGTTTTCTCAAAAGGACGATTTCGTCCGGGAGGGCAACGGGCATAGTTCGGAGGAGCCATTCCTCAGCTCGCATACCACTTCGCGGCGTTCGGCTTTGTGTTCATTGATTTTCCATTGACTCTTTTGATGATAGGCAGATGAACAAACTACGCCCATGTGCGTTCGAAGATGATTGTATGTAGATGATGTAGAGGAGGTCACTCGGACTTGGCTCGTTCGTGCAGAGCTGTTCGTGCGAACTTCGGAGCTAAAAAGATTCTCTTACCTAATAGCGCATCGCCTCCGCATTCTTTGACAATTATTTCCGCCTCCAGCACGAAGGCTGCCGGGCGGCAGATGTGTTTGAACCTCCAGTTCCTATGTTCACAGAGACAACTTTGTCCGTGGACTCCAGCTCTCATCGAAGAATTGATGTTTGGACACAGGTCATTGCATAAGATAGCATGTCAACATAATAAACAGTTCATGTCTGACACCCGTGCGCACGCAGCCGCGGCTGGTCATTACTTTGTAATTGTCATCCTTTGCCTTGAACTGCCTTTAATCCGGGGTGCATGCATGGTCTCGATCCGCGCTGGTGACGTCTGGTCATCGTGCGCTCCTTCCTAGTGTCCGTGTTTACCTTCAACTTAAGCTTCACAAATTTCTTCTTCGAACGTCGCGCAAACACTTTGCAGGCTTATATCGACCTTGCCGCCAACGCGAAGGTCTTACCCGTCGTCTGGACGTCCTGTGTCTTTCTACTACCGGATCCTTCGTTCAAGATGCCAATATGGGACCCCCTCGTTCCCGCCGAGCGCGTAATTCAAAGGGGACTTGCTCATTTACCGTCATGGATTAGTCGCTGGCTTGGTTATCGTGGAAAAAATATACCTCCCTCCCGTACTTGGGTTGTCTGTCTTTGGGGTTTCATCGGTGCATGGGGAGGTGTCGCCTCCATCATTGCAGTATTTGGCCACACCAGTTATTTCCATAACATCCACCTTGTTCCTCCGATTGTTGCCTCGTTTGTATGTGTACATTGAACCTTTTAGGTTCTCATTGCTGACAGAATGACAGGGTGCCTCTGCGATCCTATGTTACGGCGCCATCGATGTTCCCCTGGCGCAACCACGTTCCCTGATATTCGGTCATTTCTTTAGCGGACTTATTGGTGTGATTATGGCGACTATTTTCCAGTTCGACTTAGAGAAGGATCCTTACCCACGACTACAATGGCTTGCAGCAAGCTTGGCTACTGCTTTTGCTCTTGTGGTCATGCATCTTACTAAGACGACACATCCTCCAGCTGGTGCCACAGCCTTGATCCCATGCGTGGATCCTCATATCTGGGCTCTACGTTGGTACTACCTCCCAGTCCTCCTTCTGTCTTCTTTGATTGTCCTCGCGAGCGCTTGCTTGGTCAACAACCTCCAACGACAGTATCCGAAATTTTGGGTCGCTCAGATTCCACCGGCACCAGCTGCACCCCCGGCTCCTGCCTCCAAGCCTTTCACCGAAGACAAAGCGACCGAGAGGTCCAGTAACAGCGATACTTTGGGTGATCTGGAAAGAGGGCCACTAAAGAATCAACATCCTTGAGTTCTGGCGCGGCAGGTGCTGGCAACATGTTTTGACCGGGACCTGATTCAGTGCAGAAATAGATGCTATAAAATACATGTCTCAGAATGGACTTTCTTTCTCAGTGCGTTCCACTACAGGCACAAAGTATGTTCGTTCGTAAAACGTCTAATCAAATGCCATGCAAAGAAGAGCAAACAAGGTGGGGCTGCTTTCACTCTCCCAAACCTGAGGCTTTATTAAAGCCCGCTGGTCCTAATCTATCACCGTATACCAGCGACAAGTATCTCAACCCACTATTCAACCGACAGACTCTATTCACAACTTATCCCATGACGATGCCTGCAAGCGCAAAGCGTCGACAGCGCCGCCGCGCTGCGCAGCAGAATGCCCAAGAAAATGGCCCTACACTCGGATTGACGCAATCAACAACAAGCTCAGCCAGAGACCTCAGCTCAGTTACTTCAGCCTCACAGGTCGCCTTCACCATTGTTCGAACACTCATGCGTCGTCTTCTAATCTGGACAGTCTACCTTCATGGACTGACTTTTTTCCTCGGCGAGTACACAATGTATGAATTCGGCCCAGAAGTGGAGGAACCCAATGCATGTACTGTTTTGAACATGCGCCAGTTCTCTAGCCTCGAAGCTCTTCTCGCCTTACACGAAGCTCGTTCCCGCGAGCTTGTGGGGTCGCAACGCGAGTATGGAAAACAAATCTCCATGTGGGGTCTCGAGTGCAGCAAAGCAGAACGAGAGTGGGACCGGGCATTTATTGCGCAGAGGAAGCAGGCAATTGCCAAGCTGGACGAGGCCATCGATGAGCTTGCTAAGGACTTCGATGTTAGACTCCACGCAGCGCTGGATGATCTGCTCCTCGTCGAGTCCGAGGAGAAGAAGAAAAAGTTTCTTGCCGTGTTGTACGTTCGGCAACTCGCCTTTGGAAAGAGCGTGGAGGCTACAGACAGGGAAGTGGCTGGTGTTTATGGAAGGCCCATCAAGTTGGTCTGATCAGCGTGGTTCTTTCGAGGAGGGGCTACTTGGTTCTGCCAGTCGCAAGGTCTCTACCCTCCTTATCTCGGGCGTCTGGGAGGCAACAGAGGAAGTCCAACCATTGACACTGAATTACATACATTACATTTATCTTAGCTGTATCGTTCACATGGAATGAAAAAGATCGTACCGCTGTATCTTGCGGAGCGACTCTGCCTCCCTGCGGCTGACGGGCAATCTCTCGTAGATAAGAAAGATCAACCATGTTCCCCCTCGATCGTCCAGCAGTCAATACCCTTGAGGCCTTCACAGCCTGTCTATCATCTTACTTATCGCCAACCAGCCAGCAAGCTCGTCTCCACTCTGCCTCTTTGCCTTCTGGGTGGGCCGGTCGGGAGCAGGCTTCGATTGATCCAGCGTCGGTGAGGTCACCGCTTTACAGTCGCTCCGCTCCAGACTCACGGCGCTATCAATGCGTGCTGGCTGAACAGGCTTATTAGCCGCTGAATGATTTGTTATAAGTGCGGGTCGTTTGTGTTTGGTATTCGGCTCGAGATTCGCAGCAAGATCTGTCGGTGTGGCTGATGAAGGGGGTGCGCTGCTCAACGTAGGCTCTAAAGCTGGCTCCGTCTGTTCAGCGACAACCCCTAAAGTAGGTGCTTCTGCTAGTGTGTTGAGCGGAGCCAGTACGCGCTTTCTCTCCGCATGTACGTATAGCTTTTCTACGACCCATGGTGCCTTGGACGTCGGCGGGATGGCTTCGGTGAGTTCCTTCGGCGACGCTGTTTTGTACATATGCTTGGCTTCTTTGGGCGGAGGTGTGAGTGCCCCCGACAGTGCTATCGGATCGCGCATACTAGATGATCGCGGTGGAAAAGTCATAGCAGACCCTTGTGGGCCTCGTTCCTGATGTTCCGTATCCACAAATTTTGTGTAGTGATCCGTACTATGGGCGAAATGAACAGTCTTTGTGACAGGTGATATGCGTTGACTGATTGATTGTTGTGCCTTCTCATTTTGATCCATTGGCTTGCGGTGATGGACCAAAGGCTCTCTAGATTGATGGTGCGTACTGGACGAGCGGCTCATAGATGTACTCGAAGGCGTCCGTTGCTTCGATGTCACTCCTAGTTGTTGCATTGACGTCGCTTTCCGCAACTGCCTGTAAGCCGATCTAGGCTTAAGTTCTCCCTCGCAGTCTGCGTGATACCCTGACATGGCTGAGCTGGCCCTTGCTGGAGGTTGAGTAGGCAGTTCCGAGATTGCGTCGTGCTGTGTCTGAGCTTTCTTCGTTCGCCGTGAACAGTCGCTTTCGATGATGAGCTCTAGAATCTTATCCCTGGAATCTGTTGATAGCTCGGCAAGTTTTCCGTCATCGGTCCAGTCTTTGAGAACCAGCGGAGCGCCATGCTTGAGCAGTGCGTCCACGAAGACAGGCTTGGCCATTGTCGCCGCATAGAACAGTGCATCGTGTCCGTTGTGGTCTTCATGACCGATACAACTCCACTTCTTCTCGCCTTTCGAAAGCAAGCTCTCTACAACGAGTATGCCATCTTCTGGTAGTGACCTGATAGCTAGTATGAGCGGTGTTGCCCCTGTTCTATCCCGCATGGTCCTACAGAACGTTCTCTCGCAGAACGGTGTTACAGAAGCTGCGATGTCTTTCCAACAAGACTGATCCCGCGGAATACATCTGGCTATGTGATGTAGAGGAGTCGAGCCCTCTGCATCCCACGATGTAATGGCAGGAGGGACCGCCAAAAGCGGCACAACCGTCCATTGTTGACTTAAGATAGCGCGAAGGAGCGCCGTGCGTTTCTGGGAATCGACCCTGGTGCTATCTACACGCACTTTCAGGAGAGCCATGGTTGAATCGACAAGACCATTAGCTGCTGCAAGATGCAATGCAGTGTTTCCGTCTTTATCTTGCGCACCGGTATCGGCTCCTTCTTTGATCAAAAGCTGCGCCACTTGCACAAAATCCATGTTCGTATTGACCACTCGATGCAAGAGTGTTTTGCCGTCCGCGTACAATGCCGTCACGTCCGCTCCCTTGGCAAGCAGGTATTGTACAATGTTGAGAAGTGTGTCTTGATCGCGAGTCGTTATCGTCTTGAAGAGAACTTGCAGCGCATCCAGGCTTCCAGGACCTTTGACGGTTACGTCTGCACCATATTGAACCAGGAGTCGGATGATTCGTAAATCGGCAAACTTGATCGCTACGACCACTGGTAGCAAGCCCTTTGCCGTCGCTTCGTTAGGGTCTGAGCCTTCCCTCAAGAATACTTCGACCAACTCAACGTCATTCTTCTTTATTGCTTCAACCAGTACAGTTGAGTCCGGGTCGCATGTAGCGGCGAAAATCTCGGCAATGAGGTTGTTAGTGACAGAAGCTCGACGGTCTTGCTGTGTCGCATGCTGTAGTAACAACAATTTCTCTTTCGCCAGCTGTCTTGGATCCCCTCTCGCCATATTAATGATCGTCAGAGCGGCATGGAAATTGTGAGTTTGCAGTGCGGTTGCTGCTGGAGTCTGGCCTTTCAGATCACGGATGCAGTATCTCGCACCGAACTTGAGAAGCTGAACGACTAATTCGGATGAGTTGGAAGCTGCTGCAGCGTAGTGAAGCGCGGTCTGGCCTGTATGAGTCGTCCTTACCTCTAGGTCGACCCGATGAACAAGCAGTAGGTCCACAATATCGAGATGTCTGCTTCTGATAGCAATATGCAAAGCACTCTCACTCTTGTCTTGTGAGGCAGAGTTGACGTTGGCGCCAGCCTCCAGAAGGATGCTTGCAATCTCGAAGTGCCCGTATGCTGCAGCGACGCAAAGTAGCGGCATTCCTGAAACATCCAAAGTGTTCGGGGATTCACCAAGGTCTAAAAAATGGCGGAGAGCGGCCTCGCGATCATGGTAAACCGCCTGGAATATCGGTGCTGAATCTTTTTGCGGGACAAACTCCTCGAAACCACTCCGAACAGTTTGACGACTCGAGCTACTGAATCTACATCTGGTCACCTCTACCGTAGTCTGTAGCTTCGATGGCCTGCGCACCAGGCGTCCCGATATCCTTGAGGCTTTGTCGCGTCCATTGTAGCTTTGAAAAGACGGTCTCGGGCTGCTTTCCGGGCTCTCGGGAAGGCTGCTCATACAGGACCTCATGGTGCTGGTAGACCCATACAGGGAGACGGGCTGCATAGAGAGAATGCGAGGCAACGACGGAATCGCGGATCGTTCTCTTCAACCTGCGAGCCTGGTCGTCTTGAGTCCAGCCGCAATTATGGGGAGATTAGACAGGACGGTACACAAAACGGTTGACTATCACCTGAAATGGACAAGAGTGTGAATGCACCAAGGAAACAAGATCTTTAGTTACGCCAATTTACCGATCGCAAGCCGCAAAAGGTTATATGCATCCCAAAGCTCGCTCTTTGATATTACCGTAGAGGTTCCTTCTGCTCGCAACCTGCTTGCTGGCGTACTCAGTCGTCATCACGGCGCTTGGTACACAGCCCCGGTATTGACAGTTGGTCGACACGTCGATGCTCAGCGCCATGTAATCGATGAGGAGCATCGGATGGAATTGATTCCGGTGTTCGCTTGAGGCGTCGGCCAGCTCATCTTAGCGCGAAGACCAGGTCCTGATGTGGCTTGCTTGACAACAATCGCTCAGGAGTATGCATGTCGCGCTACCTATACGGGTCAAATAAGCACGGGAGAGATACTAGATGAATAATAAAGTTTTGAGATATGCACCTTGCGATGGGTGGAGATAATGGTCTAGGTATAGTGAAGTCGGGAGTGCGGGCGAGAACGCGAATTCTTCAGCTGAAGCAACTGTTATCATACACTTGTTTACATTTCAGTCTGTATGAGTGACACGACACTGCACAAGCCTTGAGCAGTTGTTAGACATTCCATGACGTCCAATAGATCTTACTAATGAATTAATGATGAGCTGTAGGGTGTCGAAGGTCGCTCTCGAATGGCGCGGATGAAGTAAATACCTACAAAGGTACCGGTGGGGTACGGGGACGCCATTCAGCGCACAGACCCGATCCCCCTGAGGAAGAGAACATTCCCTCGCGCAACAAACTACCACCCTCTCCAACCAGCCACGCCCAGTATCACATGTATCGCTTCTTCGCATACCACGCCTTGAAGCGGGCGACACTTTCTGCCCCTCACGTTACTTATGCTGTCTCCCGTGTCAGCAGCTTGGTCTCTGTGAGACCGTACAGCCAATTCAGGTTTTGGCATATGAATGACGCTGCAACCATCGCAGCATGTACAGATGGCAGTGTAGTTGCAAAACATACGCATCAGAAGTATTCTCCAAGACCTGAGAAGCTCAAAGCTCTTGGCGCTGAAGATGATTTCCCCCGATATGATCCCACCGACGTTTCGCAAATCAGGTTCATGGAGGAATGGTACGCCAGAGGACCCCCTCCACTGTGTGAACGCGCTGGTACTAATGTGGACAGTGAGTTACATTCGCACTATAAACTTTAGAAAACATGTTGAGCAAAAAGATCCCTTATCCAACGCCGTATGAGAAGAGATATGAAGCGATTTTCAGAGACTGCTAGACCTCGCGACTGAGGACGATGGAGAAACTTGGTCGGATGTCGCTCGCCTGAATAGATACTTCTCTGAGACAACCGGTAATCGTTTAGCCTATACCAAGCAAACCTCCAGATGAGACCATTCTGGACCGTGCTGCACCAGTCCGCGTACATGTGCGCTCCACACACCATGTTCAGACATCTGACCGAGAGGACTTCGTACCATGAGGTTTGACCCGTTGAGCCAGCTCCGTCGTCTGCTGACCGTCGTGATCAAATCGGTACGGAGAAGAAAGACGAAGACTCGCTCAAGTTATCACAATTTTACAGCTGCAGATCGATGTCAAGTCAACGCTCCCCTCAGGCTGTTTCTCCGAGTTTTTCAGCAAACCAACTGACGAGATGGCTGGCTGTTGGATGACTCCATGTCAAAGTAGGCGGCACCTTGACCTTGAGTGTCTGCTGCAGTTGCCGTCTCAGGGACACCGTCATGACGGAGTCAACTCCTAGATCTGAAAGTGCTGCGCGTGAATCGACCTCTTCTGTCGGAAGCCCGAGTACCGTGCCGATGCATGTGCGGATCTTCTCATCAAGATACGCACTGAGTTCAGGCCCTGCTTTGGGTAGTCCCCCAGCACCGCTGTTGGCTTTGCCATCATCATTGAATGAGGAGGATTTGTCGTTGGTTCGCCTCATGACGATGTCGCCCAGTATGGCGGACGGGAGAGGCTCTCCTTCATCGAGTGCGAGGCTTCGCAGGACCACGCCGTGGTCGATATCATACTTCGCCAAATGAACCCACGCGGCAAAGGCCTCGTCACGCGTGACGTCCGTGATTCCCTTGCTCTCGAGTTCGGCATTGATAAAGTCAGTGCTGGCGCCCATACCCATGCCGCGCCAGCTGGTCCATTGGAATGCCACAGCACCCTTGTCACCATGGGCGCGACGGTACGTAGCTAGAGAGTCGAGGAACGAATTACCAGCACCGTAAGAAGATTGACCAGTAAAGCCGACAAGCTGGCCGCAGGACGAGAACAGGACAAAAAAGTCCACGGATTGTGGCGGGAAGACTTCGTGAAGCACCATACCACCTGTGACCTTGGGCGCGAGAACCTTCTTGAAAGCTGCTTGCGTAGTGTCCAAGGCAAGCTCGTTCTCCAGAACACCAGCAGCATGGACGATACCTCGGATTGGTGGAAGGCTAAGAGCGTCCAGGCGTGCCCGCAACGCATCGGCAGCGCCAGCAACAGAAATATCTAAAGACAGAATGTAGACAGTTGCGCCCTGAGCCTCGAGTGCGCGGATAGCGGCCACAACAGGCGCGAGTGACGCGTCTGCGGTATCCCACGTACTCCTTGGTGGCAAACCACGTCGCGAATTGAGCACAATTCTGCGAGCACCTTGCTCAACGAGAAATCCTGCCACAGCTAGACCTAGTGCTCCGAGACCACCAGTGATCAAATAAGTACCATCGGGCTTGGGAAGTAGCTGGTTCTTGCGCGTTGACGGAAGGAGAGCGCTTCGAGGCAAGCTGCGCAAGAGCGCAGTGCGGGCGACGCCATCACGTACGCGGATTATGTCAGCTCCCTGGACGTATCGAATTTCCGTCAATGGGAACGTTGTAAGTTCAGTGTCGATCAGACCTCCAAAATGTTCGGGATGCTCGCTGGCAAGAACGCGACTAAGCCCAACGAGTGGACCATGAGCAAGCGCAGTGGGCGTCTCCGTCTCAAGGATGTGAGGTGTAACAACAAAGAATTTGACAGGCAGGTTGTTGTTCACCACGAACTTGAGGACTTCCAGGGTGCGCCAGGTGTAAGTTTCAGATGCTGTACCAACGTTTGACAAAGAAGATATCGTTCCGGGGACGTACACCACTGCAGTACCCTTTGTGAGCTGGCTAGAGATGCTGCCCAAGTCTTCAGGAGCAGATACCAGGGTTGTCTCAATCTTTTTCGGTATGGTCTTGGTGTATTGATCCACTGTTGATCGATCATCGTACACCAGCACGATGCGATCAACAATCAGCGGCTCTTCAGCCAGTCTCGCTGGTGGCCATGCAATTCGGTGCACCAGACTCTCCATACTTCCACTTGCTCCAGGAGTACCTTCAATTTCCGAGAAGCGCATCGAGGTGAATTTAGCCAGAACCTCGCCGGCGTCATTGAGCACGGTGACATGGGAGGCCAGATCCCCTCCAGTTGCTTTCTGTACGTACAGCCAGCCGATCTTAGGAGGACTCTGGTTGGTGAAGATGTCCACACGCTCAATTTGAGCAGGCATGCGCAGCCTTGGTTCATCAAAAAATATGGTCGAGCCGACTGACGTTGCAGCATCTAGTATCGGTGCCCAGGAAGAGGAATCCCAAGGCAATTCACCGTCGACAGCAACGTCTGGGGCAACATCAACCCGAGCGATCATCTCTGTGAGGTTGCCATAATGTTGGGTGACAGCCCACGGGAATCCCATCGCCGAAACTCCAACTTTGTCGAGATAATCAATGGAAAAGTTGTCGGCTAGCTTCGTGCCAATGCGGGTCTTGACAGCCTCAATGTCCATCGCATGTAAGTCTGAAGTCAAGAGTGGCTTCGAGCTCCATTGGGCTGTGGTATGCGTCACCCAGGATGATGAGCCACCAGCATCGCCATTCTCTTGAATCAAGCGTGATACAAGCTTAACTTCGCCCGGGCGGGATATGACTTGGACCGACCTTGGAGCGTTAATGGCAACAGGGGTACGAAGAACGACATTGGAAAGAGCAGAAGCGCCAGTGCCCTTGAGGAACGTATTGATGAGACCGGCAGCAGGGACAATTTCAGTCCCATGCAAGGGGTGGCTTCCAGGGAATGGCTTACTATCGTTGTCGAGCTGTGTGGTATAAACGGTCGAGTCAGTTCCGGCGACGTCGAGTCGTTGACCCAACAAGGTGTGCTTCTCTACGTCATGCAATTGTGAAGAGCTTACTGGGCCAGACTCGATCTTACGCCATACAGGTCGATGCTGCCAGGGTGTTTTTGGTACATCCCGAGCCCACGGACCGGGCATGGCGATCTTCCAGTTGATGTCGACGCCCGTGCAATGGAGCTGGCCGATAGCGTTCAGAACGGACCTATGGCTGGGCTTGTTCCGGAGCAGAGTAGGGATCATAGAGAAATCCTCGATACCTGCATGCATCAAGGTCTCGCTTATCGAGTGGGAGACCAATGGATGAGAAGATATCTCAAGGAACACGCGGTAATTATCTTCTACAGCAGCCTGAACTGCCGAAGTAAGGTGGACAGGATTGACCATATTGTTCACCCAATAATCTATTGCGCGCAGGTCTTGGCCACGAGGATCGGCCAAAGACGTGGAGTAAAGCTTGACGTGGCCGCTGGGTGTTGGGGAGAGTGCACCCTCGAGTGCCTTTGTGAACGGGTCGATGAGGTCATTCAACGTGGGCGAATGGAACGCGATGTCACTCTTGACAAACATGACCTTGATGGAGCGACTTTTGAAGTCCTCCGCAATTTGTGCGATGGCCTCGACGGAGCCAGCCACAACACAAGATGAAGGGGATGAGTCTATCGCTGCAGCAAGGTCGTCTCGGCCTTGGATTTCAGCGGCAATCTCGGCGAAAGGCTTGTTAACAAGGATCATAGCTCCTTTACCCATGTGCTGGCGGTATAGAACAGATCGCCTTGTGACGATAATGGTTCCTTCCTCCCGCGTCAAGGCTCCACCGATAACACTCGCTGCGATCTCGCCGACGGAGTGCCCGATTACAGCTTCAGGATAAAGGCCATGGTGGTTGAGTACGGCACTAATACCAATCTGCATCAAGTAGGTCAGAATCTGAACCTCGTCCGAGGAACCGAAGCTTCCTTCCTGTAACAGTTGGATGGGCGATACACCTATCTCTACTTTGACAATCTCATCAAGAGGCAAGATAGCGTTGTAAAAGGCAGGGTTCTTGAGAAGCTCTTTGCCCATCTCCGGCCATTGTGCCCCATGGCCCGAGAAGACCCACACCATGCCTTTGTTGATTTCGCTCCCTAGTGTGCGGCCTCGAGTGAAGTTGGCGCTACTTTGACCGCTACTGAATGTATCCAAGACTTCGATCGCATGATCGTGGCTGTCGACGACCAGTGCGGCTCGAAATTCATGATGATCGCGACGTGATGCCAAGGTGGAAGCTATGTGTCCCATACGGTTCTCACGGCTAGCACTGGACTCCATCCATTCCTTCAGAGACAACGCTTGGGCAGTCAAGCGTTTCTCTTGCGGTCCTGAGAGTAGGATCAGTGTCGACTTATCGATTTCGGCTTCGAAGAATGCTGAGTCGGAAAGATCACGGGCGTCGGGGAACTGCTCGATTATGGCATGTGACACTGTGCCGCCGTATCCATAGGAGCACACCGCTGCGCGGCGTAGCCCTTCTTCACTTGGCCATTTGGTGGTCTCTTGCACGACTTTGAGACCGGAGTTTTCCCAGTCAATCTTGCTTGTGAGCTTGGCAAGATTGGCTTGAGGAGCTAGGATGCCTTTGTGTACAGTCATGACCGCTTTGATGAACCCCATAGTACCAGCACCAGCCTAGATAGTTTGGTCAGCTTTCGAGGTTTTCTTGATTGATCTCGGTGAAGAGGGACAAAGGGTTCTGTTGTACACGAGAGTGAAGTAAGGGGATAAGCAAGGCAAGTGAGAGACACCGGGGCGGAAAGTACCTCTAAGTGACCGATATTCGGTTTCAGACTTCCGATGTAGCATGGCTCACTCTTGCCACGATCTTTACCGTACACAGCAGCAAGAGCCGATACCTCAGTGGGATCTCCCAGTGGTGTCGATGTGGCGTGCGCTTCAACATATCGAATGCTGGAAGAGTCGACCCCAGCGACCTTTAGCGCTCTTTCGGCCACTACTTGCTGAGCTACACCGTTGGGAGCCATTATTCCGGCCGTCTTTCCATCTTGTCCGACTGCAGTTCCTCTGATGACGGCGAGAATATGATCGCCATCTCGAATAGCTTGGGAAATATTCTTTAGAACTACGGCTCCAACGCCTTCACCACGGCCATAGCCGTGTGCAGAGTCGTCGAAAGATCTGCATCTCCCTTCTGGTGAGACAGCGCCAGCCTTGTCCAGAACACGCACCATACCGGGTGCGGACATTGCCTGGACTCCTCCTGCGATAGCTATGCTGCTTTCACCAAGAAGAATTGCTTGTACACCATGATGGACGGATACAAGGCCTGACGCGCAGGCTGCGTCTACAGCCGTCGAGGGTCCTGTGAGGTTGAGGTGATAGGATATCCGGTTTGGAACACCGCAATATGCTGTTCCGATGCCCATGTTATGTTCAATATTGGGCAGGTCCTCAAGTAGTAGTCTCGAGTAATCATCCGAGTTGACGCCCCAATAGACGGCCGTGTCGGTTCCAGAGAGGCTTTTTGCAGGGATGCCGCTGTCTTCAAGGGCTTCATACGCTACCTCGAGAGATATCCTTTGCTGAGGATCCATCTGCTCTGCTTCTTTGGGTGATATGCCAAAAAAGGCACTGTCAAAGTCCTCCAGTCGATCAAGAAAATATCCTTTCGTGGTCGCTTGTTTTAAGACCTTTGAGTTTCGTAAATCGCGACGCTCATACGGCTCCCATCTCATAGGCGGTATGTCTCCAGAGAAGTCCTTCTTGTCGAGAAGAGATTTCCATAGCTGTTCCGGGTTGTTGTTACCGCCAGCTACACGGCAAGCCATGCCAACAACGGCGACATCATTTCTAGTAGACTATTTCTGTTGTCAGCGGATTACAACTCGGCTACTGGAATATGGTCAACCCACGAATTGACTGTACTCAGTATCTGGAGTACCTGGTGTTACTACATTGCGCGGCGGGGATTTTTCGAATTGTTGCACAGACTCGTTGGAATCCGAGTCCGCACTGTGAAGAGACATCGTGACTGGATGGAAAGTTCGAGAATGTGATGTCCTCGCTGCGATATGGTTTGTATCTAAAAGTTCGATGTAATCACATTGAAGAAGCCTTATATATCTCTATCAACGAGTTGAGAGTGTTCATACCAACACAGATACAGCAAGAGTGTACAAAGATTCGCTATCTCCGATTCTTGTGATCTGAACATAGTGTACGTACGCAAGGAGAATCCGGTCAAACCTCCAAGGAGATGAAACCACGCTATCAGTATGACCGCTCATCTACTGAGGCTTCATTCGTCAACAAGAAGATAGCGGAACTGCATGGGTGTATGGTGAGGAACGCGGCATTAGATACACGTGACATTTTAGAGAGCAGTTTCGGAAAAGCTTCGGAGAAAACGACGCCGAGGAGTACGGCACCTTCGCCATATGGCTGCTAGCGTGAGTTACAATATTTGCAATTCTGACCTCTGGACTGCAGGTCTGTACAATTCTGGAGGATTCTGCATTACAACATGACATTGGGACGTCGCGGCTTACAGGCACCTCGCAGCTTACAGGGATGTCGCAGGTCGCGTCAATAGACTAACCGAATTTATGCTCCGATACCCAAAGGAGCTATTGAGTAGCACCAACAGAAATACTAGTCATTACGGCTTCACGAACATGGCCTCCATACACAGGGATGTCTCGTCTCAACTAGCTGAGTTGAGTACTCCGTGGAACAATGCCCAAACGCGACGAGTTTTTGCGATAGACAATGCGGCTCTAAAGGCATTTAATATGGAATAGTACAGTAAGATTGGACGATTGAAAATACTCACAAAGAACTCTACAGAGCTCCTGGCTGTGTCGAAACCCTACTGCTCGAGATGGCGCCCTTTGTTCCTTACCATTCTAGCGCGGGACAGTCTACCATAGTCAAGTGCGTTTTGCCCCCCCCCCCCCCCTTGAATTCTGTTGTTGTGCAGGCTTTCGTCTTGAGCTGGTACTAATGCCATACAGTTTCGGAGGGCTGCTCACAACTGAGTTTCTCGAGCCTCCTCCTGGACGATGCTTTCTTTTCCGACAGACCTACCGCCACAATGTGGAGGGACCAATTCCTGAGAATTTAAAAAGGCTAATCGACAGTCCGCACAGGCCGAAAGGGCCGCCCCCACACTTTCACCAGTTCCAAACAGAGTACTTTCGCGTCGAGTCTGGTGTTATGGGAATTTCTGTTGATGGAAAGCAGAAAATCGTCACTGCCGAGGATGGAGAAGTTTCAGTGAAAGCAGGAAGCATTCACAACTTCTTCATTCATCCCACATCTCCCGGGAAGATGACGGTTTATTTGAGTGCCTCAGACTCGGGTATGGACTACCAACTAGATCGAATCTTTTTCGAGAACTGGTACGGTTATTGGCACGACGCTCTTCTGCATGGCGGAGGACTGGATTGGATTCAATTTCTCGCAGTAAGTTCTACTCATCACCTGTTAAAGGCAGAAATATTTCTAAACGCCTCTAAAGATTCAGGATGGGGGCGATGCTTATACGCCAGCGCCGGCATGGGTACCTTTTCGCCGACAGGTTGGTTATTGGACTTGCGTAGTGATTGGCCGATGGATCGGGGGTCTTCTAGGCTACAAGCCCTTCTTCCGCGAGTATACAACTGATTGGGACTTTGCGGTTGCCAAGATGAAAGGTTCGATCTTTCAAAGACACCTTGTTAATGAGGCGTATGTTGCACAGCAACCATGGGCAAGACAGGAGGAATTGGAGGCGCCTTCGAAGCCAGAAAACGCAGAGTTTGAGCTTTGGACAACCGATATGGACCCAAAGCCACTCTCCCTCGGCCCTGTAGGCTACGAAAAAGGTCTTTGGAACCCGAAAAATGGCTCCTCCAACGAGAAGGGCTTGGTCCACAGAAAGATAAACGGTGTAAACGGATTGCAGCCGACGGATTGATCAGAGACTGACCAGAAAGGAAACGGACACTGGTAGAATTCGACATATAGTCACATCCACCTTATACTTCAATTGGACTCGATCTATCTTACTGTCATGGCCATGTTTTTAAATGTTCCCTCTAATCTCAAGTAGTGCCAGGGCACATCGCATGAACCCTTTGTTAATGTAGAAGATCCGAGTTGCGCACAGAATCAAGCGCTGGACGGAGCTCTTACAATGTACTTATAGCGCTCAGTATTCGAACCTGTCAGCGTACCAAAGCTCTCAGATTCAACATGTGAACGAATTGCAGACGACAATTGAAGCACAACACTAGATTTGCACTGTTAGAACTTTGCATGTTTACCAGAATGTCATGTACTACCGTGAAAAGCGCCGTGTGTCACTAGTGAGGTTCATATTGGGCAGCGCATTGTAGACATTTCCGCTCAAACTAATAATCGCAACCGGCTCAACATTCTGCGCCAACTCAAATGTTGATAAGCTCAGGCTGCATAATCTGTGGATAAGATCGCTTACCAATGTTGCTGATTTAGGCCGTGAACTCCGAAACCCAAAGGAGAAATATGCTTGTCATGCCACTTGGGTCATTATGTCTCAACTTGTGATGATCGGATCCTCAAAATGCAGAGATATTTTTACCACATTCAGCTATACCGCAGAGGTTGCTGCAACTGGAAACTGCTTATCTTCCAGCTACTCAATGTCCTGCATCCTTTGCGAAGACTTAATCAGGAACAACGGCTGATGTAGTCGAAAAGACAGTATTGCAACACATCATGGATATTCTAGCCATCGAACAACTTTCTTTGGTATTATGGTGGGCAGGAATCGTAGCACTGGTGTTTTCACTCTGGGTTTGTTTCACTTCTGGTCGCCGGGACCCAAGGCTACCGCCAGGTAATCGCCATAGTATAGTATCAACTTGAATTCCAACTGACGTTCTCTTTGCAGGGCCGCCCACAATACCGTTGTTTGGTAATGAACTACAAATTCCAAAGGCTGATGCCCACTTTAAGTGAGTCTTCTGCACTTGGCACAATCACATGTATGCCTCAGACATGGGCATGCACCTACTCACCCATCACTATAGGTTCGGGGAATGGGCCAAAAAGTACGGTGGGATCTTCTCGCTCAAGCGATTCAAGAATACTACAATCGTGATTACGGACCGGCGCATTATCAAAGAACTCGTCGACAAGAAGAGCAATGTCTACTCGCACCGACCGCAGTCACTTGTCTCTCATCTGATCACAAACTCTGATCATCTGCTCGTAATGCAATATGGCGACAGATGGCGACAGCTGCGAAAAGCAGTACATCAATTCTTCATGGAGAGCAAATGTGAAAGAGACCATTGGAAGATACAGGAAGCAGAAGCAAGCCAGATGCTTTACGACTTTTTGGAGACACCAGAGAACCACATGCTTCATCCTAAGCGATACGCAAACAGTATTACCAACTCTTTGGTATTCGGTATTAGATCAAAAAGTGTACGGGATGAGTACATGGAGAAATTGTTTTACCTCATGGAGAAATGGAGTCTCGTTCTTGAATTAGGCGCAACACCCCCAGTAGACGACTTTGCGCTTCTGCAAATACTACCTGAGCGCATTATCGGACGCTGGCGGACACCAGCGATTGAGGTCAGGGACCTGATGACTAGTCTCTATAAGACCGTTCTTGATCACGTCCGTGAGCGTCGTAGTCGGGGTATCAATCGCGGTTCGTTCATAGATGGCATTCTTGACGGACTGGGCAAGATGCCTATGGAAGAGAATGAGCTTCTATTCCTTGGTGGTGTTCTTATGGAAGGGGGCTCAGACACATCCTCAGCATTGATCCTAACGATCATTCAGGCACTGACGAAGTTCCCAAGAGTACAGTCCAAGTAAGCATACCAAAGTTCTCGCGCCTGAAACATTTGTTGGACGTCCTTGCTTACTCTTGCTCTAGAGCTCAGGCAGAAATTGACGCCCACATTGGGAATGATCGTTCTCCTACCTGGGACGATTTTGCCAGATTGCCCTACATTAACTGCATGATTAAGGAAGCTCATCGCTGGCGTCCTGTTAGTCCACTCGGTGTTCCACACGCGGTAGCTGAAGGTATGGCTGGTCACTCAAGAAGGGCATAAGCGTTACCAATCACTAATATGCACTTTCAGATGATTACATCAACGGTATGCTTATCCCCAAGGGATCTACGATAGTTCTGAATGTTTGGGGTATGCACCATGATGAAACCCGCTGGATCAAGCCCGAAGACTTTGAGCCTGAACGCTTCTCAGATCATCTGGCTCTTGCACCTGTGTACGCTGCTTCAGGGGAATGGGAAAAGCGCGACCACTATGGCTATGGTGCTGGCCGCCGGATCTGCCCTGGCATACATCTCGCAGAGCGGAACTTGTTCATTGCTGTAGCGAAGTTGATCTGGGCTTTTGAGTTCACGCAACCCACTGGCTCTGAAAGCGACACCAAACCCGAATCAGGTGCTAGTCAAGGGTTCTTACATTGTCCAAAGGATTACGGTCTCGCGATCAAGCTGAGATCTCCAGAGCGGGCCGCAACTATTCGCAAAGAGTATGAACAGGCGCAATCAGTATTCGACAGATTCGACTAAGTTCGCTTTACGCACTGGATTCGAAAATGGTCTCTTTGGGCAGATTAACGATCATAGAGTTACAGTATACTGCTGTACCTCGTTCATTCTCTCAAAACCTCCGGAGTCGAGGTCTGATTCTGGGTCCGCGGAGTGTAGTATGAGCTTAACTGTTAGCTTAGCTGTAGCTGATACATCATTCACACATGTCTGGACCCTAGCTCGGTGCACCGCCCTGAGCAAAAGATGTCTTCACAATGCTGAGCGAGATATATTGTTTCCTTCTGCTCAGCTATAGAAAGTCGACAATCGTGGTGTCATAGAATAGAAGCAGCCTAGAGTAAAACTAGGGTCGCTATGCTGCAACGAGGCGTCTCCACTGAAACCGGTGCGTTGGTAGGGCGACATCCACTTTTGAATTTCCGTTTTGATTATCGTACAGATTCGGATCCAATTCGGATATATGCGTTGTCATAATCTTGCCGAACCGGAGGTACCGTTCAGGCGGAGCTTCCAAAATTGGCCATGCCGGGTCCATCGGCGCCTTTGCCGATATGACTTCTTCTTGACTGAGACATTGGGCTGTTTTCGGAACTAGGTAGGGAGCGCATTACTCCATGTGTTGTAGAGATTGACATAATAGGTCTGTCCGATGACTGTAAATCTCGCTGATCCTTGTAGGATGGCCAAATGAACTTGGCATCTAAGGGACTCATATACTAGGGTCATCACAGAGTCTCAGCCTACTCGATTGTACCTGTAGAGCACTAGCAATTTCAAACATAACAATATGAGCAAGATTGACGTTCATCACCACTTCTACCCGCAGGAGATGCGGGAAGGTCAGTCATCCCTGCAACAATTAACATTGCACTCACACCAGCCGCAGCACTCGAAGAAGCGGGCGGAGATCCTTCTGGATGGTACATACCTCCTTGGACACTGGAACTGGATCGAAAGATCTGTGAAGACATCGGCGTGTTTAAAGCTGTACTCTCAGTCACTGCACCAGGCCCCGTCATCAAGAAAGACTATGCAGCGGCCGCGAAACTTGCAAGGCAATGCAACGAAGCTGCCGCCTCTATCAAAGCCACTCATCCGAAGAGTTACGGATTCTTTGCCAGCGTTCCTTCTCTGTTTGATACGGCGCGAGTGATCGAGGAGATACGTTATGCTCTCGACGAGCTGTGCGCCGATGGAGTAACTCTATTCTCACGTTATGGCGAGGGCAACAATTATCTAGGCCATGAAAGCTTTGAGCCTATATGGGCGGAACTGAGTCGACGCAAGGCTATAGTCTTCGTACACCCAACGCATCCTCAGGATACAGGCCTGATCAACAGTCTGCTACCGCAGCCTATGTTTGACTACCCGCATGAAACAGGACGTACAGCAATGGACCTGATTACCAGCGGACGTCTCCGGCAGCATCCTGGCTGCAAAGTCATACTATCGCATGCTGGAGGGACGCTCCCTTATCTGATCTACCGAGCGGCAACCATGTTGCCATGTATGCCAAATGGAGGCGGGAGAACCCGGGATGAGCTTCTAGATGAGGCTAGAGAGTTCTACTTCGACACAGCACTTAGCTCAGGGGGACCGACATTCAAAGCTCTGACAGAGTTCGCGAAGCCGGGGCACATTTTATTTGGAAGTGACTTCCCCAATGCACCCCGAGACGCAATCATCAGTTTCACAGCACTGTTTGACGAGCACAAAGTCAGCGTGAATGTGGGAGACAGTTCGACTCAAGCAGCAACTGAGTTACTTGTGAAAGACTAAGGGAACGAGGAGAATCAACGAGAAAAAATGGAAGCACCCAACAACAAAATGCGATCTGAAAAGTTCCAACTGAATAAACTAAAGCTTACGCTTGGGATCAACAAATATATGTTGCAATTTTTCACATAAGATGTATGGCCTTACTTGGAAGCATTGCAAAATGATGAGTAGTCGATGTAAGATCAGAAAATGATGTTGGGTTACAATGGTTCTCATTATGTGCAGCGTCAAGTGCACAGATCTTTTGAATCCCATGACAAGTAAAAGGTCTTCTGCAGCTACAAGTATCAAGGAACTCTCATGTTCTGGCCTGAATATTGCAGACATATTTCTACAATTGATGGATACCCAACATAACGTCGGTATTCTGCGTAGTACCCTATTTGCCAATTACATCGTCTGCGTCGGTACTAAAACTAATCTCTTTGTTGGCGTGCAAGTCTCTTTGTAGCTCTTTAAGCCATCCGTCAAGCCAGTTGTAAGCGTCGCTTCCAAGAATTATCTTCTTGGGAGGTTTCTCCATCTTGGAAACCTCATATATAGCTTTGGCGCCCTTGGCCGGGACACCAATCTGGCATTTATGAACGGTGTCCAGATGCGCCTTGACTTTGGACATATCGTATGCAGAAGAGTCTGAGTTGGTATATGTCATCGAGCGGGTGAAGAAATCGGTCCTAAATGTATCCTATCAGTTTCACTCGCTTGCATTTACCGAGCGGCATCCACGATTGACACGATTGATGTGAATGAGGTAAGACGCGCGATGATGCTGGAGACTTACCGGAAACCGCCCGGCTCCACACACGTGAAATTGATCCCCCAAGCCGGATCTACCTCTTGGCTGACTGCCTCTGTAAATCCTTCTATAGCAAATTTGGATGCACTGTACATGGACATCCAAGGGAAGCCGATTCTTCCTCCTATGCTTGTGACTTGCATGATGAGACCTCCCTGAGGCTCCTGTTGGCGCATGGCTTTCATTGCGGCCTTGGTACAAAGCAGCAAGCCAGTGAAGTTCACATTCATTTGGCGACTGATGTCAGCTTCGGATAAATCCTCAAAAGGACCGCTGAGACCATAGCCACCATTGTTGATGACGACGTCTATGCGTCCGAATTTTGCAATCGCAGCTGCGAGAGCGGAGGTAATAGAGGCGGGATCTTCAAGGTCTAGCGTGCCAACCCCAAAGTTGTTGTCGTCGGCGTTCGTGAATTGCAGAGTCGAAGGGTTGCGAGCAGTCGCAAACACTTTATCACCCGCGTCAAGAATGTGCTGCACTAGGCTCGCACCGATGCCAGTGGAAGATCCGGTAATGAAGTAGGTCCGTGCCATCGTAAAGTGGAAAATTGCTGGTAGTTGAAGAAGAATTTCGAAATTATACTCAGCAACAGAACTGTCCTAAGATTCTTTATATAGCTTGAAGGTATATCAAGTCACACCACAAGTCCTTGAGATGATTGGTAAATGTTGCTCTTCTGGGATACTCCGCACAGATACTAGATATGGTCGCAAGCGGGAAAGATCAGCAGGTCCACATTATCGCCCCATGATTCGATTCGACGTAAGGAGTTACGGAGTTCGTTTTTTTTTTTCAGCACCCAGATGTCGGAATCGCTTGAGGAAGTCAGTAATTGACACCATTAAATCGTCTGACCCGGTGAATCAGGGGGGTCATGCAGGGTAGTTTCATGCGATCTTTGGACATCAGGCACTCCAGGTCCTAAACCGAGGCGAAGCTAGGATCATGAACTCGGAGTACTACAACCTAATGGTTTAGGAAACAAGATATTCACAAACGTACAGTGCCTGCTATCGAAGCCATGAGCTCAGGCTATCGGTTTTAATTCGACTGCGGTCATAGGACGCGCATCGCTGGGAATATCGACTCGAGGTATTGCCGGTCAGTTTCTAATCGCCCCGCAAGATGTCTGCAAATTTCTAGTTCTCTGATGAAAGAAGAAGCCCTGATTCTCCTCGTAGCGATCACGCTTAGTTTCGACGTCGGGGCGTATTTCCCATCTAAAAATGCATGACTTTCTTCAAAGCAATGCGTGTAAGCCGGAAAGTCGCAAAGTTTGCGCATGGCCAAAAGACATCCAGACGGACGCTGCGGTCGTATCATCTCTTTCCAAGCCCATGGAGCCTTGAGTACCCATGCCCTCTCTGACAGAATGAGATTCGTATGGGCCTAGGTTTGTTTGGCAAGAGTTTATCCAGATCAGTACAGATTGTTCAAACCTCTGTACACACTGTGTGGTCTGTTTGAAAGACCTCTACCGTTGGTGAAGCATGGGAACACAGGAAATTGTTATCACTAGGTTATCTATGGGCTAATGAAACGCAACACACGATATGCCATTGCTCCCATAATGTGTACCAAGCTATTGACAAGCCGTCGTGATAACAGAAATGTGGGCCATCAAGTCACTTAACCCTCTTCAAAGCGGCTAAACACCTCAGTTTTCGCAACCTCAAATTCCTTTGCAATGGTAGATCGAATCTCCTGACTTCTGACGACCGGTTCGCATGCGTAATCCTTGGCGCAATAAAGGAAACCGTGGTGATATCCAGTGACGGGATCATCATCCAAGGCACCACTACCTCTTTCAAACTTGAAGGCCCACAAGAGCTTTGCAATTCCGAGTATCATGTTCCGCTCGGCCAAATGGATGCCAGGACAGATCCTGCGGCCCACACCGTACCCGTAGTGATCGCGTTCCTCGAAACTTCCAGGCACGTAGTCGGGCGCCAGGAGCGGGTGCTCTGCGTATCGCTCTGGTATAAACTTGGAGGCATCATGCGGTTGTTGTGGGTCCATGTGAATGCCCCAGGTGTTGATGACAACTATCGTACCTTTAGGAAGAAACTTGCCATCTACCCAATCATCTGTATCGCATCATCAGCACAATGGAAGTGAAAATGGAAAATCTGTACTTAACTTCACCAAGAGCGTGCGGAAAGCAGAGAGGAAGAATTGGCCGCCATCGATGACCTTCCTTTACAATCATGTTGATGTAAGGTAAGTTTTTAATGTCATCCCAAACCGGAGAGCGATCATGGCCCACTACTCTATCGATCTCGATGTGGGCTTTGCGTTGGATTTCGGGTTTCTGGATGAGTGCTTGGATGATCGCTAAGGTCAAACTCGAGCTTGTATCCGAGCCGCCTTCCATAATGACTCCACCAATGAATTGTAGCTGATGTGAGGTCAAGCTGTTCTTGTCTTGATTGTCAAGCACTCGGTCCATGAATGTATCCAGATTCTTGCCGCTCTCACGACGCTTCTTGACCTTGTCAAGGATGTCTGTATATAGAGTCTCCATCTGAGAGCCAATACCCCGGGCTCGTGTAACGTAGTTCCCAAAGAAACGCTCGGGTATAAGTTTCAGAAAAGGGAAAAGATCCACTGGAGGGGTTGCACCTGGGAAATTATCAACATCAGTGACGAGGCTAAGCAGTAGGAACTTTGGGCTTCCCGACCTGGTTCCATAATTTGAGACCACTCTTCCATGAGTTTATACAGACGCTGCATATTGCTGCTTTCGCTGTCGGCTGTGCGAATGCCATATACTGGGAGAATTCAGTATACTGGATGATTGCTGCAAGGATTCTTCTTGCGTACCTATCGAGTTGGTGATACTATTGCTGTATCGTTTTGGATGCAGCATATGGTCTTTAGGCTTTAGTAGATAATCTCTAACCATCTGGATGGCTTCAGCGTTCACTATATCGACATGCTGACTCTCTACCATCGATTCCATGAGATGCTGGTGAGCCAATCGACGAAACGTGCGCCATTGGTTTCCATAGTGCATAACCAAGAGGTGGTTGCCCTTAGTGATGAGCTCATGAGAGACGTATGAGTGAGGTCTGTGGCTGTAAATGGCGCTCTTCCGGTCGATGACCTCCTTGACTAGACGGCGATCGGTTATCACTGCCATGTTGGCGTTGCCAACCTTGAGCATGTACAGCTTCCCATATTGCTTGCTCCATTCGGTGAATCTACCAGCGTTGAGCTGAATGCGCACCTAAGATGACAGGACTGACTCACTTGATATGTGTGTAGGCACCTGGGATCAGGTGTGCATTACCGATAAATGGTAAGGTGGGCGGCCCTTGACGTAGTCAGTGGTACAGATACGAGGCCGCTACAATGGTATGCATACCATCAGGCATATGTGCCGTGCGGTGGCCATTCACAAATGCACTTCGTATTACCAAACACAGCAGCGCTGCCAACACACCGCCAAATAGAAGAACGAAATTCTCGTCCATGAATAAATGTTGCAGATGTCATGAGATTGTTCTTTGGTAACTCGAAATTCTTTATGAAGACCCATAATGTAGCACAGTGCTTCATTAAGACTTGAAGATCCCTGAGGATAGCTACGAGACTGAATTGGGTCGTACGAAAGGAGATGACGATTTCACCTATGCTAGTATTGTGCTGATTAATCGGGGATTGATTGATCGCTTGGTAAGCCACAACCTGATTCAGATGATCGGAAGAGGCAGGAAGTTCCATTTCGGAGTCCCAATCAGGCATTGGCTTCCTATTGGAGCATCTTCCGGGCGTTTTAGACTCTAGATTGGGACTTAAGAATCACATTCAAACGTATAGATAGAACGTACAGAAGGTTGCCTCCAATCTCCAAAGTTCTTTCCATGATCTACCATCCAATGACTGTAAAATAAAGGCTCCGTCTATCAATTTTGTTTCCCAAAGACAGTTGACATAGCCCGGGCGCAGAGGAGGATGTTTGGGAACAGACGTGGCAGGGTTCAGGTTTGAAGTTCCTTCCGCCCGCTTTAGCATCAACTGGGCTTTTCGTTGCCCCCATAACTCATCATCAACTCAAAGTTGAGCAATTCCTGAGACATAGCGCTGTCCGACAAGGTGTGCGTTATTTGGCCTGGAGCTTGTGGGAATGGAAAACCTATATCCAGGCTAGAGGCAGATATAGGACGCGACGCGTCAGGTGTCAAGGTCGGGTAGAGATATTCATCCATGTTCGGCGAAAATATTGGAATCTCGCCTGCGGATGATGTAATGTGCTGAGACTGGGACCAGGATCTCGAAGGTACTTTTGGTGAATTACGGGGATTTATGCGGCGCCGATACTCCGAAGTGATACAATCTCCAAATGACACAAGGTAGTTGAGGATGCTAACGGCGTTATGAGTTGCCAGGGAATAGTTTCCCACATTTTCGAAGAACGAGATAGCCGTGTGTAGACCCTTACGTGCGCCGGCAGTGAAAGGACAGATTGGGTTGCCGATAACGAAACAAAGAATGCAGAGGACTGCATTCCATTGGAGCCTGATCAATGGAAGCCATCCCCTCAGGACTTCTGTACCCAAAAGGGTCTGTAGAATATCTGTTATAGCAAGAGCGTGTGCGAGCGCTTTGAGTCCCATGCGATCGGTGTGTGGCTGGAAAGATGACGTCTTCAAGGAGATGCGCAGAAAGGGGCGGTAGATTGACAGCTGATAATCATGATAGGTCAACTCTAGGATCAGTTGTTGTCTTTGGAGCCAGACCGGGCTGGTAGAGCCTAAGTTGAGGCTCACTCGGTCTGTAGACAGGGGTTCGCTGTCGGCGTGTCGGCGGACCTTCAATGACATGGGTAAGGATTTCACCCAGTCATCCATGGAATCTGACTCCCGCTCGAGTGTCATTGCCAGATCTTCGAGCGCACTGGGATCGTCATGAATGTCAAAAGATTTCGACGCTTGTCTGATCTTAACAAGCCGCTTCTGTAGAACGCCAGTAACTTCATGAAATATGGCTGCAAGGCGGACATGATAGATATGAAAACTCATCCAATTGATCTCAAGATGTGAGCCTGTCCGCAGGAAAGGGTTACTGTTTGAGCTTGGTGAATCTTCCGCTTTCTCGGGCAAAGAGCACGGCACATCTTCCAGACGGACGAGGAATGGGCGATCCAATGACATGGAGATGACCACATCTAGTTGGTACAGAGTCCACCATATGCGAGCTTGTTGGTCCTGCTGCTCAGTCGTAGTTCTGTCTAGGGACAAAGAGCTGGTATGAAGCGTGTGCAAGACTCGAACAGCCATACCTAGGGTGTGATACGCGGTATTGAGCAGAGAAGAGTGATAGAGATATATGATGCAATACACGTAAGCCTGAACGGTCGTAATAGTTGGAGATTCCAGTTCTTTCGCTAGCAAGGCCTGGCTACGAAAGTAATAAGGATAACCAACATGGGTGACGGGATACTCCTGGAGACCTCCAGTATCATCATGCATGAATGTGCTAGAGTACTGAGTGCAAACAGCCAACAGGCTGTCAACAAGCGCTGAAGGGCTGCGTGGCTGACCCTCTGGCGGGTTGATCCATAAGCTGTTGTAATGGAGGTGGAAGTCCTCATATGACAGTACAGGATATATTGGATGGTATGACTCCCAGAGGGGGTATAAGAATAACTCCTCTTCAGTTCGAGAAAGCGCATGCAATGTTTCTGATGGCGAGGATAGGGCGGAGTTTGCCATCGGTTCCACGACCTGTGCGACAGAGAACTCCAGGCTTGACCTATCAAGGCTTCGGCAAAGATGCCGGAGGAGGCGCGTTACCAGATAAGCTGGCGAGAGCGGGCTCGGGGAACGCGGGCCGTAGCGGACCGGTCCGAGCGCCTGGTCACGATCTGCGAGTCTTGTGGGTCCTGATTCGGACTGTGGGCTGCTTTCTTGGATTTCCTCGGTGTCCGGAGCATGTGCATGTGATTCTGGTAGCTTCTGCTTGAGCTGACCTTCAAGCTCTTTGATGCGATCCTTGAGACGCTGGTTCTTCCTACGAACAGGTCAGACCTGCAGCAGAAGAATGAAGTACAATAAACATACCTGCTAGCTGCAGGCGTTGAAGCGCTAAAAGCAGCTGGTTTCGAGGAGCTATCACATTGTATCCCTCGCTGGCGACACTGGGTACACGGCAGTTCCTCGTCGCATTTGATTCGGTTTGTACGACAATAGTTACACGCTCGTGCAACTTGTGCACGTTTTGGCTGAGAATTAGACCTGGACTTTTGCGAGCGTGTATCAATGACATTCATCTCGGGGCCAAGAGTTGAAAACATCGTTGTCAGTGTGTCTATAGGCACGTAGTGCAAGACATCAGGGGGTACCTCGCACTTGAAATGCTTGCCAACTCACTTGAGGGCTGAGTTCAGACAAGAAGTGGAATGCAGGTGGGAACATGCTAGGCAGGTACGTGCGAAAACAAGTTGTTATCTTGCACATTGTCAATGCAGTCAGACAAACGGACCGAGAGAGCTCGTATCCTGGATTATGTCTCACATTAGGACGGTGCATGAGTGGGCCCTTGCTAATCTATGAGTGTCTTCTACTCAGTCAGAGAACGACGGACGGGTTTCTTTATACTATCTATGACTACCTTAACAGCTGCTCAGGCGATCACTAATTTATCTTCAACAGAGCTCGGTGATGATTTAATGAAGTAGCAGAGATGCTCTTGATGTCCAATATCTCGACATGTTCATCGCGTTGCAAGCTACAACCTATGCCACAAATCGAAGGCTTCTGTTTAGCCAAGAGAACTTTCAAGTAGGTGTGACTGCTGACTCACGGGAGTAAGTTCGAGCCAGTGTTCCTCTGTAAAGCAATGAATTTGATCGACTTTGACGTGATCACCAAAATTGGCAGGACAACGACCGCTACGGTCATAACGCGTGGGATTGCAGAATGCACGGGGCGTCGAGTCGCTGATCTTTGCATCCCATAGAAGCCCTCTAGTATGACACGCATTGATAGTGTGATATGCAAGTATTCAACACTACCGCTGTGAGCTTTATCGTCAATTAACTTACCTAGCCAGGATAAAACTCGGTACAAGTAAAACCACAGGAAGTTGCAAGCGCCTCATGAAACATGCTTGCGCGTTTTTGAACGAATTCAGGATAACTTGGTGCAAAATTTGTGAGAAGGATCAATAAAGTCGCGGTGCAAGCCGTGCGCGACCAATGTAGACCAGAAAGATCTACCCGAGCTCCTTACATTCCGGAGTTCAAAATAGGAAACTCCGGTGCTTCTTGCGGCCACTTCAGCCAGGATTCCGCTCCTGATTACCAATCTGCGACGATTACCAATCCACATGTCGGATGCGAAGGTAGTATTATAGTTGGTAGCTTTCTGCCTGGAGATTGGCTTTACCTGTTGCGCGCACGCATCTTGCTCGATATGGCCAATAATCCGGGAAGAAAGAAGTCGGCACCAGTGACTGAACTGGTAGCTGATTTCATCGGTGCCTGTCGAACATCGGTGAGGAGCGAAAGAAACACGATTGAATGGAATCATCTCGAGCTTGAAGGTGCTGGTCGTGGCGTAAGATTGCATGACGCCTTGCCAAAATTATATACTGACAATGTTTAGCATGAGATCGCACCTACTATCGGCTCTATGTTCCAACGCTACACGAATACCATATCGAATTTCCGCCAAAAGACACCTACACGCAAGCTACTCCATGACTTTTGTGGTCAGCTTGAGCCGGGGGAGCTGTTGATGGTCATCGGGCGACCTGGTAGTGGTTGCACGTCCTTTTTAAAGGCTTTGTGCCATCTACACGAAGAATACGTAGGCACAACAGGCTCAATCATTTATAACGGAAAACAAGCGGACTTCAAGGCCACCGATGCGCCAGCAGAGACGACCTTCTGCGGTACGCTGTCTCCAACTTTCATCGAGAAGAAAGACTGACAAACGTCTTAGCTGAGGATGACATCCATTTTCCAAGCTTGACAGTAAAAGAAACTTTGAGGTCAGTATAGATTTTCATTATCACTCTTCCTGCTAAATTTCCAACTTCGTCCGCCAACAAACAATCCACGGTGCAGCTGTGGCGTAAGTACTGACCCAGAGTACATTATGGACTAATCCGACAACGCATCCTGGGCAAGAAGGCTGATTGACATGACTGCGCGGTGTCAGCACTTAACGAAGCTTTTGCTGACCTAAGGTAGATTTGCAACTAAGTCCAGATTTGGAAACGTCATGTCGAAGCGAGATGTCGACGATACTGTCGTTGTTCTCGCTCGATTGTTCGGTATTGATCACATTCTTGATACAAAAGTCGGGGATCACAAGATTCGGGGCGTCAGTGGCGGCGAAAGGCGACGTGTCTCACTCGCTGAAGCCTTCGTGACATGTCCAGAGTAAGATTCTCTAAACCCTGCAAAGCTATTTGGACGCTGTCTTACCCATTGAACCAGTCTTCTCTGTTACGACAATCCGACTGCAGGTCTAGACTCATCTACCGCTTTGGAGTTTGTGCAGATGTTGCACGAGTATGCTCGTCAAACCAACATGGGTGTCGCTATGAGCTTGTACCAAGGGAGTGATGAGATGGTGCCTCTGTTCGACAAAGCCTTGATCATTAATTCTGGAAGATGCATCTACTATGGCCCCATGGATTCTGCTAAAGCTTATTTCGAGAACCTAGGGTTTGCTTGCCCCCAAATGATGTCTATCACCGACTTCTTGAACTCCATGTCCGCCGACCCGAAAGCACGACATCTCAGCGAAGGTGTTGAGCCTTGGAACGTCCCACAAAGTCCCGAGGAATTAACACAAGCGTTCCGTCAGAGCCAAGGCGGAAACGAGTTGGCGCTGAAGCTTGACAATCCTTCGGCCCACGAAGGTAGCGACGAGACGAGTACGAAACGAGTCTCACCAGTCCCCCGATACCCAGTTCCTGTCTGGATGCAAATCCTACTTTGTGCACACCGTCAATACCGAATATTCATAACCGACTACAACTCCTGGATAGTCGAAGCAGCCTGTATGGTTGTGCAGAGTATCATTCTGGGCACAGTCTTCCGCAACCTCCCACACTCTAGTCAATCTCTATATCAGGTGTCATCTGTAGTATTCTACACCATCATGATACCGGGTTTACAATCCATGAGCGAGTTTGGTAACACTTTCGCGCAGCGCCCGCTGTTGTTGAAACACAAAAGATATCGATTTTACCACCCATTGTCATATGGATATGGACAGATCATGACCGACGTTGTCTGGAAAATCGTGGCTATAGCGTACAACATACCTATGTACTTCTTGGCCAACCTTCAGCGAAAAGCGGACCGCTTTTTTATCTTCTTTCTCATCGCTTACATCTCCCATCTTACTCTCTCCATGTTCTTCCGGTTCATCGCTGTTCTATCACCTAGCGTTGAAAAAGCTGGATTACCAGTCGGGTTCTTCATGACGACGCTGGTCATCTATACAGGGTGGTATATTCCCCCTCCGCAGATGCAGGTCTGGCTGAAGTGGTTTCGATACCTAAATGTAAGTCAAGACTTCACTCTTTTTTTGCATTGATCATGCCTCTGACGTAGTCTTAGCCCATGTACTATGCCTTTGAGTCGCTCATGATCAACGAGGTCGGCTCTCAACAGTACTCTTGTAGTCCCAACGATCTTGTACCTCGAGGCCCAGAATTTTCCGATGTTGCGAATCAGGCTTGCGCGATTCAAGGCTCGGTGCCCGGAAATGATTTCGTGGAAGGCTCGGAATACCTGAGGGTGCTCTACGGTTTTGAGAACTCCAATCTTTGGCGTAACATTGGGATTAATGCTGGTTTGTTTTGCCTCTTCGCCGTACTCGTAGGGTAGGTGGTCTACCAAGATCAAATTCACAGTCTTCATTATTAACCAAACATTGCAGGCTTGCTATGGAACTCTTCAAGTCACCAGCTGGTCTGATGGCTACTGTGTTCTACCGGAAGTCAGAGTTTGGCATCACATCTACTTCTAGTAGCACACAAGACAAGGATGCAGAAGCACAAAAGTCAGAAACTGCGTCTCCTATGAGGATATCCACAGGTTCGACCGAGAAGGAGCGAACCCTTGCTACTCCTGAGAAAGGTCGATCGCTCTCGTGGAAGGATCTGCATCTCACTGTCGACCTTGCAGGTGAGCAGAAAGTGTTGCTGAATCACCTCAATGGTTACATTGCACCAAGCTCAATGACGGCGCTGATGGGCGTTTCGGGAGCTGGAAAGGTTTGTCCATGTTACTCCTCTCTTGGGCTCGGCTGACAACTACATAGACTACTCTCCTCAACACTCTTGCAGGCCGTACTGGATTTGGAAAGCTAACGGGTACCTTATACTTGGACGGGTCTCCACTTCCGAAATCGTTCCACCGACGCATGGGATACGTTCAGCAGCAAGACGTGCATCTACCCACTCAAACCGTTCGTGAAGCTCTGAGACTTCCAGCGTATCTGCGTCAATCCACCTCAATCTCCATCGAAGCAAAGAACGCTTACGTCGAAGAAGTCATGGAGCTACTGGAGATCGACAACATTGCCAACGCATTGATAGGTGTTCCTGGAGCTGGGTTGAATCTGGAGCAGCGAAAGCGGGTATCAGTCGGAATCGAGATGGCTGCCAAGCCTGAGATACTCTTCTTGGACGAGCCAACCTCGGGCTTGGATGGACAATCTGCCATTTCAATTATCCAACTTCTGAGAAAATTGGCTCGGTCCGGCTACACAATTCTTTGCACAATTCATCAGCCTTCGGCCATTCTGATGGATGGGTTCGACGACTTATTACTTCTTGCCAAGGGGGGAAAGACTGTTTACGAAGGCCCCTTAGGCGAGCACTGTTCTACCGCACTCAAGTACTTCGCTCAGCATGTCGAGCCTTGTAAGATACCAGAAGAAAACCCTGCGGAGTATCTCCTTGCGACTGTGGGTGCTGGCTCTCGATCTCAAGTCACGGCAGATTGGGCCGAGATTTGGCTTCAGAGCAAGGAAAGACAAGAGAGAGCAGAAGGGCTGCAACTTGACCAAGCGTCATCTCCTCTAGAAGAGTCACGTGAGGCTCTATATGCCACATCTTTGGCCTATCAGCTGCAGGTTGTCCTCCGACGCACTTGGCTTTGGTATTGGCGCGAACCGCAATACTTCTCGGCAAAGCTCTGGCTGAATCTTTCCAACGGTCTGTTGAACGGACTCACTTATCTGAACATCCCATCTACTCAGCAGGGCGCCTACAACCGGGTCTTCACCATCTTCATGTCATTCCTTATGGGACCACCACTTGGTCTTGCCCTACAACCGCGTTTCGCTGCTTTCCGAGACATCTTCATCTATCGAGAGAAAGCCAGTCGATCATACTCTTGGATTATCTTTGTTCTGAGCACTATCATCGTCGAGCTACCCTTTACATTGATCACGGCACTGATCTATTGGCTCTTGTGGTATTACCCTGCAGGCCTTCAGCAAGACGCGACACACGCAGGTTACTCTCTACTGTGCTACTGGCTACTTCATGTCTTCATCGTCAGCTTTTCATACCTTATTGTGGCGTGGATGCCAAACCTCAATGCTTCGCTCATGGCCAATGGTTTCTTCTACATGTTCGTCAATACGTTCGCAGGCACCTTGACAGCCCGAGATCTAACACCAGCCGGCTGGCGCTGGTACTTCAAAGTCTCGCCTCTATACTACTTGTCCGAAGGCTTGACTACGAACTCCCTTTATGGGACACCCGTGCATTGCACGTCCAGCGAAGTCACCTTGTTCAACCCCCCAGGAAACACTACTTGTATCGACTTCGCTCGCTCGTTCCTGGAATCTGCAACTGGATACCTTCTCAATCCTGATGATCAAAGTAGTTGCGAATATTGCCGATACGAGTTTGGTCAGGATTATGTGAGTTGCTACGACGATGCTATGTTATGTGAGACTAACCCATTTTCTTAGTATAAGCCTTTTGGCTACAACGCCGAGAACCGCTATCGCAACATTGGTATCTTCATCGGTTTCATTGCATTCAATTTTACAGCCGTTATAGTTGGTACATATCTTACCAAGATCAAGAAGTGGAAGCGTAAAACAGAGTAAAGTGTAGGTGAAGGACTTTATTCACACATAGCAAGGTATAGAACTTTTTTCGTTAGTCTGGGTAGACAGGTTTGTTTCCATCATAGCTTTATCATAATACCCTTACATTAGAGGTGCCCTAATATAAGTTTTTATCACCGCTGCTCAATTATCCTTGGCTGAGTGATGCGAGAGGAAATGCGAAGAACATTTAATTTGTCGTCTGCCTGGTAATTGCGAAATACTCGCACATCTAAATTACTTTGAGAGAGAGGCAACAACCTAACACGAGGAGCCTGCTTCCGAGCCTGACACGATATTTGTTGTCAGAAAATACAACCAAGTTTACGTGACATCTCGAAACAACGTAATCGCGCAGATGCTGGTGGCCTATGTAGCATTTCCGTTTGCACAAGACGGTCCAGCGCGTACCATCAACGAGGAGTTCCGATGTTCCACGCCATCTTTGGAAAACAATAATATCGAGTTGTAGAACTTTCCAACCTCGCAGCTGAACCAAAGTTCGATGTGCTACTGTCCAACAGCCCGCCTTCTACGCCGCCATCATCGAAACACCCACTACCAGCGCCGCCACAAGCGGCAACATCCCCCTCGCCGCATTAAGTACCCCCCATCTCCCTAAAAGCTCCTTTATCTCTCCTTCCACTGCACCACTCACTCCCTCCCGCCCTGCAAGTTCCAACAGCCTATCGTTCGTCTCTTTCATGAAGATGATCGTAAATGGCACAATCCCCACCGTCAACGCCGTAGCCACAAAGTACCACTTCCTCCTCTTTCCCTTGGGGGATTCAGACCTGATAGACCAGCCCGCAAATGCGAGCGAGGAAGCCGTAATCAGGGCGAGTGGGGGCGCAAGCTTGAATCCGGCTTCGAAGGTGGCGCGCCACAGTTTCGCGGCGTGGGAGGGGCCAAGGGAGTGTTCGTTCACGACGTGCAGGATGGAAGGAATGCCGATCAGTGATATGGAGGCTATGGTGCCTTAAGAAGAGAGATGTTGTTAGGGCGTGGGTTCGGAGCCAGGGGATTCGGTGATTCGGGGATTGGAAGGGTGGAAGGTTGCGTACCTGAGAGGAAGGCTGCGCCGGTTAGGCCGAGAAGAGCCGGGCTTTTTGGGGTCAATGGAGCCATCGTGGAGGTGTGAAGGCGGGGTACAAGTGGATGATGAGTGGCAGGCGAGGAACTGTATGCTTATATATGTTGGTGTCGTTGTTTGGTACTCAGGGTCCTAATCGCCAACGCTACGTCGGAAACTTAATGTGCTGTTTGCCTAACGGACTTTCGGGTTCTGGCAACCCGCACACCGATGCGAGGCTCTACGAATATGACCACATGCACAGGAGACGCTCTGACGAACACTGTGTTGTCGAAATATTCTGGCGCTCATTTCTTAATCTCTAGATGCGTGGCTACTCCGGTAGTTGGGCGGTAAAGTATCGTGCACCGTAGGAGGTTGACACATTGATTGGTTCACTCGATCTGTCTCCAGCGCTGTACTTAATCCTACCAGAGGCTACTTCGAAGACGAGAAGAACTAACGCGGAAAGCCTCCGGGGACTTGCGCACGATCTCAGTCATCTTGTAACCGTGAAAAGCGGACGCGAGTACCGAATTTGAGTCACAATCCAATTTCATGTCATCCTTGGATCATCCCGACCGCCTGTGGGTTACCTATTATTAGGAAAGTAGTGTAGAGGTGTGGTGGAACGCCACAGATCTGAGGAATGAGGCTAGCGTTGTGCTTGCTTCCCAGCCCTCACTTGGCACGGTGGAATCAACGTTGTGAAACTGTAACTTCAGCTCCGCGTTGGTATGATTCTAACAGTACCAGATCAAGCAGTAGTATCTAAAGGTAATAGTTCTGAGAATGGCGATCTTGGTTTGGAAGGGATCGCGAGTCGCACATCTAAATATCGCGAAGACACAAGGCTGAGAAGGCGCTTGAAATAGCCTCGAATCCAATGTCCAGCTCAGCAGCCACGATTGAGCGGAGCAGTAGCCTGATCCTCATTTGGACCTATGGATGGCTGCGCTTGAGAATTGTGCGTGTCAGCACACCAGCCCCCCGACACTGCATTTTAAGGTTACACAGCTTGCTGATCGCATGAAACTCACCAGCACCCCGATTACCTTCCAACCTCACACATCCGGTAAATCATGTTCGATTCCTCTATCCAACCTCTCTTTCTGCTATTTCTTTGGTTGACGAGCGCCGCTCTTGCGCAGCGCGACTGTGACAACGATGGCGCGACATCCACATACAACGAGAGCGGGCTGATTGTCCCTTTCGACAACCTCTGCGGCAGAGACATCGAGGCCTCGCTTGACTTCTTTGCAAGCCCTGAACAACGACGCTCTGACTGCCTCGATCGCTGTGTGAAGCAAGCACCGCTGTGTTACGGCTTTGATTACACCCCCTACGTCAGCAGCTCTCAGGCTAACTGCTGGCTGATGAACGGAACGTTTCTCGCGAGCAACGCAACAGAACGGGGCTTTGTTGCCGATGCGGCAATGTTGAACCCCAACTTTCTGAACCAGCTTCCTGAGAATTGCAAGACCCTGGGACTGCGTGGGTGTTTTGAGCGGAATGGTCAGCTGAACTTCAGCACCTCAAATCTGGCAACACCAACAGCTCCAACATCGACTTCTGAGGCTTCGACAACGGCCGCTCTGTCGACAGTGAGGGACCAACAGCACGCAAGTGGGACGCTGTCTACAGGTGCCAAAGCAGGCATCGGTGCCGGCGTTGGGCTGGTCGCCCTGATAGCCATGCTGTGCGGAATACTATTTGTATTGAGACGCGTAAAGCGTTACAGAGCGACGGTCCCTCCTACCGAAGCCCAACAAGATCTTCATGGCGACGCAAATTCGCCGTACAAGGCGAAGTCCCAGATATATGCCCGTATGGCGACGAGCTTGCCGGGACTTGCAAGCACCAGCCCAACCATGGCTGCAGCTAGCGCTGAGCAGGTCTACGAGATCGATGGACGCACCCGTCATGAGAAGTAGTCAGATATGCTGGCCCAATCGCAGTTCTAAAGACATTGGCGTAGAGGTGGAAGGCCTTTAAGGATTCTGCAGGGGCCACTTAGACCGCAGGCTTAGCAGGACGATCCATGTACGCTATCAGGGCCCGTAGGATCTGCTCCACCAGAAAACGCATACGGTTCCGCTGCGCAAGAGCACATGTACAAGGTGTTGGTCACCATTTGTTCAGAAAAAAAAACAGTGACGCTCCCATTACCTAAGGGACAGGTTGGACTCCAGATCATAGGGGTTGCTATACAGGGACAGACAACGTGTTGTACCTAATAACGACGAGCAGGGCAATCACTTTACTGTTCGGAAGAGCGTGCCAAAAAAATGAGGCAAAATACATACAACAGCGGGTATTCGCTAGTGGTCACCCACCTAACTACTAATCCGCCGGTACGTTGCTTAAATAGGGCTGAGCGAACGGGAAGCCTTGTTTTCAACGTCCTATGGTCGTATGTAGAAGAAAAGCCTTACGCAATAAAATATAACTACATCATACCAGCTAGTGGTTTGCAAACCAATCACCAAAGGGATCTGCAGCTAGACGCCTGCAGACGGTCTCGTGGGACTAATGCAGCGATCGCGGCGTACCATGGCTGAATAAGGAGTCGCACATCCACTTCGGGACACAGAGGGCAACCCCAAGTCAACGACATTAGTATGTCTGCCACGGGCGGACAAATCGTGAGATTGGCAGCCTGCTGCGAAGCGCAAACATTATTCGTAGCCACGGACGATCATATCGCTCTTGCCGAAGGGGGTCCACGACAGGCCAGAACACCAATACATGTGTGGCGTCACGTTAGGGACTATCCGTACGAGATTCAGCTGAAGGCTTCCCTATCGACATGGCACATGCTGTTCAGCACATAGTCTCTGTACCGTATGAGGTCCATTCGAGGGCTATCACATCGCATGAGGTTCAGCTGAAGGCCTTCACGCCCATCTGGCCTGACCTTCGCACTATTCATCCCCTGATATTTAAGATGGCTACTTGCCATTTGGACAGCAGTCAAGTTATCGTCTCTTCATTAGCACAAGCTCTCTAGCACTGATACCTACTAAACCATGGCAGAAATCATTGAGGCTGCTCCAAAGAAGATCATTTTGTGCTGCGATGGCACCTGGCAATCGTCTGTCAGCGGGGCTCACAATCTACCATCCAACATAACACGCATTGCAAGAACCCTTGCAAAAGCAGGCCGGGACAACCAAGATGGCAAAATCTGGCAGCAGATCGTTTATTACGACTCTGGCATAGGATCCGGCAGTTTGTCGACGTTCGAATCCAAACGCCAAGGAGCAACCGGCGATGGTCTGGTGGTCAATGTGCTCGAAGCCTACAACTTCGTAGTCTACAACTTCGTAGTCAACAACTACTCGCCCGGAGATAATATCTACTGTTTTGGGTTCAGCAGGGGTACATTTACAGCTCGAGCAATTGCTGGCATGATCACCGACTTCGGTGTCTTGAAACCGGATTCTATGAAGTACTTCGATTCATTGTTCGCCGCCTACCAGAAGAATACGAGCAAATACAACTTTTGAAAGACCAAAGAATACTTCGAGTGGCTGAGGGGCAAAGCTCCTTTTGTTCCTGAAAGCCAGAAGGAGACGGGTGATTTTAAGATTCCGTGGTAAGACATGGGTACGTACGCCGAGGAGTATGATAATTCGCGATCGATTGAACTGGTCGGTGTTTTCGATACTGTGGGAAGTCTTGGATACGCAGACTCCTATGTTCACAGTCATGCATCGAGTCGGCAGGTCTATGAGTGGCTCAATGTCAAATGGAATCCATGTAAGTCACCCATCTCGGTCATTTTTGTCCGAGTGAATTCACTGACCATTGGCAGATATCAAGCATGCTTTCCATGCTTTAGCTCTGGATGACCGCAGACAGCCATTCTTGCCAACGTTGTACTACATCCCGAACGAGAGAAGCATCGCAGAGGAAAACAAAATCCTAGCAAAGGACGAAGAGGATTGGCCTGAGCTTACTGAGCACCGACAAATGATGGATGAAGAGTTGCAAAAGCAAAAGGCGGCTTGCGAGCCCAACCTCGTTCAGGTCTGGTTCACAGGTGAGTAACAAATTCAATATCAAGTGACTAAAATTGACTTGCTGTATAGGAGTTCACATCAGTGTCGGTGGAGGAACAAGCGAAGCAAACACGGACTTTGAAGGTAAGCTGCACCACCCTCTGAGCAACGCGCATTTTGCCTCGTCACAGTAGCTCGAGCCAGCTCTGCTCTGCCAGGTCTACACATCTCTGACACCTCGTGCAACAGGATTGGCCAACATCACTTTCGCATGGATGGTCGAGCAATGTCGACCATACCTAGCCTTCGATCAGTTCACGAACGCGACACTCGCCAACTACCTACAGCGCGTCATCGCAGACGACGCCGAAGGACGTTTACGCGAAGAGGAGGCGAAGAAACAGCCGGGAGTGGTAGGCAAGACCGTCGCCGCCATCACTGAGCCCCTGGGTGCGACAACGAAGTGGCTTGGCTCATTTTTCTCGTCGCCGTCTGACGAGACGCCTAAAGAAAAGCTGGTCCGGACATACTGCTTCAGCACAAGCGTAACCCCGCCCGTCACACCCGATCACTGGACCTTGTTCCGCAACCAGGATAGCTATACCAGATTGTACAAGTTTATCTCCCACCCGGAAGATCGTGCACCGGGCGCTTGCGACGACAGGTCGACAGAGTTTCATACGCCCCTGTCTGATCTCGGCGAGACTCGAGAATGGATGCACCCCTCGGTCAGATGGCGACAAGAAAAGTCCAAAGACCACAAAGACCAGAACAAGCGGTACAAGTCCAAGCCTCTGGCCGCGTTGAAATACGGCAAGTATGACGGCGTATGGGGGTGGAAGCACGAAACGAAAAACGACGTGTGGCTTCCGGAGTGGCCCATCGAGGCGGCGCTCGAAGACGAAGACCCGACTGCGTACAACGAGAACGCTGAGTTAGCGCTCGTGGACGCTTGTCTTGACAAGGACGATGTGCGGAAGTTTCTGAGAGAGCACGCTACAGCGTGGAACAAAGTTCATGTTTCAGCGAAATAGTATCCAGGATTATGTACACAATCCATAACGAGGGAAGGCTATGTCCTCCGACCAATTGTGGGGCAAAGCGACAAGTGCTTGAGTTCCGTGACAGTCAGAGGTCGCATGGAGTCAGAAATGCCGCTCGTGGTCGCTATTGGTTAAATAGCTAGATATGTGCGCTTCCACGTATCGGGTAGTCTTGAACTGTCTCTTCTTTTTATAAGGGGTAACAGGCAGAGAGAGATAAATTGATCATAGCTAGCAAGACTGTCAACGGCAGGCGAACTTGAATCCGATTCCTATGGTCGTATGGAACAGCCATAGCAACTTTGTCAGCTACCTCAGACCAGCCTGAGACTTCAGTAAACCGCTTCAGTGAGCCGCACCTTCAATTCTTCGAATGCCTATCAATTGCGATCCAATTCAAGTGAAAATCGCAACTGCCATCATGGCAGCTTATTAAGAGGCGTTAGGGCCGGGCCACCAATTCGTGGAACCCTGAGGAAATAGCGAAATACCATTCTGCCATGTTTTACCACGATGCACTTATCTACGGATCAAACGTATACATTTCAGAATGGAATTTGACAGGTAGCGGTTTGGCAGACAAAGCGGCAGGGTCGGTGCATAGCTAAAGACGTTGTGGTATGAAGCACGCACTGCACGCTAACTGATCTGGTCATCTCCATGACGTGATTCAGAATTGCCGATTCTACATACTAGGCTTCTCAACCACTGAACAGCACTGCCAATAATCTGATATATCAGACACGAAACAGCCGACTTGGTCGCATTAGATCTATCCTTGTTGTCTCGCAAGTATCACTGCGTTTGAAATTGTGCCGCGTGGACATCCAAGGGCCAAGACGATGACAGCACCTCGTCTGGCCTGTGACCAATGCCGAAGCCGCAAAGTCCGTTGCAATAAAGACTCGCCTTGTTTAGCATGCAAAAACGCGGGTTTGCAATGCCACACAGTCCAGCGCGCACGCCTGCCCCGTGGCAAAAGCGGTAAAAGACGTGCCCAGACCAACAAGCTCGAGGACAGAGTTGCACGCATAGAGAGTCTATTGGCGCAAAGTACGCAGCAGTCAATTGATACACCGCTAGCAACAAATGGCGAGTGTTTTTCAAATCCGGACCCGAAGTCGAATCCACCGAAAAAGCCTGGAATACCACAAGCCCAGTATGAGCCTAAGGCTTCAGCGAGCGAGTGCATAGCACCAGAATTCTGGGCGGCCTTGTCGGAGGAAGTAAGTGGATTGCGCGAATTGCTAGAAAGCTGCGAAGATGAATTCGAAGAAGAAAATCACTCCAATACATCACAACCATGTGAGACGAGCTCGACGCCTAGGACTGCTGCATTTATGCTCGGACAACCCAGCCCAATTACTAGCCTCAGCAACAGTACACAGGTCCCAATATTTACGATAAACACTCAGCAAAACCTACTCCAGCTGTTTCGATTTCGTGTGGATAGCGTATACAAGATTCTACACTGGCCATCTGTGCTTTCGATGATCGAGGGTAAAAATGAAACGACGGCCAGTATACTGCCAATATTACCAATAGAAGCTCTCAGAAGCTCTATATACTTTATGGCAGTATGCAGCATGAGCGCTGGCGAAGCTGATGAGATGGGTTTGAGCGATAGACATAGTGTACTCCAGCTGTGCCAGGCGCGGGTCGAAGAAATTTTCGCCAGATCTAAATTATTACACTCGCCGGATATTATCTTACTTCAAGCCTTCGTTATCTATCTCGTAAGCCAGATTCGATCACACGAGCCTGCAAAATTCACACGCTAATTTGTCTACTAGATTGGCTTGCGGACATGTCTGAACGGAGCGTATACCTGGACATTAGTTGCTGTTGCAGTAAGATTGGCCTCAGCACTACGATTGGGTGAAGAAGACTCAGCACATTACACATCTTTTGAGATACAGCTGCGACGCCGGTTATTGTTTGGTATTGGAATCCTTGACACACATTCCGCATTAGATCGCGGTACCATTCCTATACTGTCCTCCACCGCACTCGCCATGCCACCTCTGAACATCAATGACGCAGATATGTCACCACCAGATAACGTACCAACAACGTCCAGTACAGGAATCACGGACATGTCCCATACCGCAATGATCTATGAGGCTATGCTATGCCAACGGCGGCTGTACGAACTATCTGGAACAGCTTCAGATTCCTGGGATACCTGGCATAGTAAGGTGGAGCTGATCAAAGCTTTCGAAGACTATGTGGAAGGGACGATTGCCTCCATACAAGATTCAGCAACACCGTTAGACAAGCTTCTGAAGATTTCAGGTCACAAGATTCTCATCAGTCTACAACTGCTACTTCGAAGGCCGCCATATCGCCAGCCACGGAACTCCGTTCCGCCATGGGACGACTTTAACATCCTTGAAGCAGCGACTAATGTTTTGGAACACCACCTTCAGCCCCTCTCACCCGAGCTAGAACCCTGGGCTTGGAAGAATTGGGTGCAATGGCATGCTTTGGCCGTAGTTCTCACGGAGTTGGTCATGAAACCTGGCCATGCAGATTTCGATCGAGCTTACGCAGTTGCGACCAGAAGCTTCCGCTATTATGCAAAGATCATAGCAGACTCGGAGTCTGGCATGCTCTGGAAACCAATCGCCAAGCTGATGCGTCGAGCGGTCTTTGTATATGGAAAGAGAAGCGTTGAGCTGGCTCCGGCAACCGCAGAGGCTATGGACTTCATTGGCGACCAAACCGCGAGCGTCTCGCTGGATCCAAGTATCTTGGGAAACGAATACAATCTCGAGAACTTTTCCTGGGGCATTTCCAGCGATGAAGGAGCAAATTCAACAGCATACATGGACTTGACAGGCAAGCACTGCAACGGCGAGTCTGCTATGCCTTGGGTAGCATGGGAAGATTTCCTACAAGACATGAGTCTAACAGATGCTATCTTCCAGTTCTAAAGCTATAATAACTAGCAACACCATCTTCATCGTCTCATCGAACCACCTTAGCCACATCAGGCGCTATCCTCCCGATCCTACTCAACAAGTCTGTCCACATCTTCGCCGCGATCCTTTGCCCCCTCTCACTCCGCACGTACTGCGACTCAGTCTTCACCTGCGACTCAGCCAGATACTTACCATGACTCTTCTCTCCTGTAGCCAATGCGTACAGGTACATACGACTGCCCTGCTCCGCGGTCCATCCAATAAGCGAGAACCACACTCGCTCACCGATGGGATGCGGTTTCGCGCGTGACAGTTCTGTTCCGCACCATCCTGGATTGATCACGCTGACGACAACTTCCGACCATTCTCCTTTCCTCAGGGCTGCGACGAGCTGATGAAAGCATTGATGAACCATCAATTTACTCAGCGCGTACCGCCAGTTGATATCGGTCTTGTCTGGATCCGAGACACTCAGTGCTGTGAACATGTCGCGGTCCTGTGGTAAACCTTTGTCGAATTCCGCATCAGGTCCGAAGATGTGGTACATAGAGCCGCAGAAAATCAGGTTTGTCTTTAGGCTGTGTTTCTTGGCTGTCTCCCGGAGCTTCGGTAGAACAGCGATGGCAGAGAGAAACGTTGATACGACATTGACGGTTAGATGGATCTCAAGGCCCTCTGCCTCACGGTACTCTTGGATCTCCATGCCTGCGTTGGCAATGAAGGCGTCGAGGCGTGACAATTCGATTCGTACGCGTTCACAAAAGCTTAAGACCGACGTACAGTTGGTGAGGTCGAGAGGCCATACTGAAATTGTGGTGTGCGATTTGCATTTGGTCTGCTGGTAGATCATTTCAAGCGCTCTCTGGCCTTTGTTTGTGTCTCGACATGCAAGGATGATGTGCGACGCGCGCTTGCTGGCTCTGCCTGACTTAGTATCTGAAAGAAGCCAAGTTCTTGGAAAAACCTACATATGCTTTGCACACTCCAATCCTAACCCAGTGTTCGCACCAGTGATTATAATGGTTCGTCCAGACAAGTCGATATCAGGTAAGGACGGTTTGCCGAACGTTTGCCCGCCGAGCATAGAGAGGATTTCACTCAAGGGAGCCATGCCGTGTACGATTTCTCAAGAACCGATGCTTGTAGCAGTACGAATTCTCGTGGACGTGAGTTGAGAGATAATAACATTTCTCTGATTAGTCGGCTCTGTTTATATACGCTCTGGGGTTGTTGTTGCAGAATCCGCAAATCGCGTTCGGGGGTTGAAGTTGGTAGTCCACAGAACCCGCAAAAGCCGAACGCATCCAGTCGTCATAAGTGATAGTAACACCCCAATGATACACCTACATCTTGAAGCGTGTATGCTACAGTCTTGATCCTTAATATATCAAGTCCTGTGAGCGGCATTACCATGTGTGGTACGGCTGGAGGCTCAAGGGCAACAAAATCGCCACCCACGTCCCAAGCGCCCTGAATACTCGCAGGTGAATCGGTCGAAGCGTTTTTTTCTGTAAACTACGATAAATGACAGGATGATCACGTTGAGGGGTACTGCGCTTGCAGTCAGCAGAGAGATATAGTACAGGATGTATACCTTGAAAAAGAGTAGGATAGACAACATACATTATCATTAAGGTTCTATAATAACGCCGAAAAGCGTACAGATTAAACTGCGACTATGAAATAATTGTTTCAAGCCTGAACTTTTCATCTCCTACGAATCCTCACCATCTTGAGCAGTTGTTTAGAGTCCTGCGAAGACCAAAGCCGACACCTCCTACAGCAAGCTCTCTATGATGGTTACGGATCAGTTGGTTGCTCTTCAACCCTAGGCGACTCGGACTTTGTGGACTGCTATGCTCGGAGCTGTCAGTGCAGCAGAGACAATGTCAATCTTGACGAAACGGCCAACCCCTCTTCCCAGGAAGTCGATGTCTACGCCCTGTCCAACCGCGCCTCCTCTTTGCTTCTCTTCCTCTGACCTAAGATGTCATTCCCTCTCCTGATACACCGTCCCGGATGCCACACCGCCAGCAAAGCCAACGCAATAACAACGGGCATAAACTCCAACGTCCCAAAGTACACTTCATGCGACTGCAGCTCGCCCTCCAACCCCTGAGCCGTCTCCGCCAGCCTGAAGCAGATACGCATGTAGATGAACAGCACCGCCACATAGAGACTGGTGTAGAACGCCTTCCCAGCAACCTGGAAAGCCGCAAGTCTCGCGCGCCAGACGAACAGCGTCAGCAAGACAATGAACACCAGGAATGTCACAGCCTGAAACACCAACCCCGCCAACAGTATGTGGTTCGGATTCGTCGGGTCCTTGCGATTCGAGTACGCGACTCCAATCAGCGCGGCGCCGACGATCTGGATCACTGTTGCCACAACGTCGCAGGTGATGAATATCCACAGGATGAGCTTCGGGCGGAGAGGCGCATGGCGCGCGCCGTCTGGTGTGGCGCGGATCAAGACCGAGAGGACGGTGTAGATGGCTGCGGCGAAGAAGACGGGCGCCACGACGATGAAGAAGTACTGGATTACGAAGTAGGACACGCGGTACGGGTTCCGTTTTGCGCTGAGGGTGCGCGCGATGTAGCCGATGACCTCCTGTGTCGTGTTAGTATTGTTAGTTTGCAGTGCTAGAGGCTTTGGTGTCTTCGTATTGTGGAGGTGGCGTTGATGGGAAGTTTGGACGTACGAATATGACGCCCACTATCATAGTGCTGAAGTACCATGTTCGGTATTTGAAAAGTTGCCAGCCATGGGCAAGACCGAGTATGAAGAAGAGCACAAGAGCAAGAACACACAGGGCGAAGTTAGGTGTGTATCCGTAGATGATAATCGTTGCATCGCCGTCACCACCTGGTGGTGGCCAGTTTGGGTCGATGTAGCCCTGTGCTGAACCAGGCGGGCGCTCTGCCATTGTCTAAGCCTATTGGCGCAGTTGCGTTCGCGTTTGGAGAAGAGAGAAAATAATCAGAGCTGCTGTAGCTTCATCACAGGCTCGTCGCAGTCTCTCACGAGATGTTGGCGTTGCGCGACGGTTTTCCTCGACACTGACTCAATACAGCGCTTGATATCAATCAAACAGTAAACAGCGTAGCGCACGCAGCTGCGAACTCCATTGCGGGTCCTTCACTGCTGCTTCTGGTGATTCAGTCCCATGCTCAGATATCGTTGGTGTTCTATGATCCCCAGCCGCAGTCGTGCTTAGCTGATGTCCGGCGACTCGTTAAAGCTTTCCCCAAGCGGCTACAGCCACGTTGTCACGGCTCACTTTCCAAACCTTATGCGGCCCAATGGATGGAGATGTCATGCAAGGGCAGAACGCTTAATTAGGCAACATTGTGGGAGTTTCCCGCCGTTAGATACCTCAATTGCATCGGCTCGCTTCGGTAAGTCAAGAATGCGAGACAAAGACCTTCCGTGTCGATGCACTGGTGGGATCCAGATGTCTCGTATTGAAGCAAGAGTGGTGAACATGCATGTGCATAGGCGAAATCGTATAGATGGTAGCTCTGGTGTCGTTCTGCAGAAGTTCGTGCTATTCTACATCAGAGGTAGTGTCCGATCAGCGTCAGAGACGGCATGTGAAGATAGACAAAGCCACACTGCATGTTCTAGCTCTCAACATCTTCGTATCATGGCGGCGGTTGCATGTTGCACAGAGCAAAGAGTCTGATACAGCTAGAAGACCCGTAGCTGTCTTGGGGGCTCTGTGGGACATCAATTGCATTACACCAGAGACTTAACCACTACCTTTGTGTGAGAGGCACTCTTCGTCCACATATACGTTATACCCTCTGGGCCGGACTGGATACGAGCTGATGAGATTGTCCGAATCCCGCACCCGCAGCAATGCTGCAAGACAAGGTTTGCGATTACCTCGTATTTTGCAGGAATCTCGAAGTAATTCATGCAAGCGTCGTTGTCCAAGGCTGTGCAGTCGTTTTCTAATTGAGACGAACCTCTAGCTGTTAGCTACATGAGTTGGCTGATACATCGACAGGACTGTGCCAACAACACTCCAGGAGAGACACAGCCTCGCTTATTCTTCGGTACGAGTCAAAGAGTGATGATGCTTTTAACCGCCCTGCAACGTGTACTGTACGTCGACCTGCTGATTGACTGATCGAACGATCAGCATGTCAGTGCAATCAATCAATTATATGACCGAGTCCAAACATCGATTGTACCGAAGATGACGACAGCTCGTCGCATCTGATGCAGCCTGGTATGCTGTGATGATACTGGCTTCGTCTTCAGATAGAGGTGTTGCGTCATAGGCTAGCCTTGCTGGTGTTGATCTACGCTGAAGCGTACCATCGTAGCCCACAGCTTCACGGATATTCGTAACAAGCTTCCACGCTGCGGGCTTCAACGATTGGAGTTATCGCTGAAGAACAAGATCAAAAAGATGCGTTTCATCAGCCGGTCTACATTGCACCGAGGTATGCACATCTACAACGCTTGGAACTGGTCAGCATACTGATCTGCACAATTGTCTGTTAGCTGTCAATAAGATTGACGACAATGCACATGACTCGTAGTGACGCCTCATTGCATGTCATGATCCCAGTTTCTTGACAACAGGTCTGTCGGTTGCGGTTGCTGTGCTGCGGATATCTTCGATGCCCACGTCACCGATTAGGCTATTCGATTCGATCCTCGATGACCCAGCAAAAGGCCCGATAATGGATCACGTTGTCCATTGTGTTCAAGCATCTGAATCCTTCACCAACAAAACATGAAATTGTTGGAACCCTCAAAGGAGTGCATTGAAGGCCAGCGCGCTGTCGTGAAAAGCCTCTGTCGGATGCTCCCGTCAGGCGCACAGGTACCGATCCGATAGAAGAGGTTGTTGAGCAATTTTTCGGTCCGAATCGGGGGTTTACTAGAAGGCCGCTAGAATCTGATGAGAAAGGTGGGTGATGGCGGGCTTGTTGTGGAGCAAAAGGGTCTGCGAATCAATGCTCCCGGTTCGCGCGTGCCGGTAGCTGTCCAGTGCATTTGATTCGACAACTTTTATTTGCTTTTTGGACACATGTTGGAAGCAACGTTCTGGCTATGTTGAACAGAATGGATCAGGCCCACAGCCAGAATAAAGTCGAGAGCGTCGCAGAAGCAGAGTGGACCGACAAGAGCGACACCGTGGACTCTATGATTCTGTGGATCCGAACAATGGAGGGCGCCGGCAGATGAAGTCTGAAGCTATGCTTGATCCACTACGGTAGCTAAAGTAGCGATATCTAAAAAATTCGCTTCTGCACGAGCGAGGCTCAACAGCGCAAAAAGAGCGTGTTGCGCGAGTAAGCTGAAGGGAAGGTGCGGCTCCAAGCCAGCTCGAAGGCTTGGGCCATGGCGAGTCTTGCACGTGTCTTGGTCGTCCATCGTGAGGTCTTGTGCCTACAGACGATCCTGGAGCTCGGTCTATCCATGGTGCGCCTTGTGTGGAGAAGCAAAGCGTCGATCAGTGGTCCAGGGTAGTTTCAGCATGCTACCATGTCCATTATGGATTCAGCTCAGGAGCGACGTTGTTCTTCACCGCTTGCTCGTTCGCCACATATGAGACATTGATAGTTTCACCTGTGATGGAACGTAGCAGAAAGTCTGTGCTAGACTTTGAGGGCGTTGCCGTGAACAGGAAGAGTGATGCCGTGAAGGAAGGGTGATGCCGAACGGCAGAGCTAGCGATGGGCTTGAACTCCCTGATGCGAACGGTTCAGGACCGAACTCCCTCGGAGCGACTCTAATGCACAGGGCGTCGCGACTATCTCAGCGATAATACAGTCTTCGGTCGCGTTAGCTCTAAACGGCATTGCAATCTCGACACGTTTCTCTCCTTGTCGATCAGTAGATGTACTTGGAAGGTACTCGCCTCACTTGCTGCGAGCATGTAGAATATCAGATCTCCCAAGGTGATTATGTTAGACCCGAAACGGCTCCATTCGATATACGCATCTTGACAGGGTGGACATGGTGAACAATGTACGCAACGTCGAGAGGCAGTGCTCTGCACTTTTTGGATTGCCGTGTGCCACCACTTGAACACCGAACATTCGGCGGCTCAGGATTGTTTGGCGCTTTTCGACAGCTTGGCGCCCGCTGAGTAAGGCGGACGTCCCGCCGGTCAAGAGGCTCAGAGTTCCGCGCAGCCACTCCGCGGCAAGAATTTAACTCAGAATGACGACGTGCCATCGCATACATTCCGCACTTCACTTGCCGCATTCTACCGGAGTCTGGTCAACAAACCATGGTGAAAGCTTGACGGTGACCTCTCTTGCAAACGTTCTGCTGTGTATAGCTGTTCAACGGAGAGATCAATGGTGGGACATTTGTTGTGGAGTCCACGTCGTGCTGCAAAATACGCATTAATCGAGTCCAAGCGTCAAAAGAGCTGCTGCAGGGTCCAATAAACGGCTGTTTGAGCGGGAAATGAGAGTTTGTTACCGTGAAAAGCAGGGGTCGCTAGTTACTTATTGGACGGACTTCATGCATTGCAATCTTCCGGCACGCTGTGAGGTTGTCACGAGACGGTGAGCATTGTTTCAGAAGAGGTGAGCCTGAAGATATTCGACCTGCATGAATGAGTCAAGAAAGGCTGCATATAGGTATGGTTGGTGTTGTCCAAGCTTGGAGTGACATCGCTGGGTACATGGTGCATGCCGTGTAAGAGCTCTACGCTACTTGATTCGACACAGTGCATGTCAGTGCTGTGCGCAGCTACCCCAGAATAGGTGACAGCGGGCTGTCACCAGGGTCATGTCCCATCTCACGTGGTGGTTGCTGCGACAATAGTGGTTTGTGCTTGTCCCCCACGTCGACACGACTGTACTGTGTACCCTAGTTACACGGTATGAGGCTCAGATGCACCCCTTACACCCGCGGAGCGTGTGTATACGTCTTGTGTTGCAACCAGCCAGAGCATGCTGACAGTCCGGACTCGTAGCACAGTGCTGAAGGAACCAGTGCAGAACCGTCGTAGTAGCTGCTAAATGCACCGGCTGGTGTTTTTAGTTGTCTGCGTATGTAAAACGCGACTAAAGAAAGACGAACGAGGTTAAACAGCCGAGTTGGAGCTAGTGATGATGGGAGGGATCCTTGTCGACGCATCCTGCCGATTTGGCCGAAAGCTCGAGGCAACGGGCATGGCTTGTTATGGAGACGTCGCAAGACAGGAGGCTGGTTGGTAGCGATTGACGAGACCGACGGTCGTCACAGTGGGCACTGGGAGGTAGGGGTTCAGGGTATTTGGCTGCACGGAAACGGGGCAAGCGAGAGCTCGACCAGCAGTTGCAAGATGCACCGCGTAAAGTCAACGGCTGGAAGTGCAATTAGACTACTGAAGGCACATCGACCACACTGTTGCTGGTGCGCTACGTCAAGCGCTGGAGCAACGCTCCAAAACAGACAGCAAGCCAACAACTGTGGCTGTGGAGCTCGCAGCAGTCGGGATGTGGGTGATTTGAATCTCGCAGGCGACGACCCGAATGCAGGTAGACATGTGCCCAGCGGTGCTTCTCCGGCTTCTGACGTACAACGTTGAGCATACAGCGTCCGTCGGCAGGCAACGCAACATGCAAGAGGGCAACTTCGCCATGACCAGAGCCATGGGCAAAATTGTCGCCACTAGGATGGCACAAAGCACGCTGCTGCGCCCGGCCTTCTGGAAGACGTGGAGGAGAGGCAGCGCGTCCGCTCTGGCCGCAAGCAGATGTGCAGGCGCAGATGCAGCGCCGGGGGGTGCCAGACTAGAGTGAATGGTACCGCTGTGGATAGCGTGGCAGCACTCCTACTGCTGCTAGTCACGGTACGGTGCATGCCTGGTCCGTGGAGAGCCCATGCTCCGCCGTGGCCGTCTGTCTGCTGCCTCGGCCGGATCGTGCGAGCCAAATCTCAGCAAATGCAGTGCCGCTCTTCTCATAAAGCACGACGAGTCCAGCTGGCGCCGGCATCTCTGCCTCTGCATCTGCACCCTGCCGCTTGTCTCACTACGGTATCTGCCACTGCTACTACCATCTACCTATCTGCAGTCGACCGCGCCGCACCTAACCGCCGTTGATCACCTTCGTCAGAGTTGCACTTTCGCACCGGCGACGCAAGAGCCAACCCTAGCGCGTCCCGCCCATTGGCCGTGCCAGCCCCCAGCAGCCAAACGCACCAGGATCTCTTCGAGGGCGCGCCCAGCGCAGTAGCGAAAGCCCGCAGGGCCAATAACTCGACAGTCGTCACCGCAACTCAATCGCAGTGCTAGAGCGGCCATATAGTCTGCCGCCGCCCCGCCAGCTTGCTGCGTATATCGCTACCGATCTCGTGTCGAGCATCACTACTGCTGCAACTACTTGTACTACTTCCAGTTATTCCCAGCACACAGGCACCTGTCTGCTCCCACTGCCGCTGCAGCACACTGCCCACTGCCTGTTCTGTACAGTCACCCCGGAGCCGCGCCCAAACGGTAGCAGCCCGCCCGCCCGCCTGAAACCTACATAACATAACTTCCCACTATTTCCCCCGACCTCACCGTGAAGCTGGATTCCCACGAGACATCTCCGCCACCCCTCTCTCACTCGCCTCGCGAATCCACCGCAGCGAGCACCCCCGTCACCACTCCCACCCAGCACACCGTCTCGCCACACTTTGGCCGTGCTACCAAGGACTCTCCCTCCTTCTCCACCACCTGGCAGCGGAAGCCGCACGAGCTTGTGCCGAGCCGTGAGCCTGAGTTTGATCTTTTGTTTGAGGACTCGGGCGATTGCAGCTTCCCGTTGTTCCCCGCGAGCCCGGCGCAGCACAGCAGCTACCTCGCCAACATGGCACAGACCGCCACACCCATCGACATCCAGACGCCTCCGCGTTATGGCTCCAACTCGCCACAGAACCAGACGTCCAACCTGACCTCGGCCCTGCGCGAAGCAGAGGCCAACCGCGACTTCAGCCAGACGCCCAACCAGCTCGACCCCAACGGCGCTGGATTCCAGTTCCGCGATGGTCGCCCCAGCATGTCCGAGCGCCACGGCTCCATCAGCAACATGCTCGGCACCTCCTTCTACGGCAGCGGCGCCCGTCCCATCTCCATGCGGGATCGCGGGCGTCGTGAGAGCACCAACATGGGCAGCTTCAACGGCGGCATGTCCTGGGGCGGTGTTTCGGTTGGCTCTTGGATTCGCGATGAGTAAGTGCCACCCACCAGTCCCTCGCTACGATCCCCGCTCCACAAAAAAGTCACCGTGCTAATGATTCGTGCCACAGCATCATGATGGCTGGCACCTCGCCCGCCCCTATGAACATGGGCCAGTCCCCTTCCTTCCACTCCTCGTCGTATCTTCCCAAAATGGAAGCAGCCTTCATGAAGGACTTCACCTGCTGCGGGCTCACCCTGGCCTCGCTGCACGATCTGCTCCAGCACTTCGAGGAGACACATGCCAATGCCCCTGCCGCCCGCAACCCCCAGCCTGCCCAGAACGGCCTACCACAGGCTTCCGGCGCCCCTGCACCATCAATCGCCCCTGGGCAGACACAGGGCGAGCCTGCTATGAACACACAAATGGGCTTCAACCCCCGCTCCGGCTCCATGGGCGGCCAACGCCAGCGCCTAAACTCGATGAGCCGCTCCAATCTCTCAACTGTCCAGGACATGGACTCGCTGGACGACATGGAGATGGACATGGATGGCTTTGATAGCTTGGCCCCTATCGAGGAGACTCCATCGCAGTTCCCTGTGCAGCAGCCCCAGTTCGGCCAACAACAGGGCCAGCTGCCGCAGCTTAACGTCAACCTCGCAAACAACATGCAAAATCACCAGGGTCTGCGCACTTCCACACCGTCGACGCCCTCGGCGTCGCAGCAATTCAACTTCAACAACAACCCTACAGTCTCGTCTGTCAACACACCGACGCTCGGCACAGTGCCCATGCAGAACCATAACCTGACCTCGCCCGAGTCCTCGCACCCGGGCACGCCTGCAGAGCTAGACATGGACTTCAACAACTTCAACCCTATGATGGGCATGGACATGAGCATGAACGGCATGAATGGCATGAACGGCATGAACATGAACTTCGGCAACGGCAACTTCGGAATGTCTGCCTTCGACAACAACGGCACAATCGACCAGCCTGGCAAGCGACTTTTCAGCAAGCAAGGCGGCGGCCTCAACCAGGCCCAGCTGCAGGCAGCGCTGAAGAACTACCAACTCGGCGGGAACGATCAGAGTGAACTTGCACGCAGGATCCGCGAGCAGCAGATGCTCAACGGTGCGAGCATCCCTCAGTTCCCCTTCCCTGAGGAAGTCAAGCCCTTCAGGTGTCCAGTTATTGGCTGCGAGAAGGCATACAAGAATCAAAATGGTCTCAAGTATCACAAGCAGCACGGCCACCAGAACCAACAGCTCAAGGAGAACGACGACGGCACCTTCTCGATTGTCGACCCTCTTACTTCCATTCCATATCCCGGTACTGTCGGCATGGAGAAGGAGAAGCCTTACCGCTGCGAAGTATGTGGAAAGCGATATAAAAACCTCAACGGTCTCAAGTACCACCGATCGCACGCGCCTCACTGCAACCCTGAGCTTGCACTGCAAAAGCTCGGATTGGCTCCCAACATGCAGAGCCTACAGAACTTGCAGAACGCCAACGTTGCAGGAGCTGGTATGGGTGGTATTGATCCCTCCATGTTCTAGAGCGCGCACGCGTTTTCCCTGGTCTTTCGTCCTCGCTTGTTCCTCAGTGCAAGCTGCTTTGCACCTTTACTTCCTAATACCCGAATGCGACGCACGAAGCGCCTTTCACGCCTAGATTTGTCATTTACGCCCCCGGAATAGTGGCATGTTCGATTACACAATACGAACTGAGTGCAGCCACGCAATTTTGCACTTGCAACCGTAGCCCAAGTTTTTGGATACGTTAACATTCTGTATACGCGTTTCGATCACAATCCGTCTGTTTCGAGCTTCATCTCTTTGAACCAATCGTGTGTTGGTATGATGATTTGATCTGCATTAGAATGGTGTTTTGTCGGCTTTGTCTTTTCTCTGTTTTTGCGGAATGTCTCAATTTCTTGGGCGACTACTAGATTGGGTCCTCACGGCGTTCAATGGTTTCTACAACAAAAGTTCTGAAATACGGTCAAGCCTAAATGGTGCTTCACGAGATGCGCCCATTTCTCTCGGCTTCGACAAGATAGTTTTGAGATATCGAAGTCTACTCACTGGCCCCCATACTTAGGGTACGGACGACTTCCTAATACTACACTCTACATGCCAACACTCCTCTCTGTGCCGAACGTGATATGGATTTGCTCCACCAGTGTCTAACTAGACGAAGTCTCCTGCCTACACGGGACACGATCACCCACCCCGACCTACAGTGCAACTACTAAAGCAGGAAGGACCTCAGTGTTGTGACACCGTGCCATGGACGATCTTGGAGATGGTGCCGGGCGCCTCATCTCCCAAGACCAACACATGATCTAGATGTGGTCAAGATGCTACTACATTCTTGGACAGGTGATTTAACTAGCAACATGGACACCTTTGCCCAATGTCCGCTCCAGAGTGGCCTGGGTATCTTGAATCTCGAGTCAACACTAGGGAGGTCGACGACGCGTGACCAGTCACCCCACACATACTTACATTACCAATTAGATGCCACTGACCACAAGGCCTCGATCCCTCCCGTACATCAACCACGATGTCGGAATCATCCTTCCTACAACTTCGCCACGTTGCGCCTCATTTGAGGTTTGTCAGGGTCCCCATAGCCCGTGCCCACGTGTAGGACCCGCTCCTGCTAGACGCAGGGGCATGGTTCTGAGCTGGTGCCACTCTGAGCCGCGTTTCCTGTGTGTCGTGCAGCGGGCTGGAGCACGGCTTCAGTCGCGTGACCCTTGTCCATTTACGGGGTCTTGCGTCCAACCAAGCACCTCTTTTACCACATCGAAACCAGGGTGGCTGCACTATAGACGTAGTTCTTTGCCGTGTTCTCCCGAGGGCGCGGTTTGGCTCTGGAAAGGAACGACTCATCATCCGCAGCGGCCGTTCACTACTATCATGGCTCCTACGAGTGGCGCCCGCGTGGTTGGCAGAGCCGCAACCTTGGCGTTCAGCCGTGGTTCATCTCAGCGGCAGCGTGCTCCGATATGCTCAGAACACTAGAGGCTCGGGCGTGGTTCGGTAATCAAAGTACAACGCCTTGCGCACAGCACTTCCACCAATCTGGAAGCCAAGGCCGTATTTCCTGCAGTAAAACGCGTCTTGCAGGAACGGGTTCGAACGGTTGAATAGCGCTTGGCACTATCGGAGCCTTCGGTAGGACAGATGGAAGTATGCACAGAAGATCACTGGCGGTGTGAACTGCCGTGCTTACACTTGGTTGTGAACGGGTGCACGATGCAAAACAGTCATCGATACAACGGGGCTCCACTTTTAAAGAATTGGTTGGGCAATGCGGCATTGGGTCACGGGAATCTCCATCTACAATGTTGAGAGATTGGGCCATGCTGATGTACGATGAACCGATGAGCGGAAGTATTCTGCGCCGTGCGCTGATTGGGCGCCTGAGGCTCCCGTCTCGTTCACATGGAGGCCCACTTGACGGTCCGATTTTCGTGACTACCACTGAACATTGTACTGAATTGTGCATCGCGAATGTGCCATGACTTGCAGGCGTGGATCACTGGCACTTGTTGAAGATCATAGCAGTCGATAGTCAAGACAAACATCCTGTCAAGCGTCTCACATGCATCCTCGGCTCGTCCTCTTCCAGGGCTGTGGCTGCTTACCGTTCACAGCCCCCGACTGAACTGACATCACAGCGTGCCACATCTCGAAACTTGCGATTCATCCCCCTTCTCACGTTACTTCGCTCCGGAGCAGTCTTCCTAGCACACCACGTTCTCCCTCGTGTTCTGTGCAGTTCGCCCAGCTCATCTCTCCCAGCACTCCGGCGAGCCCGCGCGCCATCCCGTCATGACCCGCTGAGCCTCACTCTTGCCACCATCCCAACAACAAACGCACAGCCGAACCACCCAACAAACTGCGCCCTCGCATCTCGATACCACCATCCCCTGCCCGTCAGCCGCAAGCATTCTTTCTCTTGCCACCAGACAGAAGCCCGCGCGCAGTACAGTAGTTCCCGCCCTCCACGTGTTCTTCTAGAGCGCTTCTAGCGCCGCCACCAGCTGCCCAGAGCACCTATAGCACCGCCACTGCTGAAAGACAAGTTCTTTGTTGTGCGCATGTACTATCCTGTCCTGTCGTGTAAGAGCTAGGCCCAACATGGCGAATGAAATGCATCCACATCCTGTGCAACGTGCGCCGGCGCCGTGGACGATGAAGGCGGAGAGTTACTTGCTGTTTCTGAGGCTGAGGGAGTTGCCGAAGGGGTTGTACGACGAACTTGAGGCGGCGTGGGGAGATGAGGCGTTGGGTGGGTTCGAGGGTGGCTTAGGCGCGGTTATGATTGTGAGGTATGCGGATACGCCTGTTGGTAGGTCTTGTCTTGTTTCGTCGTGTGATGGTCTTGTCGCCTCCCCCTTCGTTCGAAGTAGGTGTTGTATGGGTCTTGCGTTCGGTGTTCAGTGCGTGGACGTGCATGGTTCGATGTGTGATTCTTCGCGGCTTGCCGTAAGCCTTTTGTTGAGCTCGAATGTTGTGATGCGCTGTAGAGGATTGGAGCAGGACAGCACTGCACTGAAGTGTTTTGCGTACATCGGAACCGCAAGAGGGGAGGACGGCTCTGGACGTAGATGGTCCTACGGTCTCTGGTCGTCCTGGATCGAGGCCGACAACATTGGTCTCATGACGTCCCAGGACCTATCTTGATCACTCCTTAGAGAGGAACTACAGCATGGAGTCGTGCTAACAGCTCTAGGTCCGTATGACGAGCTCATGATCGTCCCTGGCAACTTCACCGTCCCCCATCCAGTATCAGGCCCACCGAAGATACCGAAGAAAGCGCTGCGGATCGCACGCATATACGTTTCTCAACGCACCACCACCTATAACGGTCGCCTTAACTGGAACATCCCAAAGCACCTGGCCCGCTTCTCCTACTCCGCGCCCGTCACGCCCCAAGGCGCTTCACCACCACAGGATCTTGTCGTCAAGGTCTTCCCGCCAGGGACTGAGGACGGCGACGGTGTTCAGCCTTTCTTCGCATGCAAGATCACGCCATGGCGCTGGCTACCTGCTGTACCGTTTAAGATGGGATGGGCGCCGATCAGCTTGATGCACGTCCAACCTCCTATCCCAGAGCCAGCGGGGCATGCGAAAGCCGTCGCTGCAGAGCTCGAGGATCGGAAGAGCGGAGTGGAGATTGACCCGTACGACATCAGCCCGAAGAACGAGGTCGCGGTCGCAGCAGGGACGGATAGGTGGTGTGCGTTTGATATTGGGGGTAATGTGCACAGGGCGAGAGGATGCTGGGTCGAGGTTCTGCGAGCTGCTGCGGAAGGTGACGAGCAGGAGAGGTACTGGCCGAAGGGTATCGAGCCGTTCAATTTTGGTGGTTGGCTGGAGGATGCCGTGTTGCAGATTGAGGAGCCGCTGGCGTGGAAGTTGTGAGTATCAACAGCAGCTGCGTCCCAGCACATTCTCGTTATCTCGCATGCAAAATCCGATTATCATTATCACAGACGTAATCAAGCAAGTGAAGGTAGCGCGAACTGCCTTTGATGCCCAAGTCGCGCCTTGGGTCAGGGCCTTCATTCACTTCACTGCTCACAGGGTCTTCACTTCACCGCCACAGGGTCCTGGTACTTAAATCCGCCAACGCGTACCTTCCTCGACCACAACATCCACACGCACTTCACACGCGGCATTGGAACGTAACTGCCCCATTCAACACCCACGCAATTTCCATCACAATGGTGCCCACCCCATACGATATGCGATTCACCGCCAAGCTGATTCGCCGCGATATCAAGAATATTGCGGCAAAATGCACTAAGAAAGCTCGCAAGCTCTTCTCGCGCGGCAACGCGACAAACGCGTCCGTCGCCCTTTCTGATTACCAACTCTTCCAGAACAGACTGCATATGCTTGATGACAGCTACACGTCGACTGACAATGCACTCACAAGCCAAGACTACTGGTCGGCTGTCTCCTTCATCGTCGGTGAATGCGACACAGACACTCAGCCGCAAGGCTCAGACCAGGTCCAGGACACTTCCGACGCGTCTCGCGACGATGCATCCTCAAACCAAGAATACTCGTCAGCCGTCTCGTTCATCATCGATGACTGTGACCCAGCCACCCAGCCACAAGTCCCAGGCCAGGCTCAGGACATTTCTAACGTGTCCCGCAATGATGCATCCTCAGACCAGGACTACTCGTCAGCCGTCTCCTTCACCATCGACGACTCCAACCCAGTCACCTCGCCTGAAGTGTCGTCTCAGACCCAGGAGGCCTGTAACACACTCTATTATCTTCTCACTACAAGACTCAAGAGCTCCTATGCACTCAGGGGTCGTGATCTGCCACTGTCACAGCGCTGGGCATTCCGCGGCGCCTGGCTTCTCCTGCATTTGGCGACCCAGTTCTGCGCGTCGAACCCAAGCTACGACATATGCCGTGATGGCACTACTAACCAGGATGAAACTGCGCTGCTCCTAGAAGTCCTTCGTAAGTACGCGTCCACAACAAGCAAGCATCGCTAACAGGTCGTGAAGAACACAGCGTCTTGTCGCCTTTCGAGCCTTCACCTACTCGCGTAAGTCAGATGCCTACTATGCCCTATTCCAGGCGCGCCAACGAATCCCTCCGACATGACTCCATCTTAAGCACTATCTCTGTTCGCCCTCATTCACCTCCTTCGCCAGCTCTGCTGTGGCACATCATCTTCGCCGGCGCATTGCAAGGAACGAAGACCGTACATGCTGCAGAACAACTTCTCAACCAGATCTGGCCACAGAAGGACGCCACCAAGATCCTGGATGCCATCGGAGATCCTGCAAAGCGCCTATCTGTAGACGACGAAATGCAACTTCGAGATAGGCTTGCTCATGCACTCTATCCCGAATACTATGTCAAGACCCGTTAACATGATACTGACGTTGCCGATGCACTTCTGCATTCGCGCGCAGTTCTATCGATTATTGTTCTCGCGTACTCTTTGGTTTTTGCATTGTCGACGAATTCTGCAGTATTTTGCATTGCTTTTCACAAAAAACTTGTTACTTGTACTTACGACTTATGATGGGACGTCGTGGTGTTAGGCCTTATTGGCCAATCACTGATGTCCTCGGAAAGGACGAGCATCGTCCAACGGCGGCCGATACCGCAAGGCGCAACATGTCGTCTCTTCGCCCACACATTGGGGGCCATTATCCAATTCTACGCCCTGTGCATATCAGAGCAAGCTCGTGACAGTATAGAGCGCTCTTGGCCGTGGGTCTCCTTACAAAGCGACACTCTGCCGGCTAGGCAGTTGATTACGGCTTCCTCCTAGCGGAAAGCGAAAGCGGCACGGCTGAAAGCATTGGTCATATTTATTCCCTGCCCCCGCACCATCGATCGTTCTCTACAACACCAAACTTCTCGGGGAACACAGTCATCAGTGTACCATACCTCTCGGGGAGGATAGAGGACTATAAGGATTTCACGAGCGCGCAGTCAACTGCGACAGCTCCGCAGCGAACATCGTCATCGAATTCCGGCATTTATTCCGATTCCGAAGTGTATTTCACCTATTATTGCGACACATCAAGTTTTGCTCTTGCATTCACAAAGACTCACCTGAATGAGCGGAGAACGCAAAGGCAGCACGCCAGGATCAATTTCAGAAAACAACAACCTCGAACCAGTCGCATCCTATCCTGTAGCTGAATTTACCATCCCACCTGCCGACACTCTCTCAAGATGCCGCAGTGCCCGAACTCACTCTGTCGATGCCCCGGTACGGGAGAAAGCGAAGCACCATGAAGATCGTAACAATGGCTCCTCAGATGAGGAGAATCGATCAGTAACCCCTTCGGATGTAGTCACCTACCCAGAAGGCGGCTGGGAGGCCTGGCTCTGCGTCTTTGGCTCTTTCATGGGCCTCGTTGCATCTTTCGGTATGATGAACTCAATCGGTGTTTATCAGAGCTACCTTGGCGAGCATCAGCTCCAGGGCTACAATGAAAGTACGATCTCGTGGATCTTCTCCATGTATATCTTCCTCTCCTTCTTCTGCGGCCTGCAGATTGGACCTATCTTCGACGCCCACGGACCGAAGTTGTTAGTGCTTGCCGGCGGTGTCTTGCTATGCCTTTCTATGTTCCTTCTCGGACTTTGCACACAGTACTGGCACTTTTTCCTGGTCTTTGGAGTTCTCGGTGGCCTAGGCACGAGTCTGATCTTCACGCCAGCTTTCTCAGCTGCCAGTCACTTCTTCCTCGAGAAACGTGGCAATGCAACGGGCATCGCTGCTGCCGGAGGCTCAATGGGTGGCGTCATCTTTCCGTTGGCTCTTCAGCAGCTCCTGCCTAAGGTTGGCTTCGCTTGGGCTACGCGTATCATCGCCTTCATCGATGTCTTCTGCTGCATCATTGCGTTCATCTTCATCAAGTCCCGATTACCGCCTAAAGCTGGTCAGTCTGTGTTGCCGGACTTCCGTATCTTCCGCGAGAAGTCCTACTTGTTGCTTACGCTCGCGATCTTCTTGATGGAGTGGGCATTGTTCGTCCCAATCACGTACCTGACCACGTTTGCGTCTTCCAGCGGAGCCATGACACAGGCCTTCTCATATCAGCTCGTTGCTATCTTCAGTGCTGGAAGCTGTCTAGGTCGCTGGGTACCGGGTCTGCTTGCAGACAACATCGGGCGCTTCAACTGCATGATTGGAGCCCTTGCGATCTGCGGAGCAACGTCGCTGACCTTCTGGCTCCCGGCTTCGCTCCTCACGCCTGCGACACCGGACACCGCACTAACCGTCAAAGCATTGTCGATTGTCTACGCTGTCGTATTCGGCTTCGCGTCTGGCTCCAACATATCCTTGACTCCCGTCTGCATCGGACAGCTCTGCGATACGAGCCAGTACGGTCGATACTATGCCACGTGCTACACAGTGGTGTCTTTCAGCACGCTCACTGGTATCCCCATTGCGGGCAGCATTCTCGGGAAGACAGCTGGTGGCGCGTACTGGGGTGTGGTTATCTGGACTATCGTCTGCTACGTCATCTCTTCGGGGCTCTTCATGTGGAGCCGTGCGATCCGCGTTGGCTGGAACTTGAAGAAGTTTTAGATGGGGAGGTGTTCGTGCGTAGGGTTGTGGCATGGGGTGTCGAAGACATACATGCTGTTGAATGAGTTTCACATTGGGTCATGTCGCGCACAAGTCGATAGCGGGCAGTGCTTCGTGTTTGAGAAGAAAAGTGTATTCGTCAGCAAAGTTTAGTTCTCGTCAGTAGCTTATACTCCGCGCAGAGTGACTTTCCTTAATTCAAGCGATTTTAAAATATCCTCGTCTCGTTAGCTGTGGCCATCCGTCCTCTTTCGTGTTCAGTGAATTGCTCATCCAGCTGCTCTCGATAAACCACAATGTACGTGTCTGCCTGCGTAGCGCGCGACGTCGGAGCGCTGCAGAGCTGCTTGGATGGGTGATGGATGCTGAGTTGGATGGATGGATGGATGGATGGATGGATGGATGGGGTGCTTGGTGTAGCGTAGCGGATGCATTCGTATTGGGTGTCAGCGGGTATGTGGTGGTCGTGTTCATTTTAGCAATTAGCGAGACGTGAGGCAGTGGAGTGGTTATTGGGTGGGGAGCCCGTGTTTTGATGCTCTAGGCAGTCATGTAGGAGGGTACTTGCTTTGAGTTTTGATCTCTGTGCTCGATGTCGTAGAAGAGATCCAGCGATGCTAACCACCTAGCGATCTTCTCCTTGGAGCGATGCTTCGCGAACACGTTACACACTACCTTGTCTCATACCCTCGCTCGACAATGTCTCAGTCCAGAAACCCTACCAGCGCCTCCAGCACCTCCCTCTCGGCGGCCTCCACCTCCAACACCCCGTTCAACTGCGCCTTCAACGTGGCCCTCACATCGCTCAATCCCTCGTCCGTCTCCGCCAACCCCTTTACAACCGCCCTCTTCGCCCCCTCGTCCTCAGCCACCAGCCACGCCAGCGCGGCGTCTATCCTCTGCAGCGCGTACAACCCCTCGCTCAAGCGCAGCGGGATGTTCTCCACCTCGAGCTCTTCGCGCTCTTCAGCACTCAGCCCTTTCTTTCTGGCCGCAAGCCCCTTGTCGAAGGTAGACAGTCGTGTGACGTACTCGCGGCGCAGGGTGAGCAGTTTGGTGATCTTGGCGAAGTCGCTCTCGAGGAACTTAGCCAGGAGGCGGAAGCGAGCGTCGCTGTTTCCGGGCAGCGAGCGGAGGAGGGATGAGAAGATGCCGAGGATGTGTTCAGTTTGGGCGGGGTCAGGGCGCTTGGTTTTCATGAAGGTGCTGAAAAGGGGTTTGAGGCCGCGGGCTTCGATGAGCTTGGTGCAGACGGTGATGTGTGGTGGGGTGGTGGGCGTGGCGTCGGCGTCGGCGCTGGAGGAGGAGGACTTGGACGTAGGTGCTGCTTCTGCGTACCCGCATGCGTGGTCGAGGACTTTCAGGGCGCGGCTTTTGCTGGTTTTCCCGTCGCGGACGAGTAAGAGGCAGAGTTCTGTGCCTTCGGCTTCGAGGAATTTGGTCTTGCCGATGGGTTCTTCGACGATGGATGTCAGGCAGTTGAAGAGGTTCTCCATGTATTCCTCCTCGTCGCTGTCCTTTTCAGGGTCGTCTCGTCGGTATGGTGCGAGGTTTGTAAGGAATATCTCTACGCCGTTGGCGTTGGCGATGAGCGCTCGATTTGGTCGTGAAGATTGTGTGAGGATGGAGAGGAGTTCGGAAGCGTATTGCTTGTTCTGTGTGGTGGGCTTCTCAGGCTTCTGGATGCGCTCGAGGAGCCATGAGATGAGCGCCTTCTCTTGCCCTATTATGTCTGTGTTCGCAGGCTGGGATAGTAGATTCTCGAGGACGCTGAGGGAATGGTACACGCCCGAGGCATCGGTCGAGTCGCTCTCATCGAAGCGTGAGAAATTCGAGATCAGCAGCCCAAGCAAATCCGCATCGAGGAAGGCTGCGACCAGCGCATCCCATTGCTCCTGCTCAGCCGCGACGTCCTCGTCCGTGAGTTCTGATATAATCTCTATTGCGCCAATCGCAATGTCTGTATTCTCGTGCGCCAACAGCTCTACCAGCTTTGAGGCCGCTGTGCTCTTCGCAAACTCCTCATATAGCTCAGCATGCTCTGACAGTATGCTGAGATCTTTTATCCCGTCGTCCAGATCGCCCTCCGACTCCATAAACTTTGTGGGATCGCTCTCGTACTTTGCGCGCAGCGAGGCGTTCTTGTTGACCTTCTTTTCGAAATCGCGCGCCAGTTTGCGCACCCACGCAGCGTCGTATTTCTCGTCGCGTATCACATCTTCGCCATCTTGTGCGTCCAGGAAATCCATCGCATCCTTCGCGTTCTCGTCCAGGCCGCCGCCGAAGAATCTCCCTTCCTCATCGTCGCCTGGTCCTTCGTCTTCCAGATCAGGTGGCAGTGCAGGCCCTGCCTCTTCGTCATCTTCCTCATCTTCTACTTGCGCCGAGCGCTTTGCGTCGCTATCCCCTTGTAGCTTTGCGGATTTGTATGCTTGCGACGGGTCGGCTTCGATGGGGTTCTCGAACTTGCGTTTGGTGCCATTGTGGCTTTTGAAGAGGTCGTCTATGCTCGTCATATTGCGTGTGCGTCAATTCAAAGGGAGGAGCGCAAGTCAATACGACGAGGCTTTGTCGCTGGACTTGAGCACCCATGATCGCACCTGGGCAGCTTGCAGCTTCGCAGCTTCCGACTAGCGTTGTACTAACTGTATGTGGAAAGGTGCTTCTATAGTACTTCACGATCACCCGCGGGCCAGCATGACTAGAAAACGACTATAGGATGTCTCCTTCACGAAGCATGATACTATATAGTGTTCTATAGAATTACACTCTTGGCTACTGAACATTGCTTGCCCCTATTGGGTGCGCCCATTCTCAAACTTGACCCTCTGATGGATCTCTTCTTCGGTGAGGTTGGTGGAATCCTTCACATCTTGCTTGACAAGATCTGCTTCAGCCATAGAGCTGAGACCGTATAACCGAACATTCTTGGTGAACTCCAGAACTCTATCCCAATCAAGCCACAGTATACGGCAACATCCGACCGGACAATACGCGTTTGCGAAGTCGATGTCGATGGTATGGAGATCCTGGAACCATGTTATCCTAGCCGCAATGAGATTTCGGTCGTCGGAAAGTTGTTCTTCGGCAAAATCATGAGCCATCTCCGTTCTCTCCTTCTGCGTTAGTCCGTCAAATGACGGCAGCATTACGTTGTCCCAATCAGACCAACACATCGTCAATGGATAAGAGTAGCCACGTGGATTCAGCATCACAGCGATACGCCTTATGCTTAAGTTTGCGGTCCTCGAGAAGAGGTAGCGATTGGTTGTGCTGCCTCGCCAGAGAGGTAACAGCACTGGCCACCTGGGTGGTAGAACAAACGTGTTTTGACTGAGGTACACATGGCTAGCCTCACCACAGATAGCCTTGGAAACTCTCAGGATTGACAGCATTGGTGCTGAATACAGTTCGACATCTTCGTAGATGCAGCTCTCTTCCATCTCATATTCGTCTGGTGTGTAGAAGATCTTTCCCACAACGACGAGCTCCTCATAGACCTGGACTCGAAGCTCGGGCGGAAGTTCCATGAACCGGAAGGCTTGGCTGAATGTAGTGACTGCAGCGAGTGGAGGTGAGGGAGGTATGTTAACCACCTCAGTGACGAAGAAATGCATGTTGCCGCCAAGGTGTTGCTGAGCGTGACTTGATCTGAGGTATAGACTAGGTCTCGAGCATTGCAGGTGCTGTTTGGCGTGGCGAAGTGAACTGCTTGAATTAGTCACGTCTGCAGGTACGAGGCATTATACACGCTCACTGAGACGACTGCGGTACGCCTCTCGAGGCACTGCAGCGCAGCAGTCGTGTGTGGGTGACGTGAGTGAGAGTCAAAGTCAAGGTGATGGTAAAGGGACGAGGACCAGCTAGGCAGCAGTGTGGTCAGAGCAATCACGACGTGCATGCAAACAACACTGGGAAGGCACACCTCGAAGTTGACAAACAATCAAAACGGCCCTACCGGCAAACGAAGACCTCACGCACGACTTACACAAACACATCAACTTGAAAAGAAGCACTGCAATGCTTACAAATTTTGCTACATATCGACTGATCTTCATTTTGTCCAGTCAGAGCGACGCCAATGAACGCCCAATCATGCATGCCGACCTGGTCCACCAATATCGTACCTTCCACGTTCACCTCTAAGCGTGACCACCGTAGCGCTCTACCCTGTTACCGCGGAAGCTCCTGTAGAAGTCGTCGGCCGGGTCTGTGCCGAGGCCGTTCCAACCGCTGGCACCGACGGCGCGGCTCTCCTTCTGTGCCTTGTTGATCTTCTCCTGCAGCTGGGAGGCGCCGGAGTCGATGAGCTGGAGCTGTGAAAGCTGGGTGTTGAGGACGCGGACGACCTTTGTGAGCTGCTGGACGTTAGTAAATCAGTGATGGTGATGCAGATTGGGCCACGTACAGGGTCATCAGGCTTGCCAGTCTTGCTGAGTGTCTGAGATGTGCTGTTGATTTCCTCGATCATCTCTGTGAGATCCTTGTTCAGTTCGTTGAGACGGTCTTGCAGCTTCTCAGCAAGCTTGTAACTGTGCCATATTAGCTTCCTTCCATGCTGATGTTAAACAAATGTAGTGGTACGTACGTCCTCTCACGTTCCTGATCAGGGCCACGCAGGCCATCAGACCTGCCGGAAACACCGTGCATCTTCATCAGGTTCTCGATCTCCTTCTCGTAGCGGTCAAGATACGAGTCGAGCTCCTGCTGGTTCTCCTCCATCATGGTCAATTGCCTCTCAACCTCTGCTGCATCCCGCTCGGCCTGGAAGGTCTTGGAGTACAGCTGTCGAACCTTGTCCGAGTTCTCGACCAGTTCTCGGTCCCACTTCGCAACTGTCTCGGCTTGCGACTGGAACTCCTTCTGGTATTTGGACAGATCGGCAGCCCATCGTGTGATGATCTCATCCATGGACTTGTTCTTAAGACGTGATTGAGCCGATGGTGCGGGACCGGCAGTCGAGTTCGCAAGACCGCTCTTGGCCGCATCACCCGTAGCTGCAGGTGTAGCTCCTAGTGTAGGTGCAGATTGTGCAGGAGTTGAAGCTGGGGCTGTGGTCGACGCCGGCTTTGAGGACGCTGCGCCAAATAGGCTGCTTGTTGCGCCGGCGGCTGGTGCTGCGGAGGAGGGGGTGGCAGCGCCTGCACCTGCAGCGCCACTGAATAGCGAGGAAGCTGGGGCTGGAGCAGTGGAGGTTGTTGTTGTGGCGCCACTCGCGGGGGTAGAGCTGGACGGCGTGCTTGCAGCAGGCTTGCTGAAGAGACTGGAGCTTCCGCTAGCTGCAGGAGCACTGGGTGTCGATGATCCTGCAGCACCAAACAGACCAGGCGAGGGTGCTGCCGCCGGAGCTGCGGCCTTGTCCTTGTCTCCTCCACCCAGGTTGAACCCACCCAGAGAGGGAGTTGCAGCGGGCGTTGCGCTTGGCTGGGCATTGCCTCCGAACAAGCCTCCTGCTGCTGGCTTAGGTGTCTCCTGCGAGCTAGGCGCAGCCGCAGGGGTGCCAAATAGACCAGCCGGTGTGGATGGTGTCGCGCTCTTGTTCGCAGTGCTGGAGCCTGCTGCATTTCCAAACAAGGTTGATGCCGGGTTAGAGGCGCCTGCAGGTTTGGCGCCAAACAAGCTAGATGAAGTGCCAGATGCTGGAGCAGCGGGCTTAGAAGCAGCGTTTGCGAACAAGCTCGACCCAGATGTGTTTCCACCAGCCTGGCTGTTCTGCCCTAGAGAGAATAGACCACCTGAGGGAGGAGGTCCAGCAGGTGTGGTCGAGGGAAGTGCGAAGGTCTTGGTGGGAGCGGGTGTAGCAGTGGGTGTCGACGAGCCTGTAAAGTAAAGTCAATATGTGTCCTGGTCAATACAAGAATACCTGCGTACCTGCTGCTCCAGCAAAACTTCCAAAAGGCGAGGCAGCGGCTGAGGAAGCTGCTGGGGCTGTTCCGGTTGAGGCGCCTCCGAACATAGACGGCTTGGCTGCTTCGCCAGTCTTTGCTGCCGAACCGAATCCAAAGCTAGGTGTGGACGACGCGCCTGCTGCAGCTCCTCCACCGCCAAAGAGCCCTCCTGTGGGCTTGCTAGCAGCTGGTGTGCCAGACGCTGCGCCGCCAAACAGACCGGAACCTCCAGAGCCCGCCCCCGCGCCACCTCCAAACAGCCCCGAGCCCCCGGTGCTCGATCCAGCGGCTGTAGAGCCGAAGATGGATGGGGACGAAGCACCGGTCGTGTTGCTTGCACCGCCAAAGAGTCCTCCTGCAGGCTTGGAGGCGTTGGCGCCGGCATTGTTGCCGCTGGGCTGTGCGAACGTAAAGCCGGACATTTTGCGCGTGCGCTTGAGTTTGTCGACTAGGGAGAGAGAGTGGTCTGAAGGTAATGCTTTGGGTTGTTGGTTGTTGCACGTCGTAGCTGTTTACTTTGGCGCAAAGTTGTAATTGGTGCGCGATTGGTTGACAGACGGATCGCGACAAAGAACGCTGCACGAACCACGGCGCGCAAGATGTAGGGATAGCAGTGAAAGCTTGCGCAGGTGCTTCTCGTCCTTCACACTTTCACAGGCGCGTCAATGTCGTAGCCGCCAAAAGTTGGGCAGACAGCTGCATGGGCCACGCGCCGCACCTTCTCGGCCATATCGGGGGTACGTTGATCCAGCTTGAGCTCTGGGATCTAGAGCGCTCTGATCCCCCGCGTGCCTGAAACCCAACAACGACGACCTATTACACGCCCTAGAACGAGGCGCAGCACTCTAAACATTTTGCTTATCGTTGCTGCCCTTCTCCCTTTCTTCCCCATCTCCTAGACAGCATATCCCACCCATTGGAAATACCCAACATCATCTGCATACGTCAGGCATAGGCGAACCAGTAGTGCCACCTTCAACATGACAGACGAGCTCGCACCGCCTCGAAAGAGCGTTGAGCTGGAAGATACTGGCGCGAAGGAGCTCGGTACGTCATATAGACACACCATACCTGTCTCACTTCTGACCACATGTACAGCCGACTCAGACAACGAGCACTTTTCAGATGCCTCAGAAGGCAGGGTACAAGAAAAGGGTCTCGAAAAGAGCCTTGAACATAGCAGGGCCGAGGCGACGTCCCCTATCCCAATCACCCGAGTAGAGCGCGTGGACGACGAGCCTGCCCACGGCGAAGTGCCTGGCACCGCTGCCTACAACATGCGAACACAGGACGCCGTGCCAGATGAGGTCGAGATTGTACCAGACGGTCAGCGCAGCCGCAGCACCTCGCGCGTCAGTGTCAGTGATCGGCCTGTGACACCTGGAGGCACGCCAATTCCAAAGACAGTGGTCGAGAGGATCGACCCTGATGAGCCCGCCCATGGCGAGGTACCAGGAACTGCCGCCCACCAGCAACGCCTTGCCGATGCTGCGCCTGATGTCATCCTGAAGGCGCCCGAGCCTCCAAAGCGGGACCACTTAGGTACGTAAGGTATTCCATGGGTGCCTCTCTGCGCGCCGTTGACGGAAGAAGGGTCGCCAACTGGTTCCATTGATAGGTCCCCAATAAACGATGACGATGACGCCGCCGCCGATACTACCACCGAGAACGCACCGCCAACCGAAGAAGACGACTTTCCAGAAGACACACAGGGCTCGACAAGCGATGCGTTTGGGGACGGTGAGATGGGTGAGGACGATGGTTTCGGCGATTTCGACGATTTCGAAGAGGGCGGTGAAGGCGATGACGACTTCGGGGACTTCGACGATGGGTTTCAGCAGGGCGAAGAGCAAGCAGAGAGTACATTTGACAGTCCCCAAATTCAAACTCCTGTACCCGCGCAGCCACAACCACCACCAGGTCCCGTAAGTGCAGCACAACTAGCCCAAGCCTGTCCAACCTTCCAGTGGAAGCGTGTCGCGGTGATGTCTGAACTGACTTGGATTGACACAGCCTGTACTCGATTTCGCCGACCTCACCTCATTGGACGCCATTATTGAAGCAACACAACCTTACGTCGATGAGATATATCCCTCCCGGCACGACCAACCAAGCATAAACACCAACGAAGACACTCGATCGATCTTCCACTCTGAACGGAGTCACTCGTTATGGACACAACTAGTAGCACCACCGCCATTGCAACCACCGGACTGGGTGCGCTCCAGGATACGACGGCTATTCCTTGTCTCGCTTGGAGTACCCGTCGATCTGGATGAGATCTTACCTGCGTCAAAGCAAAAGAAGCTTATTCTTCCTTCCATCAATATCCCTGGCGACAAGTCACCACGCCCATCCTCAGACGGCCGCAACAACGCACTGGACCGCGTAAAGAAAGAGAATGCCTCCAACACATCTGTAGATTCGTCGAAGTCGAAATCAGAAAGGCCGCGGAAGGGACCCCCACCGCCTCCCGAACTGGACATTAGTGCTACTTCGATGCTGTGCGCGACGACTGAAGCCGCGCTGCTGAACTTCACGGACGACGAGTTGAAGACACATGTCGAGCATCTGAAGACGCTGCAGACAAGAGCGGAGCAGGTCTTCGAATACTGGCAGAAGCAGCTTGAGAGTGCCTTAGGCGATAAGGATGCATTTGAGCAGGTGATTGAGAGTCTGGTAGCACACGCAAAGAAGCTCAGATAGGCCAGCCGGGATTGGAATGAATGGAAAAAATTACTTAATTAATGCATAATACCACTTGCTGTTCCTCCTTTATATCTCGCTCTCTAGCTGCAGGACATGACCCAAATTCAGGTCTTCGGGTCGAACTTCCGTGCGAGCTTCCGAATCTGCTTTGCACGAACCTTGTACATCTTCAAGATACAGAAGACCGACTACAAGCGCTTCTGTTTACACAGATCAATAGCCTTCGATATGCTGACAACCTCCTGCCTCAATGATACTCTACCCTTCGTGACAAGATACCACATCCAATTTTCTCACAAAACGCAACAGCCACTTCACCCCCGATCCCTAACCGCCACAGCACGCAACACCACCCAACCTAAACACAAGTTCAGGCCACCACCACCAGGAACCATCCACCCGCCCCTTGCTCCCCACGTGAAAAGAAAGCGAGCATCCCAAAGAAGCTGCCAATTTTGGCCGTGTGAAACGGGGCTATTGGACCCTGAATTGTGTACAAAAGTGGGTTTCGAGAAGACGCTTCTTGCGACTTGCGGTAGGGCGGGCCCGCCGTGCATGCTTGCTGTGGCCTCACCCCACTTCGTCGGCACTTTCAGCGCCGCCGCTGCTGCTGCTGCTTTATTATCCACAGTAAAAGCTCTTTTCTGCGGGAAAAAGGAGGGGACAGGGCTGAACACGCGTTTCCTACCGCTTGCGCTCAAGCATGTTGAGGGCGCTGCGGTCGGCGAAACGACGGAGCAGTCAATGTTGGAAAGTGAGGATGTGTGATTGAAGATCGGGCGAGTGGGGCTGTCATTTGTCGTTGGACGGTGCAGTGCAGTGCTGAGTGCTGCGCTGGCCGAGGCAACGCCTATTGGGCGCAGAGGCGCGAGACCAACGTGAGCCCGTTACGAAGCACCCCGCGCGAGAAGACCGTAAAGTTAAGCATGCGGAAGACAAGCACGCGGTCCGATACGCTGCAGGCGGGCGCTGCGAATCGCGATACGACGAGGCTGCCGTGCAAGGGATGATCAAACAGGAGCAAGATTAGGTAGACCCCCCTCCCCATCGTCAGCGGCTGTGGAGTAAAATGAACATGAACATCTCTTGCTGTGACGGTGGACAATAGCGGCAAAGCGGTGGGCGTGTGTGGAAATTCGATGCCCGTCCGAAACGTGCAAACGCAGTTACGAGAGCGTGTACGCTAGGCCCTGGGCTACCGCGGCAATCCTCACCGCATTGAGCAAATAGGGCATAGGACTGGAGACCCTGGTGCTAAGGCTTCGTATCAGCGGCCACGAAGAGTGCGCTTTGTGGCGACGCGTTACCCCTATTCGACGGCTATGGGACCGAGATGATGGAGTGTTTGCGTTCAATGTCACGGCATGTTCCTCGTTTGGCAGGAAACGAGGTCGTGGGTTGCTTGGATATATGGCCCGCGCAGTTGTCAGTGCAGGTGGGTGGAGGGGAGATGCCAGCACGCTTGAGGTGACACTCGTCTTACCTGAGGTGCGTGGAATGACGTTCCTGCTGCTCCGCGGCGGTGGCGACGCGGATGAGCGGCTGAAAGAGATCAAAGAAAAGCGGTTGTCTGTCTTGGAACCAGAGGCAGAGGTCAACGCAGCAAGAAGGTCCCCCTTCCATTATTCAGCTTTGCAATGCTGCGACTGGGGCTGCCAGCGGCGTGCCGAGTCTTCCACGCGCGCCGGCGGCTTGACCGCGTTGCAGGATGCCGGCCAGCAGCACCATGGGTGGCCGTGCAAGTGGGTGAGACAAGGGTGTGCTCTCTAACGCCTGTCATTTGAAAGCTAGTCGACGGTAGCGAGGGCAGGTGGTCTTTGTGTTCAGTCCGTCAGGTTAGAGGCATTATCGGCGATCTTTTATCACTCAGCACCGTCCTGGTTGATCGTGAAGCACTTTTGCCCTGTCTTGTTGTTTCGCTGGTGCCTTAGATTCTGTTCTCTACGCTCCTTCTGCTGCAGTGAGCATCGATCGTAGTCCCGCCGTGCTGCACCTCCTCCGCGCGCCGCATTCCCGCAAAGTAGTAGTCGCCGCGGGCACTATCAGCAGCACCCCAGGCTTCCTTGGACATCCCTCCCATCGTCGCCTGCATCCTTCGCAGCGGGGACCTCCTCGTCGACCGCCAGTGCACCGACTCGCCGCCTCGCGATAATCTCTGCGCGGGCTCCTAAAGATTGGCAGCATCCTTTGCCTTCCGCTGCCCGTCACTTGCTCTTACAGCGACCCTCGAGGCTGCACGCGCCTGTCCTTTCCCATCCTCAATGGTACACACATAGCCCGTCCACACCCGCTTCCTGCTTGCAGCCATGGCCGCCGAAACGTATGCCGGGCTCGCCGACTACATCAAGAACCTCGCGAGAGCCCACGATCCCGCCCGCGATGCCTCCTTCAAGGCGCAAATAGCCGCTAACGGCGCACACTCTACCGCAAATGCCATCCAACTACCCGGGCCTGACTGCCCGGAGAAGGCTGCGCTCGAAAAGGAGATGGCTGCGCTCTGCGCGAGGGTTGACTTCCTCGAGCACAAGAGCAGCCTCGCCATCAACCCGGGCGCTCTGCCCATCACACCCGCAGGCGAGCCAACCGAGGAAGGCTTCGTCTACACATCTGCAGGGGCCTTCGCCAAGCCCATCGTACCCTACGACCGTCGCGGCTCCACCAAGGAGCAGCGCGCGCTGTGGGTGAGCAACTGGCTCGCCGCAAAGGAGTCCAACGGCGACGATGGCGACGAGCCCGCTGCCGCTCTTACCGAAGAGCAGCTCAACTACCTGCGCGACCATCTGAACAAGCAGGCCGACCAGATCAAGAACCAGCGCGAGCACATCGACAATCTGAGTGCAGAGGTCAACAAGCAGCTGAACAACCAGAACATGGTGTTCGAGCACGGTATTGAAGACATCGGCGCCCTGAAGCGCGAGCTTGGCAAGCATCAGCAGGCCAACCTGGCTTTCCAGAAGGCTCTGCGTGAGATTGGTGCTATTGTCACAGCTGTCGCTATGGGCGACTTGAGCAAGAAGGTTCTGATCCATGCTAAGGAAATGGACCCTGAAATCACACTGTTCAAACGCACAATCAACACCATGGTGGATCAGCTGCAGGAGTTTGCCAGTCAAGTCACCTTCTTGGCTCGAGAAGTCGGTACCGAAGGCAGACTTGGTGGCCAGGCTAACCTACCGGGCGTTGATGGTATTTGGGCTGAGTTGACCGATTCTGGTAAGTTGTTTATGCTGTTGTCCGCAATCGGGCCGTCTGCTGACCCATGATAGTGAACGATATGGCCAAGAACCTTACCGAGCAGGTGCGAGAAATCGCCGTTGTCACAACCGCCGTCGCCCATGGCGACTTGAGCAGAAAGATCGAGCGTCCAGCGAGGGGAGAAATCCTCCAGCTGCAACAGACGATCAACACCATGGTGGACCAACTGCAATCATTTGCAACAGAGGTCACGAAAGTGGCCAGAGATGTCGGTACTGAGGGCAAGCTTGGTGGTCAAGCCGAAATTGCTGGTGTTAAGGGCATGTGGAATGAGCTGACTGTCAACGTCAACGCCATGGCGCAGAATCTTACAACTCAAGTGCGAGATATCGCACAAGTCACAACGGCCGTCGCACAAGGTAATCTCACTCGGAAGGTCGAGGCCGAGTGCAAGGGTGAAATCCTGGAACTCAAGCTCACAATCAACCGCATGGTTGACCAGCTGCAACAATTCGCACATGAAGTCACGAAGATTGCAAGGGAAGTCGGATCCGAAGGTAGACTGGGTGGCCAGGCCACCGTTCATGGGGTCGAAGGAACCTGGAAGGACCTTACCGAGAATGTGAACGGTATGGCCATGAATCTGACAACGCAAGTACGAGAGATCGCCGAAGTCACAACAGCTGTAGCACGAGGAGATCTCAGTCGCAAGGTCAAGGCCGAGGTCCAAGGTGAGATCTTGTCCCTGAAGATCACCATCAACACCATGGTTGACCGCCTGAACACATTTGCCCAGGAAGTGAGCAAGGTCGCTCGTGAAGTCGGAACCGACGGTATTCTGGGTGGACAAGCCCAGGTCGACAATGTCGAAGGAAAGTGGAAGGATCTCACAAACAACGTCAACACCATGGCGCAGAACCTGACGCTACAAGTACGAAGTATCTCGGAAGTCACACAGGCCATTGCCAAGGGAGACATGAGTAGGAGAGTCCACGTGGACGCGGAGGGAGAGATCCGTCTGCTCAAGGACACCATCAACGACATGGTCATGAGACTCGACGAGTGGTCGCTTGCCGTGAAGCGCGTAGCTCGCGATGTCGGTGTAGACGGAAAGATGGGCGGTCAAGCCGACATCAGGGACATCGACGGACGCTGGAAAGAGATTACAACCGACGTTAATACCATGGCCCAGAACTTGACATCCCAAGTGCGCGCATTTGGCGACATCACGAACGCTGCCATGGAGGGCAAGTTCACGCAGATCACAGTCGAGGCGTCTGGTGAGATGGACGAGCTAAAGAGGAAGATTAATCAGATGGTGTCCAGCTTGCGGGAGTCCATCCAGAGGAACACAGCTGCCAGGGAGGCTGCCGAGTTGGCCAACAAAACGAAGTCTGAGTTCCTCGCCAATATGTCTCACGAGATCCGGACACCCATGAACGGTATCATCGGTATGACGCAGCTCACGCTCGATACTGATCTCACACATGCTCAACGAGAAATGTTGACCATTGTCCACAACCTGGCTGGTCAGCTCTTGACCATCATCGACGACATTCTCGATATCTCCAAGATCGAAGCAAACCGCATGGTTATGGAAGAGATTCCTTTCTCCATCCGTGGCACAATCTTTAATGCATTGAAGTCGTTGGCTTCGAGGGCTAATGAGCGTAAGCTGAATCTGGCCTATGATGTTTCCTTCAGGGTACCAGACTATGTAATCGGCGACTCCTTCAGGCTGAGACAGATCATCTTGAACCTCGTTGGAAATGCGATCAAGTTCACGGAGCGTGGTGAAGTCAAGGTCGCCATCAGTATGGCACAAGAGCAGGAATGTGGACCGGATCAGTATGTCTTCCAGTTCGCTGTATCCGATACAGGTATAGGAATTCGTGGCGATAAGCTCAACTTGATCTTCGACACTTTCCAGCAGGCCGATGGTTCGACCACGAGGAAATTTGGCGGTACCGGTCTTGGATTGTCCATCTCCAAGCGTCTAGTGACGCTCATGGGCGGCCGCATGTGGGTCGAGTCGGATTTTGGCAAGGGCAGCGTGTTCTACTTCACTTGCAGAGTTCGCCTCGGCAACCCTGATATCAGTGCTATCCAGCCGAACCTCAGGGCCTACAACGGTCATACAGTCATCTTCATCGATCAAGGCCACACCAAATTCTCGGAGGAAGTCGTCACCCACCTCAAGACCCTCAACCTCGTTCCTATGGTCGTTGGCTCCGTCGAGGAAGTACCAGCTTCAGACAAGAGGACTAACATTGCTTACGACTGCGTCATCGTCGACAACGATGCCACGGCTCGGGAGCTGAGAGGCGAGGACCGCTTCAAGTACATACCGCTTGTAATGCTCACCCCAAGAGTGGCGATAAGCCTGAGGTCCGCGCTGGAGAACGGTATCTCAAGCTATATGACAACGCCCTGTCTCCCAATCGACTTGGGTAACGCGCTCATTCCGGCTCTTGATGGACGTGCCACACCTCTGGTGTCTGACCACTCGAAATCGTTCAATATCCTGCTCGCTGAAGACAACGCTGTCAATCAGAAGCTTGCTGTGCGCATTCTGGAGAAGTATCACCACAGGGTTACTGTGGCCAACAACGGTCTGGAGGCGTTTGAAGCTATTCAGAAGAAGCGCTACGACTGTATCCTCATGGACGTGCAAATGCCTGTCATGGTGAGTTTGAGATAAACATATTTGATGACTTGGGCTAACAATGGTGAAGGGTGGTTTCGAGGCTACGGCTAAGATTCGTGAGTGGGAACGCGAGAACGGTATTCCCTCGACAGCAGTCATCGCCCTCACTGCCCACGCCATGGTTGGTGATCGCGAGAAGTGTCTTGCGGCACAGATGGACGTAGGTTACCTCCAACTTCACTCTTTAGTGACCGTACTGACAGTAGCAGGACTACCTCTCCAAACCCCTCCGCCAGAACCAGCTCATCCAGACTATCCTCCGATGCGCAACAATGGGCGGCGGCATCTACGATGCTTCTCACGCGAAAGACAACCTCCAGACCCCGACCCTCGGCCAACCCGGCACATCTCCCAGCGCGACCCCGTCGAAACGTCCCCAGCTCGAAGCTCGCGGCTTCACCGAACGAGGCCCCGCGGCCGCCGAGTCGCCCAAGCTGCTCGCAGCGGACCAGACAGACGAGTCTGTGCAAGGGGTACTGTTGAGATCTATGTCCGACATGCAATGACCGAAGGCTGATGCGTGGACAGTTGCTTCTGAGGAGCCATAGTAGCTGACTATCTTCGGACAAGAGGAAGAGGGGGGATGGCGACCAAGCTGGAGATGAAGAAGGCAACGATGGTGCACCTAAGACTAAGAAGTCGAGGGTCGAAGAGTTGTAGTAAAGAGCTGTGGGCGGTGGATCTTCCTCTTGTCGTGTTGAAGACGGATCTCTTGTTATTGTCGGACGCGTTGCGTGGAGATGGATACCCCCCGGAGTCAGTCACAAACCGCAGTCTGTGGATGAGAGGCATCAGAGCCCGGGAGGTTGTTGCTCATCGGGCATTCTTCCCGTATTGTGGTAGATGCTGTGTTTTGTTTTTTGGCGAGCTGTGGCGTTTTTCCTTTTCGCAACCATTTGTCAAGGCATTGTTAGACACATGAAGCGTGTGCGTGTGTGGAAGGGGGTTGGTTGCATTGCTATTCTTGTCCGAGTCGAGTTCGAGTTCGAGTTCGAGTTCGAGTTGTCTTGCATATCCTGTGGAGTTGTCTTTGTGCCTCTTGTCTCTTGCTCGTTTCTTCGAGCGAAGGCCGTTCCGTTCGATGTCGATCGAACTTTTCTGTTTTTGTTATGTTATGTCATGCATTCGCTAGCCCTTTTCTTGCCCAATATATCAATCCTATTATCTCTGATGTGCACATGCCCGCATACTCGTGCTGTATTGTGTACACCACTTGAGACCCTCCTTTTTGCTTCTCTGCCTACCCGCCCGTGATCATGTTACTAACTCACTCACCCACTCACTTCCCTGCCTCGGGACATCGCTGATACGCTTCCATCGCCGATGCCGACATCCCCACGTGGCGTAGGTATGCACTTTATCACTTCCAAGCCATCTCAGACACGCGCTCGCCCGATCGCCGATGCGATGGATCGTAGCAGGGTACCTGGCTAGCTGGGACGGAGTATGCATGCATGCGGCTTCCAATTGCTCGGCTACGCTCACCGCACGTGTTGATCATGGTGAAGAGCGGGATCGGCACTGTGTTCGGGATTGGGATTGAGATGGGCAGACAGCCTCACTTGGAGTCAGTCACTGAAAGGGTGCGAGAGGAGTAGATAGGCATGATAGATGGTATACACCGACAACCATGGTAGAGATCAGCCTACGGCCCAGAATCATCACCATAGTGAATATGTCAGCCTTTCGCACAAAAACCATCACCGTAGTCAGTCATCAATTCAGATTGATCGATGCACACTGGCCGTGATGGTCTCGCTCAGCTGCTCTATTCTCTCTCTGTCTCTCTGTGTCCCATGCATTTGCAAGCAAAGCTCAGCAACACACCTCGCCGACATGCAGAAATTTCTGCTCGGTGCTACTCTCCCACTTCCCATTCTTCCTCCCCGTCATTGCTCCTCGCCTGATACCTTGACGTGTACTACCTACCTACCTACTAACGAGTACTCGCCTCACCTCGCCTAGCTTACTCTGACCCTGCCCCAACCCGACGCGACCAACCCTACCGATAGGTAGTAACTGCTACCGGTACCGAGCCCGGCTCAGCTCGCCGAAAAAGCAAGCAGACAAAGAGCGCCGGCCACCAAGCGAGGGGCTGTAGGTAGGTAGCCTCAAGGTCAGGTAGCGGATTCTTTACAGAATCTGCGCTTCGCGATGTTTTGGGATTAGTAGGGTTGGTTGGGGGTTCTGCTTGGGCCGCGCGAGTAAGGTGTGGAAGCGGAAGGTAGGTAGGTAGTAGGGAGGTTAAGGCAAGGTTACCGAGTGATAATTATGTGTGTGCCTACCACGTCTACGGACGGGAAGATATCTCGAGCACATCAATCGGGCGTCCTGCGTCCGACGGGAAAGTTGGGTTCAATACTCGAAGAGTAAGCAGACAGATAGACAAAGACAGTTACCAGTTCCAGCTGCCGACCGAGGGAGGAACCTCACCGCAAGGCAACAATAATGCAATAACGGGCGGCAGAGCGAGGTTCACCCACCCATCCACCCACTTACCCTATCGGTATTGCTTCGATGGCGCGATGGAAGGAAGTGCGTTCTACGGCGCGAGCTAAGCAAGTCACTAGCAGCCTTCTAGCGAGTCCCCATCCATCCATCCCATAGTGCCGCCTGCGGGTCCTGGTTAAGGTGAAGGCGGGCCGCGCGCAGGGCAGGCACAACGCACAGTTGCAGGCGCGGGAAGGGAAGGGAGTCATGGAGTCAGTGGTGCAGAGACTGGGAGGACTGGGAAGGGAAGGAGAAAAATCTGCTGGCGCGGGAATGTCTAGTTGTGAAAGGATTTTTATTGCTTTTTTTTCTTTTTGGTTCCTGACTTCCCACGTGTGCTGGGGCGCGTATACACGGTAGTTGGGATGGGATGGGATGGGATTCCATCACGCGGAAATGATGGCGAACTTCGCAGCTCCAGGGCACGATAACACAGCGCCGTGCCCACTCGCTCACACCTCTGCCACTGCGCTGACTAGCCGTGCATATCGGCCCCGAGCACGTGGCACCGGCTGCAGAAGGTGCATCCGAAGTGCGTTCGGCACCCGTGACTTTGACACTTCGCTGGCCTTGCGCAACCTTGCACGCCTGCGCTTTAGCGCGGAAACCGGAGCGAGAAGGTATGCAGCAGAGTGGGAAGAGAAGCGGTGCTTGTTACGCGGTTGCCGGAATGCAAGGGAAGGGAAGAGGAAATAATGGCGCTCCGCCGCCAGTCTGGCGGTGAGGCCTGACACTTGCTTGCTTGGAACTGCACTTGCCATGCTGTTGCTAGGCACGACATCGCGATGTGTGCAGCTTGTGCCACGCGAGAATTCTGATCCGGCGTGTGGAGGCGTGCGTGGATAGGAAAGGCGGTAGGTACCGCGCAGTCAGGTGTACGGTACGGTGGTGGTCCACCTGACGACCGGGAAGGCAAGGCCAAGCAGGCAAGACGAGAGCGAGTGAGCGAATCAATGCCAGGAAGCAGAGACATACCTGCATCGCAAGCACGCATGCGCCTGTGTAGGCCTTGCAACGAGGTCCATCCTTACACGTCAACGCGAAACAAAAGCGGAATCTCGCAGCGGAACGGAACCACTACGCCAACCTGCCGCGTCCTTGCTGCGGCATCAGCGCCGCTGCATTGCTCGCCTTGGATACCAGAGCTGTGCTGGCTAGGTAGCAGAGTCCGCAGTTGGCAAAGGAGCAAGCAAGCGAGCGGGTCCAGCGAGACTGCCAAACCTGCGTTGCCCCCTGACCCACCGCGTCCAGTGGCACCGCTGCTATGCCCGACGACTCCTACGCGCACTTTTCTCTCGGGTATATCTCGATTCGGGGACGATACGAGAGCCAATCCCTTGCGATGAGATGCGCGCTTCGGAGCTTTGGAGCGATGCAGGGTCCTGTGGTGGGCTTTTGCGGTGATGGTCTCCGGTATGGCAGGCTGCTGGATGGAGGGGAGCAGAGATTGGGATCGATGGAGCTCAACGACTATCGTTATTTCAGAGTTGCTCGAAACGGTTTCAATGAAAATCCCTCTCGGTAGGCGCCGAACACGAAAGTTTATCGACTGTCAAGTGCTGTATCGTAAGACTGAAACAATAGGTAGACGTTGTGTGCGTAAATGAGGGGCGGTGTGTGGTAGTGAAATTGCATGTGGACAGTGCGATTGATTGAACTATGTAATGCGGACCTCTAAGTTGTCTACTGACGCGTTTCAGGGTTAGTGACTTTCTTCTGCAAAATGGAAGCGATTTCAGCATTCCAACAGCCTTACATAGCCAACGAGCGCATTGCACACTCGCGTTGCCATAGGCTAAGACGCTAAGACGTCTCTTGAAGCTCCCCTCTCCGTGCCATCGTCGATGACGCCTAAAGCGTCCAAACTCCGGAACGCCAATATCGCCATGATGTAAAGCAAACGCAGTAGCACTCGGGGTGCCGTGGTATAATTGTTGTGAGCGAGTAGTGAAACAAGGGCTCGGCAAAGCCAGATCCCGAAGGGATTGTCGAAATAGAAGTTATGAAGGGTCAAAGGGTGGTAACACAATAGCGGTTGTGCTGAATCGAACCAAGTGATGAACGCCGACGGATCCCATGCCGTTATGCAACGCTCGTAAAGCAAACAGATGTGTTGATCGAAGGTTGGTAGTAATGGTGGTTTTGTTGAGGTTGTGATGTCAGTGGGTGAGGCAGTAGATGATCATGATGCTCGTGTAATGGGGATTGGAGAGACGGGTCGCGTCGATGATGCGATAAGGTCCTGGTGGAAAGCCGACTTGGTATGCTCCGCGACCCCATCTGTCGTAGAACTCGACTTGCCCAGGGGCTGGGAGCGCTGGTTGTTATTTGATGATCCGTCCTTTGCCCTTGACCTTGGTGGCTTTGCCTGCACCAGCGGAGGTGAGCTTACTGGTCTGCATGAGCTCGCCAATGTATCTATCAGATATTAGAAAAGGGATCTTGTGTTGGTGGTGAGAGAGCACACGTACGATTGCAGGAACTTGTTGCCGCCCTCAAGCTTCTCGTGTTCGGATTTGACCACCTCGACGCGGTCGACAATCTCCATGAGGCTTGCTTGGAGTTGCTTGGCTTGCCTGGGGGGGCACGTGTTAGTCATCCTGTCGACATTGGCTATAGACGGGCAGGCGGCTGCGGCACAACAGGCGGTGTACGACGCTTCGCACACTCGCCGCTGGGGGGGGGGGGGTTTCGGTTGCAGTCATGCGCGCCGTAGTAGTGTCGATGGCCGCCTGTGGTGGTGATGGTGGTGGTCGTGTGGCGTGGTGACTTACTCTATCAAAGCCTGTCTGGCGTCCTGGCCCATCTTCTCAATCTCCTCGCTGCTTCGTCGGGGGCTCATGGTCCGGGCATCACCGTCGTCGTACTCCTCCTCCTTGAGCTCGACATGAGGGCTGTCGCGCGGTATTATGATGGTGCCGCTCGACTTCCTGCTACCCAGGCGCGGGCGCAGCGCGGGGTCACCGTTCTTGGGACCGTCCTGGTCACTGATGGAGCCGGTGCTGTCGGTGGTGCTCATGTCGTCTGGGTACGAGGACCGGCGGTCAACGTCGAAGACTGCGACGGTCGGGTAAGGAGCAGAGGATAACTGCTCCGACATCTCAGGAACAGATGCAGAGGTGCGGCTCTGTAGTAAGAGTTGAAAGGCGTGCAAGATTCGGCAGGGACGGCGCCGTTAGATCAAGTGGACAGGCGCCAAGGTAGGAAAGTGGGTGATGTCGAGGGATGAGGACTTGTTAGGAAGCCCCGCTGGGAGCGCTATGCCACTTGTAATATCAAGGGTCCTCTGCTCGCAGAAAATCGGATACCACCCCTGCAGCTCTGCGGTCGGAGCCTCGGGCGCTGGGCGGAATGTGGGTAGGCTGGCTGAGGAATGCGATGACGCGCTGACCGTACCAAAAGCTACCGCTACTGGCACTGCTACAAGCTACTCCAAGCTATGACAGTGCGCTGCGATGCTACTATGTAGTATGTTGTGGGCTTGCAGATGGGCGGTGGGAGGAGACAGCAAACAACAACGGTGAACAGCAATGCCATGTGAACCACTTTTGCCCTTGTCATCCTCTGCCTTACCAGTCAGTCGTCCCGTGCAACTACTCGCCGGCGCTGCGACGACTCCAAGGTTTGGTCATGTCGATCGCCCCCCATCACCAAGCCAGCAATCCACCCAGAGGGGCAGCACGACGACCCAGCGGCAAACTAGCGGCCAAGTCAGCAGCGTCACTGGCAGGCAGACTGCCACGGAACGGGGCGTCTCAGCTGGGCGGCGTCTGCTGTTTTGGCCTGCCGCTTCCAGCAGCGCCTTTGGGAGTTGGTAACGCTGAAGATCGTCAGTGTTTGCAACCGCTGTCGTGAAAAATGACGTCTTGGGGCAGTGTAAGATTGGCCACACGCTTTTGCCCGGTCCCCACAGAGGCGCCGCAACCCACGCTTGTCGCACCCAAAACGATTACATCATATCCGGTGGTATGCCGTTCTTGCCGAGCTGGCCTGCATTGACCACCGACTTACCCTTCCTTGCAAGCACCTGCGTATCGTTTCCCGTTGTTGTTCACGAAGCCCGGGGTGCGGCGCCAATCAGCATCTCCATGAGTCGGGTCTCACTGAGATGAGCATGCACGGGGATGCACGGCGGCAGGAGATGTGCTTTGCCCTCCTTGGGACTGGGTCGACGTCCACCAAGCCTTACAGCAGGACACCAACACGAGATATCTCCGTATACACACATACATAGATAGTAATAATAGGGCAGTTCCGCGCTACCAAGTCTTGAAGGGACATATTTCCGGCACACTATCACCGGTACCGCAAATAAAAATTTATTCTGCTTCATCTGTTGACTATCAGAAAAAACGGGTCGCTGCATCCATGCGACCCCCTCACGCCTGTGTCGTTGTCAGCGCAGATCACCACCGCCGCCGTTGTCTCCTTTCGTCGAGATTAGTTATGGGATCATCACATGTGCTGGACCCTGCGGCACTCCTTGTAGCTCACCACGCCTATTGTTACAGAAGATCTCTGCTACTGCAACCCAGCGGCAGTGGTGCTGCTTTCCCCAACCACTTGTTGTCCTTTCAATTTGTTTCTGACCGTTCGGGCAGTCTCCACCATGGGAAATCAAATGGCGCAGTAACCAATGACGACAATTCCTGTTTGATCATCGTGTAACCTGGAAACGCTTGCAACCGTCCTTCTTCCCGTCCGCTTGACAAGCCTTGTCGCCGAGCCAAGATCTCACAAAACTCGTGGGGGAACACACTATTCCGCTGGAAGCAACGACTTCCGTCGCTCCTGCCATAAGCACACAGATGGAACAGATTGTCGCCTCCCAGCACTGCACGTCCCCCTCAAATTCCTTTTCTCTGAGCGTTTTGAGTAACGGTGATCGCCACGTTGATGACGTTACACGCCGGCAAGCATGTCTTCCATGTCTCACTTTATGAAAGCCTGACACCCGGTGCCTGTTCTACCTGGTCGACATTTCGAGATCGTCCCGTCTTCGATACTTCTTCGCACACGCACGAGAAGGACCGTGCAGCGGAAGTGTGAAGACACCGCCTTTCCGGTCAATGGCGATCTTACGAAAGATGGGGTTTGCACGAGGATAGGCATAGCAGCCTTGCCAATTCGGGTTCTACTCAAGCCAATATCAGTAAAGGACCTGAGTTCATGTTTCATGTGTCCTTTAAACCGGCCCGAAGACAGGCACCAAGCAGATGACCATGCACTCGGGATGACTGCCGTCGTTGGTATCATTCGTGGACTACCTTTTTCTCCGCAATTGCGCATTTGGCACGGTAGTCCGAATGAGCCAAGTCTTCTATAGACGCCGTACGTCGGTATGTCGGTCGGTACAGGATGCCCTCCATTGATATGCCTGTTACAGATTACAACACGACAATCTGTTTGGCTGCGGTATACCTTCCATGCACTTCTAGGGGCATTGTCGATGAAAGGCCGAGTGACAACTTAACACCGGGACCAACCGCAGACAGTCCGAGGAAGAATAATGCCACATTTACATGGTCATCCGCCGGTAGTCCTGGCTCCTAGCCCATGCGTCGTCAACGTGTCGTCGTGGATTCCTAACTGTGCAGTCAAGTCATACGGTGACATTACCACTGCACTTACTCTATCAAAGTGACCACCAAAGTTGTATCGCTTTTGCGATCATGGCGCTCTCTTGCTACTGGCACAGGGGCACAGAGCATGTTCCCAGCTTCGCAACATGATTTGGAAATTCTACGATCGTCGTCCAACCCCTCTAACTTGAACTATCTGATTGCGACTACATTCTCATACGTTCTAATCAGATCGACAGCAATAGTCAATACTCAATAGTCGCATCGAGTCAGTCACCACCCAGATCACCCCATAACCACTTCACACCGCAAGCAGCCAATACCAGCACCACGCCATCCATCTATCCACAACCACAGCACCCAAGCATTCGTTACCAAATGGGAGAGATATAGTCCCCACAACGTAGAAGCCCCGTTCACAGCTTCCACAACCCCTGCGCATGACGTCGACATACGCGTCGTCCCTGGCTCACATCGTGGTTCGGCGGTTTTCTTCCCCTTCAGACCAGCCAGCGAGCGACCTTTCACCGGCCGCCGCGTGCCTGTGCCTGAGCCTGTGACCTGACAATCGGGGCGCGGTACCCGCTTTCAATTCACCCTAACCGGGCCTGGTCTAACCCAGCCCGGTGTGACATCGGGCCGATCGCGTGCTGTCTCTTCGCAGGGCTGAGCAATATGCGGCTGCGTGAAGTCGCACGCAGGAAAAGCGCAAGGCGAGTCAGGGAGTAGGTTAATATCCGCGCGTTGTGTGGCCGATTAAGTTGCGAAGTGCAGGCAGGGTGGTGGACGGAACTTTCCACGTGAGGGTTGGGGTGGAGTAGTAGGTGTAATGCATGGCGTCAAGTGAGATCGGGAGGCTGCCGAGATGATGATGAGCTGCGCGACTGGGATGCAATGTGTAGAGAGATCACAAAGTGAGGCCGACTGAGGGACGTGGTGGGGAGGTGATGTTGGAAGGAAGTGAATAGGCGAGGCGATCCTCGTAAGATATTGGAGAGAGTCAAGATCTTGACTACGTATACATATATGACTTCAAATCGTGTGAGTACTTTTGCTCAATAACCGCTACAAGATGTAGCGTTCAGATCGTGCACCATCCCAACGATCCGCAGATTCAGCGTGGACGACACTGTCCGAACCGGCCTGAGACTGAGACTGTAGCATGGGAGATGACTCTCATATTCGCTGATGCTGTTACCATCACGCCACCTATATCTCACCCTTCTTCCGACTACCGTCTTTAGATCCAGCGCAGCCATCGGATGCAATGCTCAGCATTCTGGATCAACCGCGCTAGCAGGAGTCTATAAGACTCTAGAAGTACGGACGAGAAGGACTTCGACGCTCACCAGACTACAGTCCGTATCCATTCGTAGGCGACTGGTCATTTGTCTGTTCACAAACAGATCAGCCTGTTCAGGATCTCACACGTGACTAGACCCACGATCTCTGATACCGAGATCCAGTATGTTGGCGCTACAGAGCACCATCTCTTCAATCCTGAGGCTTAGATGCACTTACAAATCATCGCCAGCTTCTACTGCCAGCTTTGCCGCGTCTACTTGGAGCAGTCGAGACTTAACAAATCTAGCGGTAGTTTCAAGTCGAAAGATGAAAGCCAGGCAGATGGAGACTCTGGATCTGCATATCCATGACTTAAGCAATGAAGAGCAGCATATTGTATCAATGGATGATGCAATGACACATCTTGATTTACACAAATGCACCGCAGCTTGGACACAAGATTGCACGGAACAAACTTCCAGGAGCGGAAGTCAGCCTTGAACCTGCACGAACTTGAGTAGTCCACCACTGACAAGTACCTGATCGAGACAAATTGTCGCTCTACTGGAAGATCGACCTGCATGGCTAGGTAGGCTGCGGGTCGCTTGCAGGACAAATATAATCAATGTACCATCAAAATCAACCTCTATACAATTTGTGTCGATTAGGCACGTCAGTGGACCGATTCGGTAAGCATTGAGATTCAAGCGGAGTGTGTACACGTCAGACACTGAGATATATGGTTTGTTTCAAGAGTCTGTGGCAGGATTCTCCGTTCAAGGAATCTTCCTGGTAAGTCGTATTAAAAATAGTCACCCCTTCATCGTCGTCTAAATACACTTCCTTTGAGGACGTGAGCCTCCGTCTATGGAGCAACAAAATCCCGTGTAGTATCAAACTCTCTAGTCCTTCCTGATCGGTCTTCCGTCTCTAATATCACCGTACTTCGGGTTCTCGTAGTCGCCAAAGCACGCGTAATCATAGTCAGCCAACTCGATCTGTTCCTTCTGCACCTTCAAGAAGGTCTCCATCTCGCACCACCCGTCATCCCTATCACCACAAGCCTTCAGACTACGGCCCAAGGGGATTGTGCGCTGGTTCAGGATGAAGTGTACATAGCTGGTAGGCTTGCCGTCCAGGTAGATGTCCTTGGAGGAGCGGTCAGGGTTGACAGGCGCTGGGGCGTTGATGACTTCGATGTCGAGACGGCCGGCAAAAGGCTCGATGTGGCTGAGTATGAACTCGCGATCCTTCTTGATGGCGTCGGTGGGGAGGTACTCGGCGAACTGGGTCAGACCGAATGCAACGAGGATACTGATGATGTTTGCGTCGTGGCTGAAGTCGAGGTTCAGATTTTGGTCGATGGGAAATGTGGACGTGTTGTTGTCCAAGGTGATGTTGATCTGAGCACTCTGGTCGACAATGACGTGGTGCTGCATACGTGCAAGGACTTCTTGCACGTAACCCACACCAATTGCGCGACCGACTGGAGACCCGAAGGCAGTACCTGCTGTGAAGGCAATGTCAAGAGCGTACTCGTAGCCCTCCCACTCTTCGTACGTGAAAAGACCGCACCAATGGGAAAAGCCGAGACCGACGGTCTCGTATGAGCAAAGCGCTTGTGCGTTGTATGTGTCCTCGATAGTCCAGTCAAGATCACCGGTAATGTTGTCAGTGAACCGCTTGTGGGCATCGACAAGGTATACGTTGACCCAATCCATAAGCGCGCCTCGAGCCATGATCCAGCTCGTGTGGTTGCACTGCTTGTATCCTGCAAGAGTGTTGTTGTAGCCTGGGTACTCAATCGCAAGCTCCAGCGTGGCGTTCTGTGTCCAGCCCAGCCCAAAGAAGCCTGCCATGAAATACTCGGCAGACTCGAACATCCTGCGTTGAGTAGTGCTCCTGACGACAATCTTGCTTCCATTGTTAGGATAGAGATGACCGTACTGGTAGTAGTGCAGAGTGCCAGAGTTGAAGAGCTCCTGCTTGCCCATCGGGACGAGAATCTCGCCGCCAAGTTGCCATCTCCAATAGTTGAGGAAGTCCAGCTCACCGTGTCCAGTGAACTTTCCAGCTGCGGCTGTGATCTTCTTTCCGAGCATCATCTCAGCAGCCTCACCGCTAAACTCGGGGTAGCGACTGCCATGGCGATGCACCATGTTCAACCAGCTCACATTGGCGCCAGGTGGGATGGCATACTCATCGACGCCGAATCCACGAGGGTTCGGGAAGTAAGGACTCAGAATACCCAGGCTCTGGAAGATATTTCGGCCCTCTGCGTTGGCAATGGGCACTTGAGTCTCCAATGGCGCATTCGGAATGTACGAGACACCAACGAATGGAGCAATGTTAGTCTGAGCGAGGTATGGAGCGTCACCAGTTTGCGTAGGACCTGGTAACGGGTGAGAAGTGTCTCAGCAGACTAGTTTGAGGGGCTCACCAGCAAAGTGACCATCATCTGTGACGAAGTAGTCGGGAATACCAGATGACTTGGTGGTGGGTGTGGCTGATGGTGGCTTAGCTATCATCTACATGTTGACAACCACGACTCACGATTCAATGCAGCATGTCCACCAAGTAAAGGTTTCTGTGCATCGGAAGGGCCCCTTGGTAAACAATTAGCATAATGTAGAATGAATCGTCGCGACCCCGATTTGATAAAATGTCGCACCTGAAGTTAAGGAACTGCAAGGACAGCTCCAGTAGTCCGTGCATGGCTGTGTCTTTGCCCAGATCTACGCAAATACGGAAGCGACAGTACTGAGAGGCCTACACAACCCTCTCTATGTAGATGGCAAATTCACGTGCACAGCGGAATGCAATGCAGCTCTGTGACGCTGCGTGGATTTTCGAAGCGTCCAAGGTTTGGTAGCCGCAGGCGCTTTGGCCAGTGACGACATCACAAAAGCCTGACAGGCTTGATCCGTCTGGGCAGAGCAACATCGTCGATCAGAGGTGGGGAGATCGCTGAAGCTATATTGCACTTCCAGACAGATGAGTGATATGATTACATGAGCCGACGCGGAGAAGAATACTAATACTCCATTCCATGTTTCATCTGTGTGGTGTTTCATTCATTATAATCCATCATGGCCGACAGCGCCGCTCGACTAGCTCCAAGCTTCCAACAATTGAAGTTGAGATATCAAGGTGCATGATGTCGAAGACAATAACGCCTCAAGTGAGGACTGCTTCCATTTACTTGTCTGCCTCTACATCGTGTCCTCCAGCGTATCCAACAAGCTGCAGTCCTGCAGCGCGTTTCGATTCTGTCAACATACACACAGTATAGTAGTACAACATCGAGCATATGGTGAAGCACAGCATATGGTCGCCGGGGACAGCTATAGCATAAGGTGTTGCTGGGGGAATATCAGCAAGGCCATGAGATCATCGGTGCGTGCATGCTATGGTCACGGAATAAATCACGATTGTTCATTCATGTGTAGTTCATTGGAAGATCGGTGCTGTAAGTTGAAGTGGTAGATCATTCTTTATAAACGAATTTTCGAACTCCCTCCCCATGCTGCAGACAGAGTCCTAACCCTCCGCTTCGATCTCGTAAGCATTGGATTTATGCTTGGGCTCGAATTTGAAGTTCGGGTGAGCAGGACCCAGGAACATCTCGCTGAGCTTGATCCAGTCTTTGTAGTTCTCGCTAGCCATCAATGTCTCCAAATCGTTCCTACCCCTGAACCTCGGTGGACGATCCTGGATGTTGGGAGGCAAATGTTCCAACAATCCGTGCGGAACGTATCGGTGAGCGAAGCTCAGCCATTCAAGCAAGAAGCGACGAGTAGTTCCGATACCCAGCTCATCAGATCCCCATGTCTGCAGACCATACTTGGCGAACTTCTCGATGTAGCTCAGACGTTCGGTCGCCGACTTATCGAGGTACTGGCCCTTCTCAATTTCTTCAAAGATCCAAGGCTTGATCAATGCACCGCGTCCAATCAAGACGGAGTCGACACCTGAGTTGTTGATGTTGTTGTAGTAGTCTTCGTGAGAGTAGCAGTCGCCGTTACCGACAAAGTACACGTGGCCGCCGTTGGCAAGATCGCGAGGGTCAGCCTCTGCGACTGTGTCTGTCTTTGCATCTTTCTCGCTTTTGAGCCGCTTGATCAGCGACGCACATTCGGCAATGTAGGACCAGTCTGCGCTCCTTGAGTAACGCTGTTGCTTGCTTCTGCCATGCAGCGTGATGGCCGCAATACCGGAGGTACCTTTGCCGGACTGTACGGCCTCATAGCCACCGAGAACGAGACGCTTGATCAACTTTGTCGCAGTGGGGTTGTTGTCCTTTGTGCCCATACGTATCTTGACAGTAATAGGAGTTTCTTTCGACACGTATGCCATACCGCGCAAGATGCTCTCGAGCTTCGAGTCTTGGTCTAGCAATGCAGACCCAGCGCCCTTCTCGCATACAAGATTGATAGGGCATCCGCAGTTCAAGTCGATGGCTCGAAGCTTAGGGCAATGGTCAGTCAAGACCTCCACCGTCTTTGCTGCCAGCCATGGCTTGTTTGCTGCAATCTGGGCACCGAACTTCATATCCGTTGCGTTGTCGTAGCCTTGTACCACGGTGTTCTTCTGCAGGAATTTCGGTGGGCTGATCTCCGACTCATGTGCCTTCATGAGAGCCCATTCGCCGCGTTCGCCCTGAATCAGAGGCATGCCCATGGCCATCTCGCTCCATGTCACCTGGCAGCCAAGGTCCACACAGAGCCTGCGGTACGGCATGTTTCCTTGAGTTGTGAGGGGTGCCAAACTCGGGGTTTCCGGTCCATAGTACAACCTTCGCTTTTCGGATGGCCTGAAGGGTGCTTCCACATATTCCGCTCTACGGGCCTCCTTCTCTTCCTTAAGTGCTTCATTATCGCCGGCCGCAGAATCAAACATGGCGCGTTCGTTGTCCTTGTTGGAGTCGATCCACTTCATGTACTGATCAGAGCGTGGGGTCTGAATCTTCCGCTTCGCAAGACCAATCTTGACATCCTTAGACACAACGTTTGCAACGTCGACCTCGTCTTCGAGGGTGACCATGGTCGATGTGCGCTCTGAATCTTCAATCAGGACCAGCTCTTTCTTGCCATCTTCAGTGTCACGCTCTGTAGAATGGCTGCCCACAAAGCGACATTTCCATCCAAGATGGCAATATCCTTTGACTTCGTGGATTGGGCACTTGCCGTTAAAGGTAGTGAGATCCTCGCGGCGGCCTTCCTTTAGGTATTTGCGGAGATCGTGTTCGAATCTGCACTTGTCGCCAAAGCCACATTCCTTTGGCGAGAACTCATTACTGAGCATTCGAGTCGAGCAAAGCGGAAGGGTGTCGCGAGAGCTTCCAAACGTTCGACTGGTGTTCTGACCACCTTTTTGCTTCTTGTTCTTCTTATCTTTCTTACCCTTTCCTCCACCATCGCGCGCATCACGTGAATCGCCCTTGTGGTAGCGATCGTCTGCGGCTTCAGCTGCATCATCATCAACGACTGCATCCTTGGTCTCAACTTTGGCATCAGTGCGGTGAATCAAATATCTGTGTTGGATTAGCGACGAATACTACTATTTTCCAAACGGAACGACTAACTCTGCCTTGATAGGTGCGACACCCTTCTGGCGCTTTGCAGGACCCTCAGCAACTTCAGTGCTGGGGCTGCCGCTTCTTGCTCGTTTCTTCACTTCGCTGTCGCCACTGTGTGCGCCATTGGAATCCAATGGGATGGTCGCGCCAGGCAACGGCTGACCAGACACACTTTCGACCTTTTCACCGTCCATTGCAACCAGATATAGTATTGGTCAAGGTGCACGCTGACCTCGCAAACGATGTAGCGATCGTACCCCGAAAATATTTGACCAGATGAAAGCGCCTTTGCGCTAGCGCCGATTCCAGACCTGAGCCACTGAGCCACTGTGGCTGCCCGGGGCCGCGCCGCCTAGATCCGGCCTTCCTGTGATGTCAGCGTTCACGAGCTAGGCACACACAGGATACAATCCGTCACTTTCCCTTCTTCTTTCCCTCAGCCCACATCCACCCCAGCTATAAACAAGCCTTGATCTTCCTCAGGGAACTTCCATATCCCTCTCCTCTACCTTTCTTCACTGCAGCAACGTTGCACCTCACCCCACCAACAATACAAACAACCTCCACACCCGACGTCAACAGAGCTACGTTGCAAATATGACTCTCTACTACAGTCTTGTAAGTCCGCGCATACCACTACCACACTCGACAAGCAGCACGAGCTCTTGACGCACGCTTCAATGGCGTGTCCTGATGGCATGGCGCTTGCGTGTCCCTTCAGCTACCCCTCGTCCGCTCGACAATGTGGTACACGTGCTTACTTCTGTGTTCTCAGGTCTTCCTTCTTTTGGTGACGGAGATGCTCATCTTCTGCGCTCTCATCGTCCCGCTGCCGTTCACCTGGCGCCGCAAGCTCTTCACATTCATCTCGGAGAGCCCAATTGTTGCCAAGTTACAATATGGCATGAAGGTACGCGACCTCGTCACGCGCCTTATGAGACGCATCTAACGAAATCGTAGATAACATTTATCTTCATTCTTATCCTCTTCGTAGACAGCGTCAACCGCGTCTACCGAGTCCAGGTTGAGCTGTCGAGCTTCGGCAACACCCCTCAGGGAGGGTAAGTCATCAATGATTCGGTTACACGACATTGGCTAATGTAATATTCAGACAAGCCAGCCTTGGTGGCATCGAGCGCATGGAGGTCCAGGCCCGCAAGTTCTACTCCCAGCGCAACATGTACCTTTGCGGCTTCACCCTGTTCCTCTCCCTCATCCTCAACCGCACCTACGTTATGATTCTCGACGTTCTCCGCCTCGAGGAGGAGCTCAAGACCTACAAGGGTGAGGATAGCGGCAAGTCTGGCCTCAAGAACGCCGGTGGCGCTGGTGAGGTCGGCAAGCTCAAGAACGAGCTCGCCGCCAAGGACCGTGACATGGAGAACCTGAAGAAGCAGGTCGAGCAGATGCAGAAGGAGTACAACCGCATGGGCGACCAGGTTTCCAGCAAGCAGTAAACAGCATACGGAATTCTGAGAAGCTATCTCAAGGCGACGTGGCGGGCACTGCGCAGCTTCAGAGTTCGACGTTATTGCTCTCAGCACATCTCGTATTCTTCATTGCATTGAGCCAGCATTTTGGGCGCCCTGAATGTTTGGAGCATCAGCATGGCGTGCTGGCTCATGCACTACATCTTGACTTATTTCCATTGTCGCGCAATAATCCGACACGTTACAAGCATTAAAGAGCGTTAAAGGCAGAAATTTATTTGTTACAATATATCTTGAGAAGCGTGTTTATTGGGTGAAGTGCTTATCCTTGAATACAATCGTTGCTGTCACATGTGTGGCTTTGTTCGTATAGGTACCGAGGATTGAACCCTAGCCTGTAAGCTCTCCACGAATACAGTAACACCATTGTGTATACCTACAAGTATTGAGTCGGAAATCCAGGTCTAACGAATTTACATTGCGTTCTTCAAGAATGTCGACCAACGATGCTGCCGCCCCGCGGTTCTTGAACTACCCCACACCGAAAGCTCGTGAAGCTCCATACACATCACCGCCTCCAGCTAAGAACCCTGTCATCAAGGGTACACCACTAAACTACCTTGGTAGCCTGTACGTCTTGCGCTGGTACATGTGTAACGCCTGCTGACCCCAAATAGTGTCGCCACGGTCCCTGGATTGCCATACTTGCTATGGAGCAACGCAGGCTTCAGCTCTCTGCGCAGCTGCAAGGAGCTCGATGGCATAGACCCTCGATACGATCCGACCGTTATCCCAGTGTCAGCGACAAATGATACAGCACCTATCGTGCCAGATAATGTCAACGAGCTGAGGTTGACACCTACGACCACGTCGAACCGCTTCTACACCATCGCCGACTTCCACAATGCCTACAGGAGCGGCACGCATACGCCCTCCGATGTTGTAGAGACTCTGCTGCCTCTCATCCGAAGGGATATGCAGCAGCGCTCACGCCACTCGACTGCGTTCATGCCCAGCCAGATCGAGCTCGTACAGCAGGCGGCAGAAGCGTCTACCAGGAGATGGAAGGCTGGGAAGCCGCTGGGCATATTGGATGGCGTGCCCTTTGCTGTCAAGGACGATCTGGAGGTCAAAGGCTACAAGAGATATATTGGCACCAGCCATGACTACACCAATGGAAAGGAGCACCAAGTAGAGACGAGTTGGTGCGTGAAGAAGGTCGAAGAGCAAGGAGCTGTTCTTGTTGGCAAGCTGAACATGCACGAGCTGGGTATGGACACTACGAACAACAATCCCATCTGGGGAACACCTCTCAATCCATATCACGAGCAGTACTATACTGGAGGCTCGTCTGGAGGCGCGGCATCTGCTGTCGCAGCTGGTCTTGTTCCCTTTGCCATCGGCTCGGATGGTGGAGGCTCAGTTCGCATCCCATCCAACTACTGTGGTCTTTACGGTCTCAAGACATCCCACAACCGAGTCTCGACAGCGCCAATGGCAAACGCCGGCAAGTCTGTCACCGTACGCGGCCCCTTAGCCAGCAGCATGTCCGACCTCGAAGTTTCATACCGGGTCCTCGCTCAACCCGACCCCTCAAACCACCCATCATCCGAGTTCAGTCCACCACGCCCCTTCACCGGCCCCCGCAACAAGGTCCTCGGAATCTACAAACCCTGGTTCGACCGCGCCGACCCCCCCGTCCAAGAAGCCTGCCACTCGGCCCTGCAATACCTCCAGTCCACCCTAGGCTACGAGGTAATCGACATCAGCATCCCACTCCTCCATCAAGGCCAACTCGCCCACGCAATGACCATCCTCGCCGAAGGCGCCGCCGGCCACAAAACCTCCGTCTACGAGCTCACCCCCGCGAACCGCATCCTCATGAGCGTCGCGCGCCAGACCCCCGCCACCGACTTCCTGCTCGCCCAGCGCGTCCGCACAATCCTCATGGAGCACCTCGCGTACCTGTTCAAGAAGCACCCCGGCCTGATCATCGTCACGCCTACCACCCCCAACGCCGGCTGGCCCATCGAAGAAGCGGATCTGGCCCATGGTATGACGAATGCTAACATGCAGCTGAAGAATATGGAGTATGTCTGGCTTGCCAACTTCACCGGTGTGCCGTGCATTCAGTTCCCCGTGGGGTATGTGGATGGTGTGCAAGGGAAGGGGAGGGGGAAGGTGCCGATTGGGCTGAGTGGGCAGGGAGAGTGGGGGAGCGAGGACGCGCTGATTGAGTTTGGGTTTGATGGCGAGAAGTGGCTGCATGAGGGGTATGCGGGGGGAAAGCCGAGGCCTGAGGGGTGGGTGGATGTGTTGAAGGGTGTGTAGGTGTGTAGAGTGTGAGGGGTTCGATTGGACGGGATGTTTGTCTGATTTGTTGGGGTGTTGTGAGGACGACATGGCGCTTAGTTGTCTTTTGTGGAGTGGTGTTGATATGTCTTAACATTGGAATGTGATGCTTGAAACAGTTGGACAGCTACTTCACATTCCAATGTTATGACAGTGCTGGTTTCTTCTGGTCGATTGCAACGATTGACCACTAAACCTTCATTCTAGCCGCAACTCAACCAGTTTGTACACACACTGAGAAGAAAGTAGTGTCAGCTATACATGAGCAGTTGAACTAAGCCTAAAGAACACAACCTACAACGTCCATAGTTGTAGGTAAGTGTGTTAGTGTTCGACTCCTGCGCAATTGTAGGCAACAATGGGCATGTAAGTGTGTCCATGTTCAGAGGCCCTAATCGGGCGGAAGAAACCAGCTTGTTCGTATTAGCATGCAGATAATCATACGCAGCTCCAAAAGCATCAATGTCGTTCTCAATGAGTTCATCCATGACATCCGAATGCCTCAGGACAATACACTAGAGCGAACGACAAACGTAGCCATCCATAGCCTCTCGAATTCGGCAAAGGACTAGTATCAGCAACTCCACATGCCTCACGCGATTATAGACTTGAATGAGTGGTCCGATGTGTGGTTTGACGTGGTGTTCATTCAATAGCTGTACGAGGCCGCACGGTCAGCTCGACGCGTTCTACATAGTATATCTAACAAGAGGAACAGAGACAAAAAGATCGCACTGAGTGCTTACTTCGACTCGCCCTGGCCAGAGGCCTTGCCCTCGTTGATGACGTCGTCGCTGTTATGCTTGTCAGTAATCGTGCTTGCGGTGGTGTGTTCGGAGCGGGGCGGCTACTGACATGTGCTTGTCGAGGTCCTCGATGTGCTGCCTCTGCTGCTTGAGCTTCTCCTTGATAGCGAGGAGCCTGGGTATGTGTTAGCTGGAGTCTTTGGCGGCCGATTGCTTGCTTCCTCCAGTGTGTTTGGGGGTTGGAGCGGCTGCGTTGGCGATGCGGATTGGTTCGTACTTGGCCTTCTCTTCCTGGCGGATGTAGAGCTCCTCGGCGGCCGCCTCGCGCTTGGTGAAGGCATCACTGTGGTATTGTTAGCTCCATGGTGTCCTTTCAGATCCAATTGATGGTTGGTGGTGGAAATACTGACCCGCCAGCAGAGCCGGTAGGCCTGGAAGCACCGGAGCCGGTAGAACCCTCAGCCATGCGAAGAGCAGAGGCAGAGAAGTAGCGGGGGGCGGCGACGGCGCGCGCGCTCTTGATGATGGATGTGCGAAGCATTTTGAAGTGTGATTGGGGTATCGATTGAAGAATGTGATATTGTTCAGCTTCGAAGTACGAGGTCAGGTCATCGTCTGCCTGGGGACGGGAGCACGGGCCATCTTATGACATAATGCGTCGAGCGAGCTACTGCCAAGGCGTGCCTCTCCCAGCACCCGCCAGATCAAGACGAGTGGATGCGTGATGTGAGTTATGGCATGTGAGGTATTCTTTCACGTGTTCCCACCGGGTTCGTTGAAGCAAAGGCCCTCGGAACTTGGTCGTGCACGTATGACAGCCATCGGTATTTGATGTTAAGGCCTCTGAAAGTTCCCGGCAAGGCAGAATTGTGTTGACAATGCTGGAATGGCACATGTGATTTGCTGATCGTCTAATTGCGCTGGAGGGAAGCTACACTGCAGCATATTTCGCCCATGTATGTGGAGGGTGCCGCGACTCTCCTATCGAGCTCTCCTACTAGTGAGCGGCTCGTTTCTGCTGCACAGTCTTCTGTTCGACTGAGACCATAGCAAAGACAGACTCTAAAGCAGCCATGGTTCACAACAGATGTTGCACATGGTTGAGGTGTACTGAGTAGCGGTCATGGTGCAAGAAATGCGGGGCATCGGTACATAGGTACGAAGACACAACAGCACAGCGGACAACCATCATACGAGAAACTGCACACAGCATACATGTAGATAGGAGTAGAGAGCAGAATGAGGCTTCCCAATAAGACAAAGCTTTGCACTTGTCGAGCATGATGGTCGAGGCAGGGCTGGAAGGAGGTGAAACATCCAACGCAGGCATGATCGACGGGGTTTAGTGCGCCGCTTGGGCGTTCTCCCAATCCCCCTCGTTATCATAAACACTCACCTGAAGCCTTAACAACCACTCAACACCACCGTCTCATACAACGTCCAACCGCTGACCACCCTCTCGCCACACGCACACCACTTCCACCTCACCGTTCTTCGTAAGTACCTGCCCGCACCCCACCGCCACCTCTGGCCGCCCTGCACCCGTGTGTACAAGCAACGCCCTCGACGATCCCAACAACACCCAGCCAGCCCGCGCCATCAGATCAGTGCACACGCCGAGTATCATGGCTTCGAGAATCGCAGTCGCATTCGCGACCAGCATCGCAATGTGTTCGGAATTCGTGGAGGCGGCGGACGACACCGCACAAGCCACCCCTCCTTTCGCCGTCCACCGCCATGCTGAGCCAACGGCAACGCACGCAATTGACGCTGCGACATGCCGCGCACCGGCATGCATTTCGAACGGTTGCAGTGCGTCGATCGAGAGCCGAGCAGACGCATTTCGATGTTCGGCTTAAACGACTTGCACCGCTGCGCACACTGAGGGGCTATCCGCCTGGCTGGGCGCCTGCGACCGCCTTTTGCTACGAACCTTGCGCGCTGCGCACCTGAGCAATTTTTGCTAACCACTGAAATCTGCAGATCTACACTTTCACAATGGGTTACGAGGATTCCGTCTACCTGGCCAAGCTGGCCGAGCAGGCCGAGCGCTATGAGGGTAAGCTCCTTGCGACAGCGTCGTCCAAAGAACGCAGCTGATTTCGCGTCCAGAGATGGTCGAGAACATGAAGGCCGTTGCCAGCGCCGACCAGGAGCTCTCCGTCGAGGAGCGCAACCTTCTCTCTGTCGCTTACAAGAACGTCATCGGTGCCCGCCGTGCCTCGTGGAGAATCGTCACCTCGATCGAGCAGAAGGAGGAGTCCAAGGGCAACGAGACCCAGGTTGCTCTTATCAAGGAGTACCGCCAGAAGATCGAGGCCGAGCTTGCCAAGATCTGCGAGGACATCCTCGAGTGCCTCGACAGCCATCTCATCCCCTCTGCTGAGAGCGGCGAGTCCAAGGTCTTCTACCACAAGATGTACGAACTCCATGCGACTGCTAACGAACTGTGCTAACCACATTGCTTTACAGGAAGGGTGACTACCACCGCTACCTCGCTGAGTTCGCCGTTGGCGACAAGCGCAAGACCTCTGCCGACAAGTCGCTCGAGGCCTACAAGGCCGCCACCGAGGTCGCTGCCCAGAACCTTGCTCCCACCCACCCCATCCGCCTTGGTCTTGCCCTGAACTTCTCCGTTTTCTACTACGAGATCCTCAACTCGCCCGACCAGGCCTGCCAGCTCGCTAAGCAGGCTTTCGACGACGCCATTGCTGGTGAGTAGAGATTCTGCACGGTCTGCGTACAACGCTAATACATACACAGAGCTCGACACCCTGTCTGAGGAGAGCTACAAGGACTCCACTCTTATCATGCAGCTCCTGAGGGACAACCTGGTATGTTCTACCCATGTCGTCCATCTGTACCTGTCACTCACCCGTTGCAGACTCTCTGGACCTCCTCCGAGGCTGAGCCCGCCGCCGATGCGCCCGCCGCTGAGCCCGCTTCTGAGGCACCCAAGGCCGAGGCCAGCGCCGAGGCACCTGCTGAGACCAAGGCATAAATCATATCAAATTCAACATGAAGTAAAAAGCACGGAATGTGTGGTGCATTTTGGTATGGGCAACGATATCTGGTTCGTCGCCCCTAATGGCATGAAAGGTGCCCCCAGGCGCTAGGGGCTTTTGCTCTTCGTTAGATTCCCAAATCTTCATCATGTCATCACATCTTACAACACCCATTCGGCTTGCTCCTCGCTACGTCCTGTACGGCCCTGAGTACATTGTCGGGGGTTCCCTTCCCTCGGCTGTCATGTCTGATGAGTTTATGGCTTGAGTTTCTCTCCGCGCAGGTAGATGTGTCGTCCTGCACGGAAGCTAGATGTCCAGATTTCTTACGATCCCTCAGTTCTTACCCCAAAAAAGACTTTCAACTACACGTAATGTTTGCAAGGTCCGAACTTTGCTTTTCTCGTGCGTGCGGCTTGCTTAGTGTTCTTTGTGATTGTGTGCTCACATACCTGCACTCAGCAATCTGCCGGCTCGTGTCTTTCTTTCTTACCGGGGGACTTTGTATGCTCACTCAAACAGTCTGATCACCTTGACATCGCAGGACCTGAATTGACCGGTCTCGTAGGCTCTTCGGGTCATGTTCTAGAAAGTTGACTGCTTGAGCCGATGTAAGAATGCATTTTGATGTCGCTCAGCCGGGCCGGATATTAGCTCTTACGCCTTCTCTGCTCATCAGAGCAAAGATCCAAAGCACGCCCCCAAAGCGTCACCATCAAGAGCACCGTGAAGAAACACATGGCTGGCATGCAAGCAGATGCCACTCACACAAATCCGAGCCACACACCCACGAAACTGGAGCAACAACCAACCACACTCCCGAATCCTTCCATACCCTACCCGTGCAGCTAGCCTCGGAAACATGACATGATGCCCTTGAGCCGCAAAAGAACGGACGCGTTTCGTTGGTCTACCTATCTATTCGTGTATTGCTCGCGAGAGTCGATTTTTCCTCTTCCTCTTCCTGTTCCTCTCCTGACCTTGCTATGCACCATCATCTCCAGCATCTGCAGGGTGTTGTGTTGTGTGGGATTGTGATGAGAAGGCGGGCTGGACTGGGCTGGGCTGGGGGTTACCTGCTCTGCTCTGCTCTGCTCTGCTCTGCTACCTACCTACCTACCTACTTACCTACCCACCCAAGCATACACAACGCAGTGCATGCGTGTTTCAACTCGCACAAAGAAACAACAGAAGAGTGTTCTAGAAGGAAACACCCCTCACGGGATTGTTCTGTGGATTAACAGATGGGCTTGGTTCGGTAGGTGCCATGATTCTCGACTAACTGATGGAGAAAGATATATCTTCAGTTGAACACGCCGAAGACCTCTCCTTCTCTATTTCGCTAGCTCCCACTTGCTTTCCTATCCGAGCGGGAGGATCTGAGGTGTCAACTCGCTGTGTCATACCTTGCATTCTCTAACACGTAAGGTGGTGCGTGTCGACGATGGAGAGCGCGGTGCGGTGCGGTGCGGTGCGGTGCGGTGCGGTGCGGGCTTGTTGGGTGCTTGGGCGCTTGGGTGGGTGGTTGGTTGTTTGGCAGGAAAGGGCGTGGACGACGTGCTGTCACGAACCGTGCTGGGGAGATGATGAGCGAGCGGAATAAGAAACGATACTATAGATGCTTCTGCTGGGGCTTGAGCTGTTCGGGTGCGAGACAGTGGTGCGTTGCACATAATGGGAATGTGAGCAGGAGACTTGGAGTTCTTGGAGTGGTTGTCTTAGGGGTGGGGGTTGACTTGGTTGGTGTGATTAGGAGACAGTTGGTTACAAGGAGCAGGATTGTCAGTCATGGCTCGAAAAGCGGTTGGGTAACCCAGCTGTTTACTCAGTGTGGGTGTTGAGGCGAGTTGTATGCTGGGCTTCTGGCGCTGGGAGAGGGGAGGTTTGGGGTACGTGTGAGCTTTTGAATGAGACTGTCCGTGGACGCACAAGCGTGGTTTCTTTGTCAGGGCCGCTTCTGTGATGCGGTCGTTGTGGTGTTCGTAGGAGGGACGCTGGGTTTGGGTGGACTGGGCGTTGCATTTGGTCCTTGTATTAAGTTGCTGGATGGATGGCTGAGTAGAGCTTGATGTTGGTTTCTGGGTAGAGTCTGGGCTGGTCTGCAAGGTCACGGAGAAGAAGTCAGTACCACAACAAAACGTGGAGTGGTTCGAGCACAACGACTGTTGAGCGTTTCTAGCACGACGACGATGAGTGGTTCCAACACAAAGACTGGCGAAACAGCAGATAAGAAACCAGCGGCAGGTGAAATCCAAATCTCGCGCTGAGCGCAGTTGATTGATCCTAATAGCACATGTTATTCCACACAAGCATCGCCTCTACCCTACTACGCTCCCTCCTTCATCACACGCTCTACGCCTTCCAAAGCCTCCTCACAGCCTCGGTAACACCAACATCGTTGGTCTCGAACGAGTACAGCGAAACGCCCAGGAGCACGGTGGCGGCGCGCAGAGCCCAGTTGGCGGCGGCGCGGACCTTGGGCACGCGGGCCTTGGGGAAGTAGTCGATGATGCAGGCCTCGAAGCCGATGTGCGAGTGGATGACGAGCAGGGCGCAAAGGATCGAGTCGGTGACGGGGTTCAGCGAGCCCGCGGCGAAAGGCGCGATTGTGAGGGGCACAAGGCCGGCGGAGACGATCCTGGGCGTGTGTTAGTTCTGGAGAGCATGTTTGATGTTCCTGCTCGTCGTCGGTCTACAGGCTATATATATAGCCGGATACGTTTTCCGACATGACTTTTCGAGCTCTCGCTCGCTGTTGCGCCTGTTTCCCAGCTCTTTCACACGAATGAATGGATTCACCCACCTCTCAAAGCTCCAGTGGTACGATCCGTGGGTGTAGTCCGGGTTGGGGACAGCGACGGGCTCCTAATTCCTGCGTCAGACAAAGCGCTCAACTCGGCTACCCGGGCGTATTTACGTTGGCAGTGCCGATGATCTTCTGAGGGAGAGGAGGCAGGATCTGGTTCCTCTGTGTTGCGTGGAAAGCGGCGACCCGTGTGGAGTTCTGGAAGGCGGGTTTGAACTGGGCAAGAGCGGTGGTGGGGCGCGCAAAGGCGGACATGGCGCGCTGCGAGGCGGCAGGCGCCTGGCGGAGGACGGAGGGACGCATGAGGGATGCCATTGCGGTCGTGTGGTCGGTGTCGTGCTGGGAGAACGAGCGAGCGCACACCCGGGAGATGTTCGTCAATGATGTCTCAATGGCCCGAGGATAGCAGTGGAGCGCCGGCGGGCCAATCAGGGCAGTCGCATTTAATCGCACTTACCTCTGCAGCGGCCGCGCCTGTGCTTGGGCCGGGTCACGTGGATCGCTGAACTTCATTCTCCAAGGCTTGACGATTTGCTGGTTCATCATCCAACCAACCCCCACCGCCCGCCATCCCCTCCCACAGCGAGCCGACGCAATGGCTTCCAGGCAGCTCGCACTGAACTTCCAGCGGAGCTTGCGCTCCCGCGCCGCCATCAACAGCGTCAAGTCGTCCAAGGCCTCGCCCTTGACAAGAGGACTTGCGACGCCCGTCACGTACGGCTCCAAGACGGAGAGCACCACCCTCAGCAACGGCTTCACGGTATGCGCGGCCCTCGCGGACACTCCAGGACTGCAATTGACCCTCCCGCGCAGATCGCTACCGAGCACTCCCCATGGGCCCAGACGTCGACCGTCGGTGTGTGGATCGACGCCGGCTCCCGTGCTGAGACAGACAAGACCAACGGCACCGCGCACTTCCTCGAGCACCTTGCCTTCAAGGTATGCACGCCCAACGGCTCTGCTCCGCACCGGATGACGGTGGATGCTAACTGCGCGCACAGGGCACCGAGAAGCGCACCCAGCAGCAGCTGGAGCTCGAGATCGAGAACATGGGCGGCCACCTGAACGCCTACACTTCTGTACGTGCACGCCCGCAATCCCAACACACTTGGGACGGACACTGATGGGTTTTGCAGCGCGAGAACACCGTCTACTACGCCAAGGCCTTCAACAACGACGTCCCCGCCGCCGTCGACATCCTCTCCGACATCCTCCAGAACTCCAAGCTCGAGGCTTCTGCCATCGAGCGCGAGCGCGACGTCATCCTCCGCGAGCAGGAGGAGGTCGACAAGCAGCTCGAGGAGGTCGTCTTCGACCACCTTCACGCCACCGCCTTCCAGGGCCAGCCCCTCGGACGCACCATCCTCGGCCCCAAGGAGAACATCCAGTCCATCCAGCGCTCCGACCTTGAGAACTACATCAAGACCAACTACACTGCCGACCGCATGGTTCTCGTCGGTGCCGGTGGCATCCCCCACCAGCAGCTCGTCGAGCTCGCCGAGAAGCACTTCGCCAACCTCCCCGCTGAGCCCCAGGACTACTCCAACAAGGTCGTCGCCCAGGCCCAGAAGCAGAAGCCCGAGTTCATCGGCTCCGAGGTCCGTCTCCGTGACGACACCATGGGCAGCGCCAACATCGCCATCGCCGTCGAGGGTGTCAGCTGGAGCGACCCCGACTACTTCACTGCCCTTGTCACCCAGGCCATCGTCGGCAACTGGGACCGCTCCATGGGCAACTCCGCATACCTCGGCAGCAAGCTCAGCTCTTTCGTCTCGCAGCACAACCTCGCCAACAGCTTCATGTCCTTCTCCACATCCTACTCGGACACTGGGTAAGTGTCGAAGAAGCCCTCGCACTGGCTGCATATGCTAACGTGATACAGTCTGTGGGGCATCTACCTGACCACCAACAACGTCACTCAGATCGACGACCTCGTCCACTTCACCCTCCGCGAGTGGTCTCGTCTGTCCATGAACGTTTCCTCCGCCGAGGTCGAGCGCGCCAAGTCCCAGCTCAAGGCCTCCCTCCTCCTCGCCCTCGACGGCACAACCGCCGTTGCCGAGGACATTGGTCGCCAGATCATCACCACCGGCCGCAGGTTATCGCCTGAGGAGGTCGAGCGTGTCGTTGGCCGCATCAGCGAGAAGGACGTCATGGCTTTCGCCCAGAAGAAGCTCTGGGACCGCGACATTGCTGTCTCTGCCGTCGGCCAGATCGAGGGTCTCCTCGACTACAACCGTATCCGTGGCGACATGAGCAGGATGCTGTCGTAAGCTGGACATGTGTATAGACGAGTCGAGGGGAGATGGGGGGTTGAGCGTTAGGCGGCGACTGTATTTTGTGTACACCTAGCTGAATCTGATAAAGAAAGATTTCCTATTTCATCTTTATCCGATACCAAAATTTGTGTGTATATACTGGGAATTGAATAGACGACGAGCAAGACTAGGCGGTTCGCTTTCTCCCTGCAGCGCGTGGCTATCTACATCGTGTCATCGGTCATCTACTCGGATGTCTCCTTGGAAACTGCTGCAACAGCAAGAGCTACGTCACACAAGTCCCAGCTGATATTTGGTGAGCGAACGACAAGTCGAGTCAAGACGGCACGTGAACCCGCGTCCCGCTTACCAAGGTGATACAAGCGCGAATCGCCTGCTTTCACCGGAACAAAGCGACTCAGCATCAGCCTTGTGTGAACAACTTCGTCGGGCGCAGATTCTCTCAGCCTCTCAGCTAGCCTCTGCACCCCCAAGGACTTCAGCCTGCGAGAACAAGCGTTGCTTGCTTGATGATGCAATATTCTTAGCTCAGCCGAGCAAGGTTGACCTATTATCGATTGTCGAGAGAAGACATGTCGTGTCGCTTCACTCATCTCAACACTCCAACGACGAAGCGCCGCAAGGCTAGAACCTTCGACTACCGTTCAAAAGAGCGCCCTGCCTGTAATGCTTTGAGTCATTTCCATACTCCTTCGCATCAAGTCGCTCTGTCAAAACCTCGACCAATGAACTTGCGAGCCTTTGCCTTCCGGTGATCGCGACGTCTTGCGGTCCCTGTGGCTCTTTCCCTGTAGCTGCTTCCTTGGTACGACGGCAGCCTAGGCCTGCAAACGCGCAAAGTACCCCTCCCGCGCGCTTAGCTGTCAAGTACGGTTCACTTTCACATCTCCGATCCAAGTCCACCGACCCTGGTTCGTTACCAGACGCAACCCCAACCAACGCACATAACCTCACACTTCTGCCCTTGAGTATCGGCCACACTCCAACGTATATCCTCTAGCTTAGAGCTCTCGATCGACAGCCATGGCGACTGATTGGGTATCGGCGCAGCAACTGCAAGAAAATATAAATCTTATTGAAGACCTGCTTCAGCAAAATGGACCAAACTACGAAGACCGGCACTTTTACGAACAAATGCTCGAGGAGCAGTACGAAGAGCTAGCCAACGCGCGGTATAGCCAGGCCCCGACAAACACACTCCTGCCTGACAGCTACATCGATCTCAGGCCTCCTCAAATTGCACAGCCCGTCTCCCCTGCTTCTTCGTCCGGCGCTTCACGAAAGCGAAGCATAGGTCACAGTGCTGCGTACCCAAACTCAAAACGTCCCAGCATCAATCCCAGCCCTGCCACGCCCAGCACACCCAACTCTATCAACTCAGACGTTGCAAATTACAGCTCATCGTTCGCCGGTCCGAGTCGTCAGCAGCCTCAATTTCAATCTCAACATCAACATCAACAGCAACACTATGCGCGGCAGCCCAACTCAGCTCAGGACCACCAGGGCCGAAGCTACCATCATACCCTGCCCTATGCACCGAGTCGTCCTGCACCGTCTAATGTGATCGATCTGACACAGTCCGGCCCGCCTACACCAGATCCGTTTCCCGAACTCAACACTGCGTTCACTGAATACGCCTCACAGCCTGTAGATGCATTTCAGCAAAACTATATGGCCGAGCACGAGCTTGCGCAGTTTCTGATGGCACCGACACCAGCAGGCGCCGGCTATACTTTCCAACCAACATTGCCCGTCCAGCAACCTGTAGCGCAACCCGCTTATGGAGCGTATGGAGTTCCTGAAGTGCCACTGTACGTTGGTAATGCTGACAAGCCATGGGCGCCCCTCGACAATGATGACGAGTACGGAAAGCCTCTTACCTACGATGAAGCTCAGGCGGTTGAGAACCTTCTTGGTAATGTATCAGCGCACGACTCCGAAAACGCGCCTGAGCGCCGTGAACAGACACCTTTCAAGATGCTGTCACAGCTGAAAGAGTACCAGAAAATTGGGCTCACATGGCTGATGAAGGTATGAAATCCAGCGATTTTGACATGCCGTAGCTGACCCGGTGCGTAGATGGAGTCCGGTACCAACAAGGGAGGCATACTTGCAGACGGTATGGGCTTGGGGAAAACAGTCCAAGCCATCTCCCTCATATGCGCCCGGCCATCCGAGGACCTAGGCCGAAAGACTACACTCATCATCGCCCCAGTGGCTCTTATCCGGCAATGGGAGAAGGAGATCGGGCGTCATATCAAGCCTGAATATCAACTGAGCGTATACATCTACCATGGAAGTGGCAAAAATGTAGATTTTGCGAAGCTTCGTCAGTACGACGTTGTTCTCACGACTTACGGCGTTTTGACACAGGAGTTCAAGCAGAAGGAGACCCGAAAGGAATCCATGAGGCATCTGGAAGAGCAGAGGACAGGCATTCAGCGCAAAGCTAAGGAGAAGCTAGCTCTGCTTGGAAACGAGTGCATGTGGTACGTCTTGCTCGCGTACAAGCGAGATTCCGCCCGCTGATCGCAACAGGTACCGTGTCATCCTTGACGAAGCACAATGCATCAAGAATAGGGCGACTGTTGGTTCCAAGGCTGCTCACGATTTGATGGCTATGCACCGCGTAGTCATGACTGGAACACCTATGATGAACGCGATCGACGAGCTCTATCCGCTTATTCGTTTCCTCGGAATCCCCCCTTAGTAAGTCTTTCCGTGTTAGTCCCTATTTGAACAATGCTAATGGCTTCTAGCAATGACTGGCCTAGGTTCAATAAAGAGTTCAGCAAGCCTCTGCGAAGCGGCCATCCCGATGATAGAAAGCGCGCCATGAGGAGAGTGCAAATCTTGCTGAAGTCAATGATGCTCCGCCGTCAGAAGGACTCCGTCGTCGATGGCGAGATCGTATGCAAGCTTCCACCTAAGCATACCTCCATAGACGCTGTCGAGTTCAGCGATGAGGAGTTGGCGATCTACAAGGCTCTTGAGACAAAGTCTCAGATTCAGCTTAATAAGTACCTTGAGAAGGGTACTCTCTCAGGTCAGTATATCACCTACATTGACAGTCTCTGAGACATGATCTGACATCCTGTATAGCTAACTACGCGAACGTACTTGTCCTGCTCCTCCGTCTTCGTCAGGCGTGCTGTCATCCGCATCTTATCAAAGATCTCAGTCAGCCCGCGACCGAACATATCGCCGAGGACGACCTCCTGAGCCGCGCCGCATCTCTGCGTGGTGATGTTGTGCTTCGGCTCATGTCTACTCAAGACTTCGAATGTCCGATCTGCTTTGATGCTGACCTGAACCCAACAATCATCGTGCCCTGCGGCCACACCGTCTGTGGCGAGTGTGTTCATAAGCTTGTCGACCCGAACCGTGGCATTAGAGATGGTCGCGAGAACGCTGGCGCAGCAAGGTGTCCGCAATGCCGTGGAGAGTTGAAGGCGTCCATGATCACGGACTACAAGCATTTCTGCAGGGTCCACGCTCCTGAGAAGCTCGACCCGGCTGACAGGACCGCTTCAGAGGAGACCAACTTCGACTCCGATGACTCCGAATCTGGAGATGAGGAAGACGACGTCAAAGAGGAAGATGACGTCGACGACAACGGTGATCTTGCTAACTTTGTTGTTGCTGACGACGAGGAAGAACTTGAAGACGAAGCTGTTGAGCCTGAACAGGAGCATGGTGAGGAAGTGTCGCAAGCTGAACCATCTGCCAAGCCTAAGAAGGCGAAGGCGAACAAGAAGAAGCGCAGCAAGGGCAAAGGCAAGGCAAAGGGCAAACCCAAAGTTACGCTTGCACAGCTCAAAAAAGACTCTCTGCGCAGCAAGGCCGCCAAAGAGAAATACCTGCGCCGCCTGCGCAAGACCTGGATCACCTCCGCCAAGATCGAGCAGACGATGGGGCTTGTAGACGACATCACCACCAAAGACCCCACCGAGAAGATTCTCATCTTCAGCCAGTTCACCTCACTCCTCGATCTCCTCGAGGTACCAATGCACGAGCGCCGACTCCGCTACCAGCGCTACGACGGTAGCATGACAATGAGCGATCGCGCCGACGCAGTAGAGAAGTTCATGGACAGCACCGACAACAACGTCATGCTCCTGTCGCTCAAAGCAGGTAACGCCGGTCTCAATCTCGCCAAAGCATCCCAAGTCATCCTCCTCGACCCGTTCTGGAATCCCTACGTCGAAGAGCAAGCTATCGACCGCGCTCACCGCATGCCTCAGCAACGCGAGGTGACGGTCCATCGCGTGCTCGTTCCCGAGACTGTCGAGGACCGCATCTGCCAGATTCAGGACCGCAAGCGCGAGATGATCGATACGGCGCTGGACGAGAAGAGCAGCCAGGGTCTGACGCGTCTGGATGCGCGCGAGCTTAGGTTTATTTTCGGCATGGGCGGTTGATCGTGGCGCTCATCACACTGCCAATCACTCGAAACGATGGCACAGGTTTTTCTTTTGGTTAAGGGAGGCGTTCACATTCACATTTTCGGAACAGCGCTATTTTCGCAGGCATCTTGATACCCCCGATCTCACACATACAGATCACATCACATCACATCACATCGCAAGAGAGAGCGCGCATGTTACCCCATTTTTTTTCTGCGGACCAAAGCAAAGCGAGGCAGGACAGAACAGCAAGTAAGGAGGCGGAGGCGCTCGAGTGTTGCTTTACGACGACGGACGTGCATGATGGGTTCCTTTCGGTTTCGGTTTCGGTGTCGAGATTTCGGTGTCGAGGTTTCGGGCGGGTCAGTTGGGAGTAGGACTTCACAGATGGCTAATGAAATCAAATGCGGCAAGAATTTCATGCCTCACTTACTTGCTCTGATGACATTATACCATGTCAACAATACCTCCCTCTTGCATCTTGCACACGAGCTGGAAGGGACGCAGAGAGCTAGCTAGTCTGGCGCTGGCGCTGGCGCTGGCGCTGGCGCGGGGAGCGTTCGTCGGTGGTGGTGGTGGTGGTAGCGATTGTCAATAACTTCCCTAGACTCACTCACTTACTTACCTACCTACCTACCCATCCTGCGCGCAGCACAGTGAGTACAGTACAGCACAGCACAGCACACTACACTACACTACACCACACCACCCTCTCATCTCTGATACGTTACAACGAAGCCTAGCACAGGCAGGACACGATACGATACGATACGATACGATACGATACGATACGATACGATACGATACGATACGATACGATACAAAGCCAGCCGACCCACGACTACGAACCACGCACGACTACGATGCCTAACTACCACGAGATCGGTTAAATACGCACCTACGCCGTACGTACAGTAAGTAGTAGCGCAGCCCTACAGCCCTGCTCGCTCTCTTTTTTCCAGTCCGTCCGTCTCGACGGAACAAAAAGTAAAGAGAGATGGGTATGCAGGTAGTTTGCCTTCTTTTTCCTTTCTTTCTTTCTTTCTTTCTTTGCTAAATCTAGGATCTAGGATCTAGGATCTAGGATAGGAAGCCTGGGAAATAAGGCGTGCGAAATGTTAGTTCAAAGATAGAGAGAGGGAGAGGGAGAGTGGAGTGGAGTAGGGATGGATGTTGGTGGAAGTATGGCCTGGGCTGGACTGGGCTGGGAGGTGTAGGCTGCGAGATGGGTGGGAGATGGTGTAGTCTAGTGTAGTCTGGAGGTAGTAAGTATGCTTAGGGTTAGGATATTAAGTTTGGCAGGTATGTCTAACCTTGCACACTGTTTCTGCCTCTCCTCTCTACTTCTCTTTAATCTTTCCTAATTGCACTGTCTTTCCTCTCTATATACTTCTTCTTAGCTACTTTATTACCTCTATTATTATTATCTCTATATAGCTATATAGTTAGTAATAAGTTAGACTAGGTAAAACAACTACTATTCTAATTACCTTGCTACTATACTATACTATACTGTACTGCACTATACTACCTACTAGACAGAATGCATAGAAGAATATTATATGCTGCTACTGCTGCTAGATGCCTAGACAGAATAGTAGTGTTTTTAGTTCTATAAGTTTAGTAAAGAATAATAGCTAAACTATATAAGAAGTTTCTATAGGTCTAAGATAGGTTATAGAGTAATATAACATAGATGTAAATATAGACAAAGGGCACTGACTTACTTACTCACGCGCGTGGGCACGTGTGGTATGGACCAGTGGTTTCTTAGTCTTCTGGATGGACTCGCGAAGTCCAAGGCAAGGAGAGAGAGAGAGAGGGGGGGGGGATTAGGATGGGCTGGGATAGGATAGGATAGGATGTACTCGGGAATAGTGGTGGGCAGTGGGCAGTGGGTAGTGTGTGTTGGCATGAATGTATGTAGGGTGTGGATGGGAGTTGGGAGATGGGGAGTTTGAGTGAATGCTGTGACAGTCGGTCTGTCTATTTGTCTGTCTGTCCATCTGTCTACATATACATTGCGAATCCACGGGTGGTGAGCTGCCCTGATCTGCTCGCCTCTCAACCACAACCCACCCACCCACTCCACACTCGCTCAACATTCACTCACTCACTCCTCAAACCCCTCAAATCCGTCCTCCCCCGCGTCACCACCCTCACCACCACCCTCCCTCCCCCTCCTCCGACTCCCCTCCACCGCACCCCTCCTCCTATTCTCGACCCTCCGCTCGAACCCGCTCTTCGTGCTGATCCGCCCCTTACCCGCCTCCTTGCCCACGACCCCACTCCTTCGACTCCCCACGCCTCTCTTCTTCACCTCCCTCCTCTCGCGCTTCGACGGCGTCGGCAGCGCATCCAGCAGCCACTGTCTTACGCTGCCCTGGTCCTCGGGCACACCTCTCAGTTTCTCGCTGGCGCGGATCACGTTCGCGATGACCTTGACGTGGGGCACGTCGTCGGCGGTGTAGAAGGTAACTGCGACGCCGCCCGCGCGACCGGCGCGACCTGTGCGGCCGACGCGGTGCACGTACGCGGCGGCGGAGGTGGGCGCGTCGAAGTTTACCACGCCGTTGAGGCCGCGGAAGTCGACGCCCCGGGATAAAAGGTCTGTGGTGATGAGCACCCAGATGTCGCCCCGGCGGAAGCGCGTCATGATGGTGTCGCGCGCGGTGCTGGACAGGTCGGCGTGCAGAACGGCAATGCGCGACGAGCCGCCGGCTTCCGGGGGGATGTCGTACAGGAGTTCCGAGTGCAGGGCGATGGCGCGCGGGATGGTTTGGGTGAAGACGAGGAAGGGGGGGCGGAGGGAAGGGGGTGAGGAGGAGGAAGTGGAGGTTGAGGGGGCGGCGGTGGGGTGCAGGAGTTGGCGCAGGCCGAGGAGCTTGCCTTGTTCGGTTGCGGCGTAGGTGAGTTGGTGGTGGATGTTGGGGATGGCGGTGTCTTTGAGGCCGACGACGAGGCGGATGAGGGGTGGTCGGGCGGGGAGGGTGGTGGTAGTGGTGGTGCTGCTTGAGGCTTTTGTTGTGAGGGACTCCCATCGAGCGTTGAGCGTGGAGACGGCGAGCGTCTCGATGGATGCGCCCATGGTGGCGGACCAGAGACCCACGCGTAGGAGCGGGTTCGTGCACGCGTTCCAGACGGCGAGGGTCTGCTCGCGGAAGAGCGGGTCGAGGAGGACGTCGGCCTCGTCGAGGACGAAGTGACGGAGGGAAGGCAGCTCTGCGACGGACCCGTCTCTGCGCTTCAGCGCGTTGAGCAGCGCGAGCGGAGTCGCGACGATGATGGCGGCCTTGACGAGCTCTGCGCGTCTGCGAGTGCGCTTGTTCTGCTGGGGGGCTTCTGAGGCGTCGGACTCGGAGGCGCTGTCGTCGTCGGCAGATGCTTCGGCTTCTGCTTCTGCCTCTGCCTCTGCAGGCTTCTCCTCATCAGCCATGCTGTCGCGCTCCACAACCTCCATGCCCTTCCTCATGAGTGTAGCCTTGATCCCCGTGCCCTTGGCCAGCTTCCTCGCCTCGTTGACAATCTGCGCAGCCAGCTCTCTCGTTGGCGCCAGCACAACAGCCCTGGGGCCGTCCTTGCTGTCGGTCGCGGTCGAACCCTCCTTGAGCAGAGCGTTGATGACGGGGATCAAGAAAGCGATCGTCTTGCCACTGCCGGTCGGCGCGACGGTCAGGAGATCGATGTCGCCGCCGTACTCGGCGCCAGACGTCTCCTCACCCGCAGTCGCAACGGCCTCCTTCTTCCCACCCAGCAGCAGCGGCAGCGCGCCGAGCTGAACCTCGGTCGGCAGCTTGTAGCCCTGCTCCTGCAAGTTCTCCGCAAGACGTCGCGAGATGGCGTAGCGCGAGCGCAGCTGGGCGAAGTCGGTGAGCGGGCTGGGGTAGAGCATCCTCTTCGCGTCCTTCTTCTGCTCAGCCTCCTCTTCCTCCTTCTTCCGCTTCTTGCTGCTCTTCTTGTCCTTCTTGTCCTTCTTATCCTTCTTCTTCTTCTCCTTTGCCGCATCGAGCAGTGCCTCCTGCGCAGCAAAGTCCTCGAGCACGGCGATCTTCAGCTTGTGCGCGCGCAGCACCCGCTTGCTCTCGGCGGCGTCGTATGCTTCCTCAGCTTCCGCTCCAGCTACTGCCTCTGCCTCGCCAACGACCTCTTCCCCCAAATCCTCATCCCCACTCCCCTCGTCATGACCGTCCGCCTTCCCAGCCTTCTTCTTGCGCTTCTTCGCTCCCTCACCATCAGTCCGCTTAACCGCGCCGAAAAAGTCGAGCCCAGCAAACAGATTCGCATCCTCGTCCACGATCTCAGTCTTATCCTGCCCCCTCTTCCTCTTCTTATTCTTCACCTCGTGGAACGCAGGTCCGTCGTGCCCAAACAGCTGCGGGTTGGCCGCGGCGCCGCTGGAGGGAAGCGCATTCGATTTCGCAGCGTTGTTGGGTTTCGCAGAGCGCGAGAGGAGCTTGAAGACGTCCATGACCTCGTGCTACCAAGCCAGGTCTTACGTGAGGAACCGTTTCAGTCGTGGGAGTGGTCGTGCAGTTGCAAGCCGGTGTAAAAGTTGGAGCTCCACCCAAAACATTTAAGTGGGGCTGTGTCCGAGGTTTATCCGTGAGGCTGTCTATCTATCTATCCGTGCAGCCATTCCAGGACTGTCGCCGAAATTGAAGCCAAACCATGATAACAGATGTTGAGTATGGAAACAACAGCTGGCTTTCACACCTCGATAATCATCCCCTTGATGTCTCTCTTGTTTGCTCTTGCATGTTATGTGACGTGATGTTTTGTCGCGCCCCGATATCCCCCGAGGCAAAGAGGTACACCTGAAGGTCTACTCTGATATTGGGCGATATGATCCCACGATGTGCTTGCATGTTGCTTGCTAGGACGAACCAAGGCGACAGAACACAGCGACATATCCCAGTCTATCGCTCCATCACTGTGCAGCGGGTGAGTGCGTGCAGTCGTTGACACGTGCTCATGCATGTGCGAGACCAACGAACGATGCCATGATATCAGTGCGGGTCCACAGGCGTGCCCGACGTGAACGGTGGACGTGCGGTCGTAGGATGTCAGGGCAAAGACCAAAGGAAAAAGCGTGTATTGCGCTCGTTGCACGGACGTGTAGTGGAAGGGCAGGTAAGATCAGGTAAAAGAAAGGAAATCTAGAATCAGAGAGCCTATGTGCATGGTACAGTAACTTCTTTTTTCGCGCGTTTGCACCCTCCAATTCCCTCGTGCTCGACTCATCTCAACTCATGTGCTCTCCCTCTCTCGGGTCAGAATCGTACAACCGCTCTCTCTTGCTCTCTCTCCGCAAATGGCTCTTCCCGCTCAGCAGCCGACTACGGATATAACTCGATTACAACCATCGCTCGCAGCCAGCCCAGCACAGCCAGCACAGCCAGCTAGCCAAAACACCCTCTCCCTCACACATCGTTCCTACTTCAGCTCACACGAGCGACAACGGCTTAGTGGGCCTCGCTGTCACCACCGTGCCCCTTCTCCCTGTACCCGACAACCTTGAAGCGGCCGATGATCTCGCCGACGGAGAAGAAGCCAATGACCTCAGCGGCGACGATGCCGGCGCTCCAGTACTGCGCGCTCGATGCGCCGCGGATCTGGGCGAGGAGGGTGTTGGGGTTCAGGCTGTTGGCGAGCGAGGCCGGGTGGCGGAGGGCGTTGAGGGCAGGCTGCAGGTAGCCCTGGATGGTCTGGACGGAGCTGCGGGGGAAGTGTTAGTGGAGGTGGGCGTTAGGTGTGGGGGATGAATTGGGTGGGGTTCAGTTGGGTTGGGGTGGGCTTACGGAGGAGCCATGCTGCGCTGCTTGACAATGAGCTTACCGAGCTCGAGACCGACGCGGCCGTAGTAGGTGGCCTGGGGAACGAGTCCTGGGGTGTTTGTTAGCTGGTGATCATGAGACTGTCTGTTCAATGCCTGTCCGATGCCGCCCGTCCCAGCGCTGCCAGGCCGGTAGCGCTTTCATGGCAGCTCCTACCACCCGAGAAGCTACACAGAGCTCTCCAAGCGCGCCATTGAGCCTCATCAGCGCGGCACAGCGCCCGTCTCGCACTCCACCACGACTCGGCACCCAATGGCACCTGGGAAGGAAAGTAGCTTACCCTGGACAGCACCGACCAGCCTGCCAACGCGGCCCTGGGCCTTGCTCGCAGCGCTGTTGACTGTGCCGGCAGCATTGCTCGCGGCGTTGCTGACAGAGCTGGCCGCAGAGTCGGCAGAGCTCTTGACCTTGGTCAGGCCCTCGGAGGCCTTGGACTGGACCTTTGCGGCCGCGTCGCCAGCCTTCTCCTTTGCGGCACCGGCGGCCTCGGAGGTTGTCGATGCATTGCGCAGCCCGGCGCGGCGGACGGCGAACCGCGACTGGCGGACGAGCGCGCGAGATACAGCGAAAGACATTGTGATGGGGCGTCGGCGTGGGTGGGCGATGGAGGTGGTGTGGACGCCCGGCTATCACTGATGTTGCGTCGCTCGAGCTTTTTTCCTTGGCGCTTCGGATGCAGTAGGAGTACGCCTCAACACCCGCTTATAACATCACTTTGGATAGCCGCAGCGATGGGCGTAATGAGGATGAGATTGCAACAAGGTCTACTTGACAATATCATGAGGTCCTGTCTGCCTCTTCCAGCGAGCTACCAGCCGTCTCTCCACGTCCGTGGCTCCCTCCCAGACCGCGCCTCGCCCAATCTTGGTCCCGTGAGCAGGAAGTTCAACTTGCGAATTTCTGTCCAGCGGCTGAGCGCTCCAAGCTCCAGCACGTTCATTCTGCGTATCTTCCCGCTTGGATTGCCAATCACTACAGCTTTCCAATCGCTGCCCCTGCCCATCTTCTCAAGTCGTCCAAACTCTTCCCATGCTGCCGTGTCGCGTCGAGTACCAAACGTGTGATCAGGAATGACCTGTATCGACCTGAACCGCACAAGAACCAGCGTAAGAGCCATCGTTAAGAACAGCAGAATGCCTGCCGTCACGCCGGTCGAAGTTCGGGCACCGAGTTGCTGTGTCATGATGCCGCCCACCACGGTAGCCGCTGCTCCTCCAATGAAGGCTAACGTTTGGGATGCGAAAATGCCAGCTGTGACGCGAGGAAAAGACGAGTAGTTTGTTCGCCGGCGCCGATCCTGCACAGCCATCGACTGGAGGCGATGGGTGGTATTGACACCAGGCTGCAGGTCGCACGTGTCGAATGTCTCCATGATCAGCCCATGGCACTCCGCTATGGCAAGGATACTGAAGAACCCAAGAGCGCCTGCGAATGCAATCGGCACCATGTACGGGCTTGGCCGCCCTGCTGAAGCGACCGTATAGGCCAGACCCATCAGTGGAAGCACAATGGTGAAAAGCGTACGTCGAACCAGATGCGATGACCAAGTCACCTGCTTTTGGAACGTCATGCTGTCCGTTCGAAACGACTTCTTCCGTTCGCGAGAGAAGATCCTAGCCTTGGTTAAAGGAAGCGCCAGGAACGCTCCGATGGCGATCGACGTGACTCCGGCTCCTACGAACCGCGGCCGCCATCTGTAGTTCCTTGACAGGAGTGCTCCGAGAAGTACGATAACGAGCACTACCTGTGTGTAGATCCACGCCAGATACACCGCCAGCACGAAGAAGCCTGGCTGACACATCATCATGACCATAAGCTTGATGCCTGCCCAGACTTCTTCGAACCAGTACTTTGGTCCTTCTGTTGACATGTGCAGTTTGCACTCACCGCGCGCCACCCGGCGTGTGATGTAGTTCTCGTCACGATCGTACACCTCTGTTACTGACTTCCGGTAAGCCGCTCGCCGGGTCTCGGGTGCGATAATGTTCAGCACCAATGCAATAATTAGTATCATGATGACGATGTAGAAGCCCCATTCAGGACCCAGGTGCTCAATGACCACTGCGCCGACCATGAAGCCTACCGCGAGCGACGCGATCCAACACCAGGACCAGATGCCGAGCCATAGTCCCATCCCACCCCCATGTCGTCTGACATCGTTTGGGACAACATATTCTTGGTGTGGGTTCTTGCTTTGTAACGATGCCCCGAATAGGTCGAGAAGCACGGTGATGTAGTTTACATTTGCGAAGCCAAGAACGAGGCCGGTGGCTACGCGAGCTATGAGCAGACCCGCTCGAGGGCCGCTTACGGGAGATCGTTTGGCGCTTAGGATCATTGCTTGCGGGAACTGCAAGGGCATGGCAAGGGTCAGTGAAGCCAAAATATATGGCTTTCGACCGTGAAGTAGTGGCAGTGGCCACACTATACACGTAGAGATGGCAAGACCGACGTACAGTCTGTGATGGTCAGTAAGCGTTCCACGCTGTAGTCGGATCACTCACACAACATTACCGAGAATGGCAACGTGGTCTTCGTCGGCAAGGTAATATTGAATGCGTGGGACCTCCCCTGCCTGCGGTATGTTAGAGAGTCGACGGACAGCGCTCACTTGTCTTGCTCACATAGACTCCAATAATGATGCCAAGGAGAGCGGTGTTGATGCATGCGATGATAGCAGTCAAGCGCTTCTTGCCGTTGCCCCAGTTCCTCGCAATGGGTTGCCTGCGGTGTTGTTTACGGACTTTGAACGTGTGTTGGTCCCGGACTCGGAGTGTCTGGCCGTAAGGGCGCGTTGCCAACTCTTCCTCATCGAATGACTCTTCAGGAGAGCTTGACTCGGAAAAGCTTCGTCTCTCGTGTGAACGCGATGTCACCCTCGATCTTAAATCTTGATCGGAACTACGGAGGCTTTGCACACGCCGATGATGATGAGGTTTGCGACTCCGCATTACTCTTTCATCTATAGGCCTTCGGAACGGTCGCCCGTGAGAACGATCTCGAATCGTAGGACGTAAGACAAAATCCACGTGCTCTCTTGGTGCGGCCTGAGAAGGATCAGGTGGAAGTAGTAGGTCACTTCGAGTGCTTAGTCTCGAAAGGCCTGTCCTACTACTTGTCGAGCTCGATGAAGACGACGTTGTATTTGTGGGACTTTTGTGGTCTGTGTAAGCCCAGTCCATAGATGCTGAACCACGCTGCACATCAATCCCAACATATGAGGGCATCACATCCGCGGTTTTCTCGATCATGTCATGCGAAGAGTCGGACGCCGGTAGTGGTGAGCCTGTAGCCATCAGGTGCTTGGCAGGATCATCAGACGCCTCCTGTACTGCTTGTCTTGCGCCTTCAATGATCTCGTAGATTTCCTCAACTTGATCATGCTCTGCTATCTCATCAGCCATATCTACAGCCAATTGAACCATGTCTTCGAGGTTCTCGATAGCGTCACTGATCTTCCTGTTGCCTGTAGCTTCAAACGCGTTGCGACCTGGTCGTGGCCTAGACGGTGACATCTGGACACGAGATACCACTACGGGAGTTGCAGTGGAGATGACGTTGTGCTCAGTGGGTAATTGGATCGACTCGGAGGTACTGGACCTTTCAAGATGGTCTGGAAATGGCGCCAAGCTGTCTGCGCGTGGGCGAGTGTCAAGAACGATCTCCTCGTCCACAGTTGAGTCGAAGACGTGAACGATGGACAATCTCTTTTGCGGCTCGTGTGACTCTTGAATTGTTCTGTGCTGAGCCATAGATTCGCGCCGGCTGCCGGATCCTGGGTGATCTTTGGCAGAGCAAGAGCTGCTCTCGAGGGGTGAGTCGATCGCTAGCATGCGCCGCTCAGCTGGCGATGAGGCAAGCCTTCTCTGTGGGACCATTGAAGGTTGCGTGGTTGGCGAGGGCTCTTCATTTGGAGGCGAAGACGTTGCGCCTTGCGAGGGCCTGCCATCAAGCCATGGTAGTCTCTTGAGTGTGTTTCCTGGCGCGAGTCTCTTCGACTGGGTTGGTCGCTTCTGCAGTTTTCGACCCGTGCTCATGTTGCAGGTAACCAGACGATTATAACAACAGTACAGCTTGTACTGCGCCCGTCATACGCCTTAGCGGTCGTTGAAGAGTGGCGTGATTAGGTGGATCTCAGTAAGGTTACATGAACGAGTGCAAGCAGCCGCCTTCGGGCATGCAGAAGTTCAGCAAAAGCTGACTTCGCGATGAAAGAGATACGGTGAGATAGGCAATGAGGAAGGTATGGATACGGTGACACAAATGCGGCTGTATGGAATGGTCTTGAGTGGTTGCATTGTTTACTTAGATCTGCTTATGGGTGCTCCTTCTTGGTTGGTGTCGATGTACCGCCACGTGTGAGAGGAGGGAGCTGCTACAGCTCAAAGTCAGCCAGGTATGCTACGGGTCTCGCCCCGTCGCATTGCCTGTATTCAGAGTGCTTGTAGTACTTTCTCGGTCATAGCAAGGACCTTTTCTTCCTCCAGTCGTTTGCCAACAAGCTGCAAGCTGATCGGCATTCCATGCACAGCTTCGGCATCATAACTGTCGTAAGTAGCTTGACAAAACTCGCTGAGTGACTTATAGTCTGCGATCGGTGTATCGACAGCTTTATCCACAGACAGGCCACTCGGGAATGAAACTGCAGAGTAGTCGACGACGTTGTATACACCAGTGTAACCAACGTACTTGAAATCACCATGCTTAACACTCGCGTATGGCGTCGTTGGGCCTGTATGGTGAGTGAGTTTCGAAGCCTAGAGCTTCATGAAGTTTGCTTACAGATGATAGCATCTAGTCCGTCATAAGACATCCATTGCTCGAGGTATTGGCGCTGAACCTCTGTGCGCTCAAGGTGCAGTTTCCACATATCATACGTGCCGAGCTCGTTGGCGTCTTCGTACATTTTCATCTCAGGGCGCCATGGCTCACCAGTGGGTTTTAGCAAAGCTTCGACACTCTTACCCCCGTCTGCTACGAACATACGTCCCTGTTGAATGGTAAGTGTGGTTCTCAAAAGGGTTCATTTGATTTACCAAAAGCTGCAGTGCCTTGAGATGAAGTTGCTTCGGATCCCAGTCGACTACTTCGTGCCCAGCGTTCTTGAGCTTTTGTACTGTCTCCTTGAGAGCCCTGGTGACAGGTGGAGTCGGCAGACATATCCCGTCGTTCCACATGACGGCGAACTTAAGCTTCTGGTTCGGCGTTGCAGGCTGCCATGGCATGGGCAGCATCGTAGGGTCAACCGTCCAAGGCTTCGCATCGATTACCGCCTTTGAGTACATGGTGATGTCCTCTAGCGTCCTTCCCATCGGTCCATTGACACTCTTGACAGCCTCTTGGCCTGCAAGCCCTGAGCGACATCTTTGTGTCGTGAATCTGCCGTGGCTTGGGCGAAGCGTAAAGATACCAGTGCACGCTGCAGGGATACGCAAGCTGCCTCCAATATCTGTACCAACACCCAATGGGCTGCCTCCGAAAGCAATCAGTGCAGACTCTCCGCCTGACGAGCCTCCAGATGTGAGTGCCCGGTTTAGCGGATTGACGGTGCGACCGAAAGTGTTGTTCACAGATTCTGCAATCATCATGGCCGTGGGTACATTCGTCTTGCAGTAACGCACTGCACCCAGCTCTTGCAGTATATCGACAAGCGTTGCATTATATTCGGCGGGTTTGTCGGCCAGAGAGGTAAAGCCCACAGTGCTATCTTTGCCTTTGATGTTGAAGTTGTCCTTGAGGGATATTGGGAGACCGTGTAGCGGCCCTAACGGCTGTCCAGTTCGCTCAAGGTGCTCATCGAGAGCCTTAGCACTTTCAATGGCCTCCTCGAAGAAAGCATCCGTGAGGCAATTGATGAGTTGGTGAGCTGCTGCTGCGCGCTTGCAGAATGCTTTCGTGACGTCCACAGAACTCCATGTTCTCGACGCAAGCTTCTGTAAGATCTCTGACGCCGTGCTATCAGTAATCTCTAGCTCTTTTTCTGTGAACCAGCCAGACTGCTTTGGCCATGGTGTAACATCAAGTTGCGAGTCTGGTGGCAGGAGGTCCTTTGGGATGCGATAGTCGGACGGAATAGATTCCGCAAGGGCCGCTTGTTTCGCTTTGGCGATCTTCTCCCAATTTTGCTCGGACATGGCGGTTCACGACTCTGGAAACACGAAATCAATAGCAACAACCAAGGCCTATCTAATGGAATAAGAGAAGCTTCTTAAAGCACTCGAATCTCCGAGGTAAGCTACTTCAACTGTCGGCACGTACTCTGGTCCGACGCCAACCCCCACCTCTCGGTACATATTCGCTGCGTTACATGGTTACGACGCCACTTTTGCCGTTCACTGGTTCAACGCAGATCGCTTGTCCGAACCCCGCGCGCTGTGATTGACCAGCTTCAAAGTAGTCGATTCTCATGCGGAGGCGATGCTAAACCCGCTTGAGACGACATCATATCTTGTCTTGTCTTTTCTTCCTTCATGGCGGTCTTTGATAACGACTGCTGACGGAAGAAGGTACCCGGTTGTCTGATAACTATCATCGGCAACCTGATATGAGATACAATGCTGGTTAGATCTATCTCCAGCAGCTTCACCAATCATACCTCTTGTCGTATCGCGCATCTCGCGTCTACCAGTTGATTGCGACGGGTAAACGTTACCGCACCATACCTTGACCCGGCGATCATCCGTCCCGCTCCATATAAGGAAAGACCATCCATCACAGAGCAAAGACAGCGGCGAAGAGTGCGACCACTCCCCAGAGTCAGCCTTTCGAAATCCAAAGAGTCCTGCTCAACGAGCGACATTATTCAATATGGCGCCCGGCTTCATGGAGTACCTGCGTGGTGCCCACAATGCGCCCGGTGAGCGCAAGCTGGTTCAGAAACTCGATTTCTTCATTCTGACATTCTGTTGCTTGATGTACTTCTTGAATTATTTGGACCGCACCAACCTCAACAATGCATACGTCTCGGGCATGAGAGAAGAGTTGCACTTCAAAGGCAACCAGCTCAATCAAATCAACACCGTCTTTACTGTTGGTTACACGGTTGCTCAAGTTCCCTGCAATATAGCCTTGTACTATATCAAGCCACGTTATTTCTTTCCAGCTTGCATGGTAAGTGTTTCTCGAAACTCACCCAGCTTGCTCTGACTTTCCACAGGTGGCATGGGCTGGTTTGACTATGGTGACCGCAGCTGCTCAGAAACCCGAACATATCATGGCCATTCGGTTTTTCCAGGCTATGTTTGAGGCGTCTACATTTGTAGGTACACACTACATCCTCGGCTCTTGGTATACAGAGAAGGAGCTCGGCAAACGTTCTGGCATCTTTACAGCTTCTGGGCTTGCTGGTACCATGATCGGTGGTTTTATTCAAACCGGCATCCATTCCAGTATGGATGGACTGAACGGCTTATCGGGATGGCGATGGCTCTTCGTCATTGACGGAATCATCACATTGCCTGTCGCGCTTTACGGCTTTCTACTTTTCCCAGATACTCCACGAAATACCAGGGCACCATATCTCAGCGCAGACGAGAAAGCTCTTGCTATCTCTCGGGTTCCAGAAGTCTCAGAGCGCACGCCGATCTCCTGGAATTTCCTCAAGCACTGCTTCTCCACTTGGTACTGGTACTTCTTCGTCATCCTTTGGATTCTTGCCGGAGAGACCGAATCGTTCAGTACAAACGCGCTTCTGGCTTTGTACATGAAGTCGCATCCGACCAACAAATACACCGTTTCACAGTTGAACAACTATCCTACTGGAGTACCGGCAGTTGGGATAGTTTCAACCCTTTTCTGGGCGACTCTCACCGATTTCATGGGCGGCAAACGCTATCTTGGTAGGTCTTTGAATGCATCATTGAATCTCCACTGACATCTTGGCAGTTGGGTACTGGATTGGTTTGACTGGAGTCATCACCAGTGCACTCATCCTGGCTTATCCCGAGAATACCACTATACACTTCGCGATGTACTACTGGGCAGGCAGTGTCTATGCCTGTCAGGCGACCTTCTTTGCCTGGGCGAACGACGTGTTGCGTTATGAAGAAGATAGCTTGCGTGCCGTGGTCATCGCATCCATGAACATGGGTAGCAACGCCATCAATGCGTGGTGGTCCATTGTCTTCTACGGAGCCAACTTTGCACCCTACTTCACACGGGGAATGTGGGCAATGATTGCCGTGTCCATAGCAAGTAAGTCTTTTGTCTGAACACAGTGCTGTGAATACATACTGACTTACCTCAGTGGCTATCTGGACAGCATTGCTTGTTTGGCAACAGGTCCGTACTGAGAAGAGGAGAGAACAAGAAGCCATTTCGACGAACATCGCACACAAGGAGGATGATCTGGACCAGAGCCATCACCACACGATACAAAAAGTGTAAAGCTGCGATATTGATATCATCGATAATAATAACCAAGCCTCCTTATCTCTGTCGGTTCAGAAAGACAGCAAATCCCTGCACCATATACGCAATGAAAACATGAGAGATGCTAGACCGCTTAGCGTGATTTCTACTACTTTAAAGCAGCGGATTCAGGCATTGAGGATAAACACGAGCTGTGTTCTTCGGAGACTACGTCTGACTATGGACCCAGTCTAGCAAGACAGCGCAGGTATTGTTTCAACAGGACCGCGGAATTCTTCAGGAAAGCCTTATTCTCCTGCTGAACGCGGTGTGTTCTCATGATAGACGATTGAGGGATTCCCAAAATGTCCATTCACTGCTCTTCCTCGCCTGTAGGTGGTATGCTTCGCGGGAGCAATCTCGCAGCTCAAACTCCTTCCAGAATTGTCGGTAATTTCTCGTTTACCCTATCGTACGAGTTCGTGATAGTTGTCTTTCGATGCTCATTTGATTTCTCTACATGGAAGAAGTGTCTCTCTAAATGAGAAACGCAAGATCACGACTCACGCGTAAAGAGTCTAAAGGATAGCGCTGGAAAGGTATCTCCGAGAGCGGTTGCTTTCCAAGTTTTCCGAGCCGCTGTTTTACTACCATCCGGTGACAGGTGCCCGGAGCCCCTCGAAGCACCATTGCAGGGATATCCCCACAGCATGGAACGGTCATCACGAACGTTTAGCGCCGCCTAAACCCTGACGATCTCGAGCTCGCTTCAGGAACAAGCGAGATCCTTGCGACTACACGCATAACTTCCCAGGTCGTTTGACGATTTCAATTCGCCCATGCCGAATTTTAGTTCCTTGACGACCTCGGCCTTACCCCGTCCCACGTTCATACGAATAACGGCTAGGTTTCGCTTGCTTCCGTATCAGCATATACCATGCATTCGTATCTGATACCCTCCACCGAACCAGTCTTCAGACCCTGATAGACGTCATTCTCATCTTGCTTTGACCCCGATGTGCAGGTTTCTCAGAGCAATCCCCTCGGCTGATCCGATCGACGAATCACGGACGTACAATGCTTGAAGGTGATCCTGGTGAACTGACAATGAGCCGAAATAGGAATGACGACAAGCACTATAGACCTGCCGGAAGATGAGTACGCGGCACCGCCTGTTGACTATATGATCAGTGCATGAGACTCGCACCATCTGTTCCTGTAGATTCAGCACGTCCACAAGGGACCAAAGGCCATGGCTGACTTTAGCACTCTCCCCCATTACTACGGCCAGCAACTCCAGGACGGCACCTTCATGGAATCTCCTGCGTTCCCCCGACATCAGACTTCCCGTGAGTCTCGTAAGCAGCTCCTCCAACTACCCATGCAACCTCACCAAGCCCACGTGGATCATAACCTCGCTTCTATCACACCCCTATCACCTATAGAATACCCAGACGCCTATCCCTTGGCAACAACACCCGCAACCCCGCGTCAGAGACCTGTCGTAAAGAGAATCCGCGGCTACTCAGATCCAAACTCCTACGGGCCCCATGGACCAGGCTACGACGAGCGTGCCGCCGCGGCAGAAGACCCGGACTACTACCGCCGTGTGTATGAGAAGCGCACTCAACGGCGGGAAAGCCACTTCGCCGTCCCCAACTACAGCACACCCTACATAGTGGACGACTCAGATGACGACGATGACCCTCGAACCCACCACCGCCGCCCGGAGCGCCCTCACCGCCGACCCCCAGTAGCATATGAGCGTTACGGGCCCCTCCCAGGCCGCACCTCACTGGACGCGCACCCCACCTCTCGCTTCTCAGAGGACGACTCGCCCTCCAGCACCCGGCAATACAAACTCTACCCTCCCTCCTCCCGCAACACAACTCCACGCCGCCTCCTCTACGCCGCAGCCGCAGCCAACACATCCACCGGCCACAACCCTCCCACCGCTCCCGGCCCCAAAGAAGTCCTCCGCCTCCCGTGGACACTCTGGATGAACTCACGCCTGAAAAACCACTTCGTCGCCTTCATCGGCGAATTCGTCGGCACGACCATGTTCCTCTTCTTCGCCTTCTCCGGGACCCAAGTCGCGAACATCGGGTCCTCAGCCACCAACTCGTCGCCCAACACGACCACCGGCCAAGCGACGGGCTTCTCGCCCACAGTCCTGCTCTACATCGCCGTGGTGTTCGGCTTCAGCCTGATGGTCAACGTGTGGGTGTTCTTCCGGATCAGCGGGGGTTTGTTCAATCCCGCGGTCACACTGGCGATGGTGCTGTGTCGCGGGATCGGGGTCGCGAGGGCGGTGGTACTGTTGGTTGCGCAGTTGGCGGGGAGCGTGTTTAGTAGTTTTATAGTGAGCGTGCTGTTTCCGACGCAGTTCAATGTGAGGACGACGCTGAGCGAGGGGACGAGTCTGGTGAGAGGCGTGTTTGTGGAGGCCGTGTTGACGGCTGAGTTGGTGTTCACGGTGTTGATGCTGGCGAAGGAGAAACATAAAGGTACGTGGGTTGCGTGACGATGGAGTGTCTTTACAACGCCCCCCCCCCCTTTCCCCCTTTTCCTTTTCTACCCTTCACTTCTGTGATTCTTCACTCCTTGCGATTTTCCGACTCTCTACAAATCATACATACTAACCTCCTCTCCCCCAAACAGCGACGTTCATAGCCCCCATCGGCATCGGCCTCGCACTCTTCGTCGCCGAACTTGTCGGCGTCTACTACACCGGCGGCTCGCTGAACCCGGCGCGCAGCTTCGGGCCCTGCGTCGTCACTGGCGTGTTCGACGTCGAGCACTGGATCTACTGGGTTGGACCTGGGTTGGGCGCGGTCATTGCAGTGGTGTTCTACCAGTTCATTAAGATGCTGGAGTACGAGGTTGCGAATCCGGGCCAGGATGATGATGGCGAGGGGGAGGCGAGGGAGAAGGGGGGTGAAGGGGAGGAGAGGGTGTAGGGTCGTGGTGAGTGTGTGGGAGGTGTGTGGGGTTAGGGTGCGAGGTCACGGTGATGATGTGAATGAGTAATGATTGGTAGTTTAAGTAATGAGATATGATAATAGGTGATGATCTTTCATTTTTGGATTCTCACAGACTCGTACACATCAGTCACACATGATAGATCCTATTACAAATGGACAGCTCTCGTGGGACAGACGTTAAAAGGTATTATTATCCCCTCGTGTAGACATGAAACATCTCGTCCGGCCAGCGGAACACATAGCGTTCAGTCATACATCCCTCGCTAATCCAGACAACTGCCACGGGCTATGAAACACGGGTGACATCACCATCATCATCATCACCACCAATGCCGCCGCCACCAGTGCTCTGCGGGACACAACATCCCCGTCCGCTGAAGATAAGTCCGCACTGACCACGCCATGTTCGTTGATACACAACAATACTCAGCAAGATTACGATGGCAATTCGCTAAGCTCCGAAACTCCATCGCTGATGTCACCATGAAAGAAAATGCCTTACACACAACCAACTAATCAATCGCTAACCCCAGCTTATCTCGAATAAGACATGTATGTCCTGGGCACTACCGCCGCCCCATAGACGAAGGGACCTCGCCAGGCCGGATCTCGCTCATGACATAGCTCGTGCGCCATGCGGGGTGCACACCACTGGGCGGGGGAGGAGGCGTACGGGCATCCTGCGCAGCGGGGAGAGCAGCAGGGGGAGCAACACTGCGCGGAGCGGCCTCGGTGATGTAGCTGACGCCGTCTTCGGAGACGTAGCTGGGGGGCCTGGGGGCGTCGGCGGGCGCGGTCAGACTCGCGAGTGCGGATGCGTTTGCATTTGCAAGAGGCGGCGATGCGACGCCTACTGGGGCGGGGGCAGCCTCTGATGCGGTTCTGCTGCTGCGGCTGTGCGGCATGGAGATGGCGGAGGCGGCGCGGTTGTCTTCGACGCGTTGCCAGTGGAGGAGGTTGGGGTCTACGCGGACGCTGCTGCGCCAGAGGCCGTAGGCAGGGGGTGGTGGCGGCAGGACTTCTTTCTCAGGGTCGCGTGGGCCGACTTCTTCGTCGTCTGAGTCGAGGGCTTCGTCGCGGGCAAGACGGACAGGGATCGGAACGACGGGTTGGAAGCCTTCGGCTGCGGTGAGGTTGGGGACGGAGCGGTGGGCGGCGTCGTCCTCGCGCGGAGGGTTGAGGATGAGCATGCAGAGGCGGATGAGCGCGTGGCAGAAGAAGATAGTGATGCTGAGGAGGAGCAGGATGAAGAGGATGTGGATTTCCTGGCCGATGTCTTTGTTTGTGAGAGCAATGGCGAGGTCTAGTTTGTCGTTAGATACTGGAGAATGGTTGTGGTGAGAGGTGGAGCTTACAAACTGTGAGGACGGTGAGAAGGAAACTGCCTGAGATTGTGCAGGCCATGAGCTTGCCGCGTGCTGCCGAGCCACGGACAAAAGGCATGACCTTTCCCCGGTCGCTTCGCTTGCGCTTCCAGTGATCAGCGCGGTGCTGCCTTCTCCTCTTGCGCCTGCGGTGTCGTCGAGGACCGCGATTGATCTCATCTGCGATCTCCTGGACCTCGGGGTCGACGAATGGGTCCTGCGGTGGCAGCGGGACGTCGGCTGGATGGCGGTTGTATGTTTGCTGCGGCGCTCGGATCTGTTCCTGCGATATCGCGCCTACATACGAGGCAGCTGAGTGAGAAGCGAAGGCGGATCCGTTCGAGGCGTCAACGACGGTGTCGAGGTCTGCTGATACTGGACGGCGTCCAAAGCCTAGTGACGGCATCTTGGGTGTCCTCCATTTTGTCTGCCCTGGTGACTGGGAGTATACTGAAGACCCGACCATAGTCCTCGCATTTATCGAGAAGCGGCCAAACCTCGACTGTGACTGTGGAGCTGGTGAGTTTTCTACAGGCATGGCCGGTGCTGGTAAGGCAGGCACTGGCGCACTCTCCACATCGTTCTCAGGCCGTGGAGTCCTGATCCCGAAGATAGATATCGATGATCGAAACATTGTGGTGTGTCGTCGTAGTGTGTGGAGACTCCAGGTAATGTGTACACAAACTGGGATGTTTGTTTCTTTTGTGGATTCCCTTCTATCAGACGCGTGTTCCTGGTCGACACGTCTGTTGTGTTTTTTTCGTAATTTTGTCCAATCGTAAAGGAGTGGTTGGTACTACTGGCCATGCAGGTGTACTTCGGTAGATGGGAACGATAGCAGGGATGGGAGAAGAGAAGAGAAGGATGACTGGAGCCCGCCCAATGTCAAAAAAAGCCTTGCATTACGGGGTGTGTAACCGTTGGCTGTATCTTAACAAGTCTTCGAGAATTGAAACCGGCGTCGTTTGTGCGGTTTTCGTGACGTTCCGCCAGGGAAAAGACTGTCGTGAAGCTGTCCAGAGCTCTTGAGCCAAACGAAAGAACGAAATGGAGAGAAGCGAAACAACAGGACGGCTGCCAATGACTGTGAGTTAAGAGAAAGAGACCATTACTTGCGAATAAGGGAGAACCTAAGTCACACTGGGGGCTACACCCTGCAGCAAGGATGCTTGATGTCGAGGGAGCATTGAACACCAGGCGTTTCTGCGACTGGCGGCGTATCAGGAACATCATCTGAAACGCGTCCCCACGACAGCAGATCTACGCTAGCCCACAGACCAGTTCGCGCACATGGCGGCATGTTTTTCGCTCTGCTGGTGCCAATCGCTGTAGGAGGAGTTGAGATTTCCAGGCATTTAAGAGGGTCGACAGGCGATGGTTGGCTGGCGGTGAGTGAACATGGGAAAGTCACGGAGCTCCACAGCCAATCATTCCACAGCCCCTAGCCAACTTCTGACCGCGGTCGACAACGCAGTGGTGGAACGTGAACCATTCAAGAGTATACACAAGAAATCTTGTAAGCTTGCTTGTTGTTGTGTTGTTCATAATCTGTAGAGTGCAGTGTTTTTGTTGCACTGCAGGTGTTCGCATCGCGCTCTTGGCGCGTCTGCACGCTCGCTTGCCTCGCAGCCTCGCCCAGCGTCGATTGTGTGACCCCGTCCCTCCAACGTCGCATTGGCGTGTCCAATGTCACCGTAAATCAGGCCTCTATGACGTGCACACGGAGCAGCTGATCTCCAGGCACTGATCCCGGCCCTTTCCCCACACACCAAGCGGTGCTTCTAAGTTTAAAATGGTAGCCAAGTGCTTCAGACTGCACGCTTTCACCTTCCAAGCTCACCAACCATGAGGTTGCGGTCTGACGATGCGGAGACCACTAGAGTTGCCAAGTCAGCCTCAGACTTCGTAATTCAGCGGTCAAGAGCGTTGAAACGCGGATGCAGACGGGGTCATGCCCGCCCAGAGGAGCGGTCTCGGGGGCGTGTAGACACTGAAAACATGCATTGGGGCCAGTGGACAAGGAAAGTAAGCAATAAGGAGAATAAGAGGCGATGAATGCGTGGCAGGGGACATGTTGGAGACTTACAAAGTGGTTCACCGAGTGGGTGGAAGCGAACATCGTTCACGGCACCGCGGTGGCCGGGAAGCTTATTTAGAAGCTTACCCGTCCGCGCCTCCCAAATAGCCACGCTCTGATCTCCGCTGCCTGCTGCGATCTTCTCGCCCTTTGAATCCCAGCTTGCCTTCAGAAGGTTGCGTTCCTGCCCGGTGGGCGCTCCGTCGAATGTCGTTATGCGGCGATCCGCAGGCGCGAACGGCCTAACGTCCCACGTCCTGACTGTCGAATCATGTGCGTTTGACAACAGTGTCTGGTTGTCGGGCGAGAGTTGCAGCGATGTCACTGTATCGGCGTGGCCAATGAGTGTGTAGGTAACGGCTTGCTTTCGCAGATCCCAGACCTTGATGTCGTTGTCGATACCTCCTGTGAACAGCTCGTTGCCAGCTTCTGCTAAACATATGGCCGTTATGGGAAAATCTGTGGGGATGAAGGTGACGGCGTCTTTGGTTCTTGTGTCCCAAATCTAGTCGTGATGTGAGTGATGTGGAGGCTGCCGCAAGTGGACCACTTACACCAATGTAGCCGTCGTCTGAGCCACTGACAAGCATCTCTTCGCCGCGTTTGCTGACATCCATGCAATTGATGACCTCCTCATGGCCCGGATGTCTCCGTATCCTCTCGCCTGTCTCGACGTCCCAGCTTGCAAGATGCATGTCTGCCGAGGCAGAGAACAGCACTTTCGAGTCCCGCGACCAGTGCAGATCCAAGACGGCTTGCTTGTGCCCGCTCAAGATTCCGTAGTTCTCGCATGCTCCCGAGCTTCGCCAAAGCACTGCATTGGATCAGTAGATGGTCTGCAGTGGTCTGCAAAGTATACTGACGGATGTTGCGATCCATGGACCCAGAAGCAATGTATCGGCCAGTTGGATCGAAGCGCGCCGCAAAGACCTCCCCAGAGTGACCTGTCAATTCCATAACTGGCGACTGGAGGGCACCGCCTCGCGAACCCTATGGCTCCTGTCAGCCCACATGCACACTCAGCCATTGCATAGACCCCCCAGAACGAGCGAAGTTGGACATACCGCCTGTATGAGTGCGCCATTCTGCCCAGTTGCGCTCGATACGGCGACCGCGGTGCTGTCGAGGTTCGCGTCCGACTTTGCGCGTTTGACGAGCTGGTTCGAGCCGAATGCGTCGTTTGCAGGGCGTTTCGATTGGGACATGGTGGGCGATTATGCGCTCGTGTGCGACTCGATACCGGATTCAGGGGTTGCTGCGATGGTGCTCTCGTGCATGTGCGGCTCGTGGAAACTTTGGTGAAGTTCGCGTCTGCCAAGGATCGACATGCGGACATGAGCTCTCCGCGGTAGACACGCGCTCCGCCTCCCACCATTACAACGCCTCCGTCCACTCTTACCCCACACTCGCTGCCTCTGCCTCTGCCTCCACCTCCTCTTCAAGCTCTACACGACTCCAAGCAATACTGCCACACACAGATAGTACGGAAACTATGGCGTCGTCCACCAAGGCAGCCCGATTGGGCGAGGAGTGAGCTTCCCGCCGTACAAAGCCATGGCTTGTGATAAGTGCTAATGCCTGCCAGGGTCTGGAAGTAAGTCCCACGCGGCTCAATCAATCTGCAGCGATACTCATAGGCGCAGGACTCGAGTCGACAAGGTCAGCGCTGAGCTCGTCACCCTCACATATGGCACGATCGTAGCGCAGCTATGCAAAGACTACGAATACAATTACCCAGAAGTAAACAAGCAGCTGGAGAAGATGGGTTACAACATTGGGATACGCTTGATCGAAGACTTCCTCGCCAAGTCGAGCGCACCGACCTGCACCAACTTCCGGGAGGTGGCCGAGATGATATCAAAGGTAGCGTTGCCGCGGTGGACATGCGTATATCCTCAATAACAACAGCTCACACACATGCAGGTTGGTTTCAAGATCTTCTTGAACATCACACCTACTATCACCAACTGGTCCAGCGACAACAAGCAATTCTCCCTCATCTTCGACGAGAACCCCCTGGCCGACTTTGTCGAGCTGCCAGACGATGGACGGGCGCAGGACGAACTGTGGTTCTCCAACATACTCGTCGGCGTTCTGCGTGGAGCATTGGAGATGGTACAGAACAAGCACTCGAACAACGACTAGCCGTTTCGCGCTAATGCAGGCACAGGTCCACATGCAGGTTGAGGCGCACTTCATCAGCGACGTCCTTCGTGGCAACGACACCACCGAGATGCGCGTATCCTTGGTCCGCTACATTGACGATGAGATGCCGCCCGACGACGAGTAGAACGGATGACTTTATGAATACAATGATACCCTCTCCATGTCGCAGCATTTTTGAAGCCAGGATCTCGGGTGACACAAACGGCTGATCAGCTCGCAGGGGAAGCTGTACAGCGCGAGGAAGCAGCCACGACTATGGCTTGACCGTCTGCGCTGGAGTGGATGATCGCTAGGCTTTGTACAAAGGTATTCCATAAGCCATCACAGCTTCGACAGGGCCAAATGGCGACTGTGAGTATCGAGGAATAGCATACAAGCAACGCGAATCTATAGTGGTGAGGTCTTTGGCTGTAGCGAAAAGTTATCAGGCAACGCCCACCTGAGATGCATGGTATCATCGCCACGTGCCGGCTCTCGCTGAAGAATCTTCCTGTTCGTGTAACCCAAGTTGCTGTGACGGGCATAGACCCGTGGCAGTGGTGTAACCAGCTCCCACCGCCTGAACGCTCCAGGCCAATGTTGCTGTTTAGTTTGCTGTGTTGGGCGCGTCTACAATATTTATGACGAATACACTTCTACAACGCGATTCTACGTCTATGCTTAGAGTCGATTCAGATACGTATACTATTGCGTGTGCGCTGTGGTACGACATGGTCTGGTCGAAGGACCGATGTAGTGCTCGGCTCCGCATGATGCGCAGGGTACCGACGACCCCGCCAGCGCAACGTGATTTCGTGACCAGCACTCGCAGACGATCAGGGCGCCTTATGCGTGCGGGAGAGATGCGGAGAGTCGAGTCGAACGTAGATTACCATTGTGTCTGGCGCGCTGCTGCAAACTTGGAAGCCCACGACCAGGTGTTGGGTTCCGAATTAAGGAGTCGTCACGTGTTGGACTGGCTTGGCGGTCAACTGCTATCGAACTCTCCGTCTTGATGCAGCAGGCAGTTTCATTCGCAAAACGTGCATCGCGGCACTCTGTCCATCGTCACGCGCTCCATCGCGCCGCTTGAAGAATTGCATTCGTGGTTGCGGCCTCGTGTTGCCGGCCTCCGACGACCAGATCGCTCATCCGCCTGGCAGGTTGCAGCGCCTCCACCGGCCTTCTCCTCTGCGCTAGAAACCCTGCCAACTCGAGACCGCGAGACCGCACGACGTCCGCCCGCCGCCCATCGCAGCGCCGCGCATCCTCGCCCCCGCCTGTCCCTGGCCTGTCGACGGTAATCGTTTGATCGCACGCGCCCCGTCCCGTCGCGCTCAGCAGCAGCAGTAGCGGCAGCAGCACCCAGCACCTGGCACCCAGCCCCCGCCCGCAAGCAATTACCCGGAGCGCCGCTCCATGCGCTCGTAGCAGCACGCCTGCTCGCAGCACCACCGCGGCACCACCGACACGACCCGGCCGCGTGTTGCCAGCGCGCGCGTCGCGATGCAGAACCAACAGATGCAGATGGCCATGAACGCGAACGGCGGCCCCGTCAACGGCACCCCCGTCATGGCCAACATGAACATGCCCGGCCCGCCGCAGCGCCCGGCCATGGATCCGCGCGAGCAGCTCAACACGTACATCTACGACTACTTCCTGCGCAACAACCACAACCGCCTGGCGCGCGCCATGGTCGAGTGCGACATGAAGATGTCGACGACGCCGCCCACCAAGACCAGCCCGGGCAACAAGCCCAATGGCATCGACCAGATGGACGATGATTCTATCAGCGGCCTGCCCAACCCGCTGCTTCCGGAGAAGCAGATGGCCGATAACTCGTTCCTGCTCGACTGGTGGGTCCAGTTCTGGGACATCTTCCAGGCGAGCAAGGTGCGCTCCGGCCAGGCCTCCAAGGGCGCGCAGTACATCCAGCACACACGGGTAAGAAGGAGCACCGTCGTGCTGAAGACACGCAAGAGCTGACGCGCCGTAGCACATCACCCAGATGCAGAACGAGCAGCGCAACCAGCGCCTGATGATGAGCAACCCCATGAACGCCCAGTATCAGAATGTGAACATGATGCGTGGGAACATGCCCAACGGCGTCGCCCAGAACGACCTGAAGCGCGCCGCTCTCCAGAACAACCGCCCGTACGTTGGCTACGCTGCCTCTCCCTCCCCCCCTCCCCGCCCCGCATTGAACCCTGCTGACGTGACGCGCCCCCCAGCAACGGCAACCCCATGGCCAACATGGGCCAGATGAACAAGCCCGGCATGATGGGCGCACAGATGCAGCGCGACGGCTCGCAGATGGACATGAACGGCCAACGTGCCCCGTCGCCTAGCTCCAACGAGAACGCTCCTTCGCCGAACAAACGGCCTCGCGTTGAGGGTGAGTTGCCGCACCCCTCTGCTCCACTCAACTCCACATGAACACTGCTGACTGTGCAGGCGCCATGGGCAACAACATGCCCAACGCCCAATTCAATGAGTTCGGACAGCCCGCCAATAATGCGCAGCAGAAGAACATCGAGGTATACGCCCAAAGCCTGGCCCAAGCACACAGAGTAGCACTGAATAACACTGCCTCCCCCCAGGCTATGACCCAGGGCTCTCCCATGAACCCAGGCCTGGACGGCCAGGAGATGATGTTTGCCGGCAACCAGCCGCGCCCCGGCATGCCGCCACAACAGCCCGGCCAGCCGCAGCAGGGCAGCCATGCGCTGCAAGACTATCAGATGCAGCTCATGCTGTTGGAGCAGCAGAACAAGAAGAGGCTACTCATGGCCCGCCAAGAGCAGGACAACATCTCAGGGCCTCACCAGCAGGGCCAAGGTCAGTTCGCGCCAGCCATGTCGCCCTCCGGCCCTCGCGCTGGTCCATCGCCAAACCCAGCAGACATGAAGGGCAGGACCCCGAAGCTGGGCCAGCAGGGTCTCCCCGGCTCTCCCATGCCTGAGGGTGTCATGCAGCAGCAGCGCGCGTCGCCTGCGCCTAACATGAACTTCCCAGACCCCAACCTGGCGCCTCCGGGCATGCCGCCCCAGTTCTACCCGCAGATGCCCAACAACCCCATGATGCGCCCGCCGAGCTCGCATCCCGGCGCCAACTTCAACGGCCAGCAGCAGATGACGCCACAGCAGATGGAAGCTATGCGCAACGGTCAGATGAATGGCCAGTGGCGTGGTCCGCCTCAGCCCGGCATGCCTCAGCAGCCACAGATGATGGGCGGCCCCATGGGTGGAGGCCCTCAGCAGCGGGGCCAGATGCCACCTCCTCCGGCTCCTACCAATGAGCAAAGACCAGAGGCGTCGCCCGCCATGTCGAACCAGGCACCACCGACACCGAACCAGTCGAACAAGGCTGGCCCTAAGAAGAAGGGAACCAAGGACACAAAGGTACAGTTGTGCGCGCCCCAATTCCTGAGCGACATTGATATTGATATTAGAAGCCCGCGCCAAAGAAAGGGCCAAACGCAGGTACAACCCCAGCAGCCTCCGCAGGCGAAGAAGCTCCTACACCGACCCCCTCGACCCCGATCACGCCGATGCACGCCAAGTCGTTCAACCCGAATGGCCAGCCGCAGCAGGCGCCGCAACAGCCCCCACAAGCGCAGCCTGCTGGCCAGCAGCCCATGGGCACCGACGCTCCGTTTGGCGATCTCACCGAAGGCGGTTTCGACATCGGCCTGAACTTCGATGGAGGCGACGCAGGCCTTGAGAACTTTGACTTCGACTCCTTCCTACATACTGGGGAGGACTCGGGTGGTTTTGGCATGGGCGTGTTCGACGACTTCACAAACGGTGTTGAGGCGGGCGATGGTATGTAGAGTAGCCATCACCAGCCTCGGATCGTGGTCGTCTCCTACGTCTGCTGTCGCCCAACGCCACACGGACACTCGCCGCCGAGTCGAGGTGGCTGGAGGACCCGACCAGAAGACCCTGGACGGAGCAAGCTTGCAACGCTGTACCACGGCCGAGTCTGCTCTCACCGCTGCCGTGCCCAACGTGCGCGTGAGAGTTTCCAAGGCCGAAGACAGCATTCGAGCCACCGCAACGTTTCGGTGTGCCCTATTACTACAACAAAAACCCTTATATACCCATCTTTTCACCTCAATCGGTTTCCATTCGGAGCATTGCGGCTTTGGGAGGGATCGGCTTGGGGACATTTTCTCATTGCTTCTCGGTTGGGATATCTGAGAGAGCTGGCGTTACAATCTTGACAACCTTTTTGTTCTATTTTCACACACACACTCCCGACTGAGCACATACACGACTTGCCTGCTGAACTCTCCCGCTCTCAAACCAACTCCTGTTCTGGCTCCGTTCCCAGACGCCCAATCTCTCTCTTTTCAACATTCGCTACCTCGCCTACTGCGCTGTTCTGCTCCCGCGCCGGCCTCCCCGGTTCCTCTTGTATTCCGTTTTTGTAAGAAGGGAAAGAGGTGGGGTGGTGTTGAGCTGTGTTGGCGAGCCGTTTTATGAGTGTGTCCATGATACGCATGCAGTGCCGCGGCTGAAGGAAAGGACTGGGCTGTTGATGCGTGCGGACCTTCGACGACGGAACCTGCTTATACCATATTTCTATACTTTGCTTTTGCTGTTGCTGTTGCTTTGTCTGTTGCCTTGGTGCGCGCTGCTTGCAAGACCGATAAGATAACGTTCAGACGGTTTAGGATAATTTGAGGAGTTGTTCTTTTGACCAATCGATTCGAAAATGATCATGTATGTGATGTGATGAGCTGGGTGTGTGCCACCTATCTGAGTGTATTCTTGCTCTGCTAACTTCGTCTTCCGTCTCTCATCCCTTATACCTCTTCCTACCCATCCTCATCCGTCTCATCCCACGCATACCATCTCGCTCAAACCCTCGAGATTCCAAGTAAGGTGCTCAGCCAAGCTTCTTGTCCCCAGCCTCCCAAGCCCGCCGCTTCGGCGCATTCGGAACTGGCAAACCACACATCAACAACGCAAATGCCTTTCTCTACCAAAACACAATAACACAGCCACAATCGCGCGCCATGGCGATCTTGTGCCTGGGCTAGGTACAGTGCTATGCGCCGGAAGCAGCTTCGGTCGTCCGTCCATCTATCTCTCCATCCCCCTACTGTGGTGCAGATGGGATATATAGACGGTGCCTGACGATCTGATCTGCACGATCCGCGCACGCATCTGCAACACAACAACAGCTGCAAGCTGTCCACCTCCCTCTCACCCATGCATGTCTGAACGCCTCAACCAAGAGCCCTACAGCCTCCGCGGTTTCTAGGCGAGGCTGGCCAAAACAATACAACTACGTGATGCCAACCCGCCTCGGCGCGACGCGCCTTGGATGCCGTCATGCCAGCGCGCGTGTCTCGATGCCAATGGGACTAGCAAGCCCGAGGTGTCTGAGACGTAAGTAAATTGGTAGGTAAGTAGTACTAAAGAGCTGGACGCCTGCTTGGACCGTACCAATTGCTAGGAGTTTTGCTGCTGTTTGCCATCTAACACCAGCATCGCTGCCTGTACCGGTCACCAACCCACCCATCATGCACATCCCCACCGCGATCCTCCTCGCAACCAGTCTCTGCGCAGCACACGCACACGCACAGCTCGAAAACATCCCCGACTCCCAGCGCCTCGATGTGGTCTTCGGCCCGCGCCCGATCCACGCCCCGGGGATGAAAATGCATCCAGGCCGTACGCTGCTCCTTGCTTCTCCTTCACCTTCACCTTCAACCTCACCCCAGCTCAACTCAACTCAACTCGACTAACCCACCCCTCCCCAACACAGACATGTCCAACACCCCCAACATCAGCACCCCGGCCTGGCCCACCTCCTCCTCCACCGCACTCCTCTTCATGCTCGACCTCGACTGGCCGCTCGCCCACACCCGCGTCTCGCACCTCCACTGGCTAGCCACCTCCATAACGCTCGCTCTCTCGCCCGACGGAACCCCTTCCCCAAGCGACGAAAACAGCACGGCACTCCTCTCCATCCCCTCCCCCTTCGCCGTCCAGTACCTCCCCCCCGCCCCACCCACCGGCGACGTCGCACACACGTACGCATTCTTCCTCTTCGCAACCCCGGCCTCCTTCTCGCTGCCTGCGCAATACGCGGATCTAGGCGCCGCCGATGCGCGCGACGAGAACGGCACGTTGATTCCCGCCGAGGCGCGGGCCGGGTTCGACGTCGATGTTTTCCTGGCTGATTGTGGGCTGAGTGAAGCGGATTTGCTGGCGAGGAATCATGTCAGGGTGAGGGATTTGGCGGGGAGTCCTGAGAGGGAGGGCGGGTTTCCTCCTGCGAGGGAGGAGGGGGGTGTGATGGGGCAGGGGGAGGGGCTGGACGGGTCGCAGGGACCGGAGGGGAATGGGACGGTGGGGGGGACGGTGGTGGAAACGGAGGCTGCGACGGGGGGTGCAGTAGGGAGGGGGTTGGGAGGGATGGGGTCGGTGTGGAGTGTGGTGGTGTCGGTGGTTGTTGCAGGGCTGGTGGGTTTTGTGGGGTGAGATGGTGGGAGAGGGATATTAGGGGTGGAGAGTGGGGATTGGTGCGTGGATAGTAATGAATAATGAACTTCGAGTCTCTGCGGTGCGCTTTGGGCGCTGTTGGTGTTATGTTTGCCATGAGGCGGGTATCCCATTCCTCTGGGGAGGTATGATTGAGTTCGGATGTGGTGAGTTGGGACGCGTGAAGGCTGCTGAAGTCACTGCATGTCGTCAAAAGGGTTCGTGGAAGTGGCACCTTTACATCTGTATTGATGCTGACGTACGAGCGGTGTACCTGTTACGTTCGCCTTCGACTTGCAGAACCTATTTTCACTCTTGCCTGCCGCGTTGTTGGTCAACAATTGACTGATACGTGTAGCTTTGCGCTGAGTCTTCTGGATTACTGCACAAGCACCTGCGTTGGATTTGAGACCGAAGTGGGCGCACCTCGCGATCTTGAGAGAAGCGCATATCTTCACGTTGCAAGTCCTACGTGTGATGTTACTTGATGGCAGCCATTGCATGTGGTGGTTTCTATCAATTGCGTCCTCTTGTTTCGTAAGAACGATTCACCAAAAAGCAATTGGATATGCTAGCGCCATGCACTTACAATCTTACAGCACCCAGTGCATCTACAACCATGCACAACACACCAAAATCGCAGAGAAAAGGCTCAAGGTAAACTTTCTCAACACTAACAATTTGTTCTACGCTCTATGAACGCATGAGCTGCCAAAACAACGATTGAAATACATTGTATAGTCACTGTATCGCTTTGTAACCTTGCATCAAAGGACCGTATAGTCTTGTCTGCTTCTCCAGTTTCGCGATGTTTCGTTCCAGCGGACTTTAATGGTGTTGCTTTCGTTATAAGTCGAGGTGGTTGGTGTCTCGGTACGATCTGAGACGTTGTCCCGCAGCACTCGCATACAGGGTCCATGGTATGTTGAAAGAGATGCTCAAGGCAGCATTTGAACTATTGAAGTTTTGCATCGTCGTCGTTACCGGAGATACATGTTGCTGTCCTTTGACGTTATACACTGAGGGGAAACTTACCTCTCGACCTAGCATGAGCAGAATTAGTCCAGAAGCTCATGTAAACAACGACCTCGCCATGATGACATACACTCGTAGTATGCGTTGTGGCCCTCGGAAATGCAGGAGGAGATCTCTTTGAGAGAGAGCAGCAATTCTATCGCTGTTGAAGGGTAGGTAAGTCGTTTGAAAGGGTCGTTCGACTTCAAGTTGTCCAGATCGTCAAGTAGAGAAAAGGCTTCATCCTATGGTTTGCAAGACCTTTCGGAGATGATGTGAAGACGCAAGTCAGTTGTGGAGTCAAGGTGGATTTCGAACCGTTCGAGTCCATGTTGATCAACCGAAACTTCCCACGCCTTGGGCGGGAAGACTCGTGACTATGAGCAGGTTACGATGTTCGAAATTTGCACCTGCATAGAACAAAACTCAGCATGTCGGGATCTTGTACCTCCAAGACTGACATTGTATCAGCTTCGACGTACAGACGGAAGTGGCGATACAGGGAAACCACCAAGTAATTAGGAAAAGTACAAAGTCTACATGTAAAGTCACTTCAGTCGCATTCGTGTATCTACCACATGTCACTTCGCCCCTTTTCCTCGCTCACATCTCTACCTCCCGAACATCTCCCTAGATTTCATTCCCTGCGAGCAACCTTACACCTGTCTCACATCCTCAACCACCCCCCTCGGATCAACCACCCCCTCCACGCCCGAGAAAAACTCGACAAACCCGCCCTCCCGCCACTGCACCCCATGCACCTTCGGCTCGTCCGCCGGTCGCCCATCGACAAACACCCGCGGCCTGCCCCACCGACAGTACACCCTCGCCTTGAGGAGTTCCCTCACCCTGATCCCCCTCTCCTCCCTCCCTACCCTCTTCCTCATTTCCATCCCCATCTCCTCCCCTTCCTCGTCCCCATCCTCAACCCCCCGTCCGCCCCTCCTAAACGCCACCACCCCAGGGAAAACGCCGACCTGCACCACCCCCTGATCACCCCTCATCCTCTCCCTTTCCTCGGCGGCCAACCCCGCCCTCCTATCCAGCTCTGTACTGCATATCCCGTCCCCCTCCCCGTCGCCACGCGGATGCGTCGCCACCATGGCGGCGTGGTTGACGCAGTGCATTTCCCTGCGGGAGAAGAGGGTTTCTTTGTGCACGGGGGCGAAGTGGTATGCGGTGTGTGCGTCGAGCCGCATTGTGAGGCAGAGGAGGGCGGCGGTAGAGGTTAGGGCGTGGAGGGGAGGAATGAGGTGGGCTGCTGAGGAGGAGGGGTTGGGGGTGGAAGAGGGGTGGGGTGTAGGGGGGTGTGGGGGTGGGGCGAGGGAGAGGAGGGGGTTCAAGTGGGTGAGCAGAGCAGCGGTGATGTGGTTGGTGTGGGTGAGAAAACGTGGGGGAAGGGTTAGGGTAGAAGGAGTGGTGGTGGTGGGGGCGGTTTGAAGGGGCAGGGAAGAAGGGGAGGGGGTGAGGAAGGACCGGATCTTGGCAGCGTACGCTGCTGTGCGGTCGAAGCCTGGCATCTATCTGTCAGTAAAGCAAATCCATCCATCCATACCTCAGTAGGTGGCTGACTTACCATCCTCACCCCTCATCTCCCACTCCACACCCCTCACCTCCTCAACCTGCTCCCCACTCCCCCCAAACATCACATGTCCCAACACCTGCTCCACGAGCACATTCCCCACCACTGCGCTCACCAGCGCCACCCTCTTCTCGCGATCCAGGAAAAGCTCTTCCCACCCCAACGCACCCCCCGGCCCGCCCGACGCAACATTTCCGATGATCCGCACCGTCGCAGGCTGCAAGCTGGCTAGCACAGCGCGCAGACGAGTGGCGTCCGCGGGGATACTGAAGAACTCCTCAGCGAAGGCGGCGATCTGGGCTGTTAGCCGCAGAAGCGCGTCGCGGGTCTCGGTCGCGCGGCAGGCGTACGCGGGCTCGTTTAGGGAGGAGAGGATGGTGGTGGGAGAGATACCCTGGGCTGAGAGGATGCGGGCGTGGCGGTTGGGCGCGGTGAGCCATTGGGAAGAGATGGTGTTTGGTAGCGGAGTGCGCGCTTTTCCTGAGGGTGGGGAGAGTAGGGTAGAGGGTGCGGGGTTGGGTTTTGATGGTGGTGGAGAGGCGGGGAGAGGTTGCTTGCGAGACGACTGAAGTGATTGTGGGGTGTCTCTGCGGGTGTGGTGTGGTGAGGTTGACGGTTTGTGTTGGGAGGTGTCGTCGCGCAAGGCTTGCTGTTGTTCCTGCTGCAAGAGCTCAGCCTGGATGTCGGTTTCTTCGTACTCTGACACGTCAATATCAAGGACGACTTCGAAGTTGGGTTTGGCTGTCGGGCGTTCGGGCGACGAGGATGGGAGGAAGCTGGTGATCTTGCGTGTGATGTAGTCCATTGTTGCTGCGATGATAGCTGAAGATGCTATGAGGATAGTTGGGGATGCTGTGAAATGCTCTGTCTGAGCGGAGTGAGGTGTCCAGATCTACAGTACGCAAGAATAGAGATAGTAATATTCCGGAGAAGTGACGGCGACATTGGATCGACGGTTTGCTTTATCTATCTCCTACCTTTGTCCTGCATCTCGCAAAGCGGCGTCAGGCCGTCGCAACTCAGGAAGGGGCGGTTTGCTGGCCAACAAAGATACCGGGCCTTTGCGCAGCCATACTGAACGACGACAAGAGACATGCCTGATTTCGAGACAAGCGTGGCTTTGCAGGCAGAAAGCATAGTTTGGTTTGGGATATTGCTCTCATGATCAGTTCAGCAAGGGGTCAAACCGAGCGCTTTGTCAAGCATCTGGCGTAGCAGCCTTATCACATGTCATTACAGGATAACGCCACGTTCGTCGAGAAAACGATGGTGCTGTGTAGAGATTCGTGTCGATGGTCGTCGGTCAGCTCAGTGCAGATAGAGTTGGCGCCGCGAGTCATGTCGGCTCCAACATGTCGTCAGCCCTACCGCCCTGTCGACCTCCACCTCGGAGCTATGGAGCCCTTTACGACGCTGCGATGACAAGGCCTTTGCCGTGCAAGTCGCCCTTCCACGCCATACATATGACAGATCCTACCTGAATCCTCTTCCCACACTTCCTCACAATGCTACATCTCCCTGACGAGCTCATTCTCCAAATCATCGCATGTACGTCGTATCGATAGCCGGCTTGCTCTTCCCCACACTCGGTCGCTCCCACACTCACACGCTACAGATCTCGAACCCCCCGAACTCGTCAATCTCCAGCACGTCTCGCGCCGCTTCCTGCACCTCAGCCGGGATAACAAACTCTGGAAACAGCTATGTTTTACCCACTCGTACACTGAGCGTCGCCGCCGCCGGCTCGAGATCACCTTCACATCGCCGCCCGCTGACACGGATCCGCGTCTTGCGGAGCTCATAGAAGCGGCAAACCAGCTCGCAGACTCGTTCGATGTCTCCGTGTGCAACCCACGAGCGCCCGGGGCGGAGGCGCAGTTGAACAGGAACAGAGAGAAGAGGAGGGCGGCCATGCTGGGGAACTGGGATCCCACTGCTGTTGGGGAAAAGGTCAATTGGTACCAGGAGTTTGTGCAGCGGCATGCACCGCATCGTCTGAGCTGGTTTCAGGATGCAGGGGGTGAGGAAGAGGAGGAGGATGATGATGGTAGGAGGCGCGAAGCTACGGGCGCGGGCATACTCTACGATGACGATGGGCTGGCGTCGAAGCTCGTCGCGCCGCTCGACGACGGCAGCATACGCATCTGGGACGCTGCCGCGCACAGCAGTACTCTAGGGAGGACTCTTGCAACGAGCGAGCCGGGGCTGCTCTCTAATAAAGGCCCCGACCTAGACCGCGACACGCGCCTCGCCCAAAGCCAGGCCATCATGACCGAGACGGGCGCAGTAGAATGCGTCAGCATCGACAGCGTGCGCCAAAAGGCTTTCTTTGCCGTGCAGAACTCGCTCGCTGAAGTAGACCTGCACACCCTCCAGCTCGTCTCACGCACACAATACCCCTTCCCCGTCACCGCCCTCAGCGAAGCCCACCACTCCAACCCCTTAACCGTCGGCACAAACTGGACTCTCCACCTACACGACACCCGCAAGCCCGCTCCTCCCTCCTCCCCGCGCGTCGAGCTGCTCAACGCTTCCTCGCCCGACTTCTCGCGCCTCGGCACCGGCGATTTTGGCGGCCACGTTTCTCTCTCCCAGCCCGGCGCCCTCTCCATCGCGCACCTCCCCTCCACCCTCGGCGACGGCAACGGCGACATCTGGGTAAGTGGGCGCTTCACCTCCCTCCTCAACTTCGATCGGCGCTTCTTCCCTCGCCTACGCGGCACCGTCCACTCCGGCGCCCGCATCTCCTCGCTCTCGCTCCTCCCCACCCCCTACATCCCGCCGACCCTCCGCCTCGGCGCCCCCTACTCCACCCCCTCCATCCTCCACGCCGCCCGCTCCTCCCCCGGCGTCACCCTCCTCGCCGCCGGCGAGTACAAAGGCAAAGGCTCGCTGGAACTCTACAGCCTCTCACCCGACCCGCAATACGCCATCAACAGCGCCGACTCCCGCACCACCCGCAACACCCGCGCCTGCTACCAGAACCGCCAAACCGCCGCGGCCTCCAAGCTGCTCAGCGCGACACCCCACGGTACTCGCATCGTCTTCACAGACGCAGACGGCAACATCAAGTGGGTGGAGCGCGACGGCGTAACCCCCGTCCGCCAATTCAACATCAACGACGCAGACACGCCCCTGTCCCGCGCGAGCAGGAACCACGCCACCAACGCAGCGAATGCCAATCACCCCACCTCTTCTGCCAACGGCGACGGCGACATCATCCAGCGCGTCCTCCCCACGCTCTCACCCTCCCTCCTCTCCCCACGCTCTCACCACACCTCCACCACCCCGGCCCTCGGCACAGACAACCTCCTCCTCTGGTCCGGCGACGGCAAGCTCGGCATGCTCAGCTTCGGCCACGAGGATCTGTTCGACAAGGACACGTTCGAGGACGCGCTGGAGCAGCAAGTCAATGGCGAGGAGGGGACTGCGGTGGATACGCGCGCGCTGGAGAGGGAGTATGGGGTCGAGATGCGGAGGGCGCTGGAGATGCAGGCAAGGGAGGTGAGGTGGCTGAGGGGGTATGGGCTGTAGGGGGAAGTGGAAGCGGGAGGGTGGTAGTGTCAGCGCGGGAGTGACATATGGTGGGTTAGAAGGAGGAGGGAGAGGCAGGTGTGGTGTAGTGAGATTGTGTGGGCCACAGTACGGTTTTGTACGCACACCCTACCCACACATATAGATGTTCTCACAGACTTTGTCCTGTTCTGTTCTGTTCATACTGAATGAGCGAAAAGCTAAGCTTTCCTGCATGTGGCAAGCTACCTACACGCCTGCCACCCCATACGTTCCTTCTTTCTCCGTCTAGATGCCTACTTTGTTCTAGTCACTGGCGGTCCTTCCTTCCGTCTCCCTCCCTCATTCCTTAATTCCTTCCTTACCACACCCCACCCGTTTTCCCCATCTGTCCACGATCCTTCCAATCCCTCCCGGGGATTTTATCACGTGATCGTCCTCACACTCTCCCACTCTCCGCCCACCCACTCTGTCCACTCGCACTCGCACTCGCATTCACCCTCGCACGCACACGCACTAGAACTTACACCCCCTACCCTCCCACTCTTTGTACTATGATCGCCCAGACGTTCCATGTCATGTCATGTCATGTCAGGTCATTACAGTATAAGCCTAAGCCAGGCCAAACCAGTATACCACATATACTCCAGCGTTCTTATCGTCATCATCATATCTCTCTCTCTCTCTCTTTTTCTCTTCCTCTCTTCTAGGGCGAAACACGACACAACTCAACTCAACACACGTCCGACCTGTCTATTTATCTATCTATCTATTTATCTACCTACCCATCCATCCATCTATCCGTCCGTCCCTTCCTCCCCTCCCTCACCACACCACACCTCACTACACCACACCTCACCACACCTCACCACACCTCACCACACCACACCACACCACACCACACCACACCACACCACACCACACCCCAACACCCCGTCTCCTACAGATAGACGGAAATGGGTCGTAGATACTCAGTGCCAGAACTCCAGCACTTCACTCGGGTACTCGGCACGTCCCGCCCCCCCCCCCCCTTACCCCTACCTGTGGCTTAATGGCTTGGTGGCTTAGTAGCTCAGCTCAGCGCACCCTTGTCCGACTCGTCCCCTGTTCATTCCCGGCTTGGTACTGTGCTGGGCTGGGCTGGCTGGGCTGGTTTGGGCAGTGGCAGTGGCAGTGGCAGTGGCAGACTTGGCGAGGATTATGGATGGTGTGAGGGATGCGTTTGCGTTTGCGTTTGTGTGTGTGTGTGTGTGTGTGTGTGTGTGTGTGTGTGTGTGTGTGTGTGTGTGTGTGTGTGTGTGTGTGTGTGTGT